>CAJGYO010000006.1:22208976-22790012 GCA_904845875.1 Miscanthus lutarioriparius | reverse complement strand
GGGACAACTTGTTTAATGGCAGGCGGTTGAAACTAGGTGCTGTTTGGTTGGGTCATTTGGTCCCCATGAATGTTTCACGCCGCTATAGGTTTCCGTAAATTACGGTTGGTTGGTTTTTAATCGAATCACCGTGGGATCTGATACGACGCTGTGCAGTGTAAAATTGATTCTGCCCACTAGCGAGAGCCAGGGCATGTACAACTCACAGACATGGTCCGTCTCTAAGCACCTCGAATCTATCATATAGACGGGTATAAAGACAAGTCATATAACCCACAGACAGAGGGTCCGTCTCTAAGCTGTTTAATGCTTTGCATGTAGCTAGGATCAACTATAAATAAATTTTGTATACCATTGTATGGTTATTTGATAGAAAATATATAAAGGATAAATAAGAGCAACATGATTACACTCACTAATGCCTCAGTTACGCATGAGAGACATTTAACTGGGAAATTCAGATAGCAGTAACATGGTCACACAAAAAAGATAGCATTCAGATAGCAGTCACTGGTAGATGACATTCAGATAATAACTAGTAGATAACAGATAGATCACACCATCAGGTAGGTCACAACTCATCCTCTGCACAGAAAAATTGTAGATCATAACATCACGTAGATCACACCATGTCCCACAAAATTGAGAGATAATTTTTAAATCAAAATTGCGAGATGAAGTCAAGAGCATTAGCTCTGTTCAGATAGCATTCAGATAGCAGTTTCAGACATCAGTTCACAATCAGAATTCAGAAAATAGCAGTTCAGATAACATTCAGATAGCAGTTCAGATAGCAAAGGTCGAAGTCGGCGATTCAGAGATAGCGATGTGCTCTGACGTTTTGTAATGGTCGATGTAGTATGAGCAAACATAAATAGTGACTGAAATTACTGTAAATCAAAGAATACAAGCTGAATAATTTTTTTTACCAGTGTTGACAAATACAGCCCACTGTTTTATTCAAAGCTAAAACAGACTTCACATACAAGGAACTACTTGCTATTTTCAGAATGGTGACTTAGTTCCGCTTACATATGCCAACAACAAACATACTCACACACACAACAAACACATGATCGGTTTAGCCACTTTCATCCGATATTTCGACATACATGATTAAACATAAATTAAGATATCAAACCGATTAAAATTATGAAATGGTGAAGCTCATTGCAACGCTAAAATGGAGTTTATGATCCAATAAGCGAAACTATGTTGTTGTATTTACAAGAACTAATGATTATCGTGTTCAAAATCAAACCACAAAATTCCACTTCAAGTTTGATCACCACAAAAAAGAATCTATCCCGCAAAAGTATGTCTCCATCAATACTTTGTGTTGCATCCCGATCACCAAATTTGAAAAAAGGATACCCAAATTATGGAAGGGCCTTTATCTTAGTTAACTATTTTAAGGAGCCCATGTCCCCATGGCATCATCACTAGAAGTCTAGAACCATCACAAAACTTGAGTGACTTTATTGACCAAAAGCAAAGCACTGCCTTACTTGATTTCTCCATCAATATATCGAGCATTGCATTTTTTTACACCAATTGCCAAATTTGAACTTTGGTACCTAGATTAGTTAGGGATACTGCAGCACAAACATGTACTGGACTATTATTCAACTTTTCAAGAGTGGACATCCTAGCTTCCACCACTACAAGCAACAAAGAACAGTGCAGCACTGAACTAAGCTTATGGCAGTATTAAGCTAGGGAATACATTTCTCATGACATCTCAAGGAACACTTAAATTTGTAGCTCAGGAAAACACTATTTTATCCACAGTCTCACACTCTCTCACTCAAACCTCATTCGAGTATTGCAGCTATGGTGGAGTGGAATAGAGGAATCACTAAAAGGAAGGAATACGGTACTTGCAAAAAAAGAGAGGAAGGAATAAGGCGAGGAGCAGTGGCATTGCAGTTACCAGCCTTGACGAGCGCGTGCCAGAGCTCCTCGGGCAGGATACATCCGTTGTGCTCGACGTCGATGGCCTGGAAGATGCGGTAGAGCTCGAGCTCCTTGTCGTCCATGTACCTCCGGAAGTCGTCATAGCCGACGCGGCCGTCGCGGTCGCGGTCGTAGGCCCGGAGCAGCGCGCGCGCGTAGTCCTCGGCGCCCGCGCCGCCGGTCGTCCCCTCGGGGACGCGCAGCGCGACGAGGCCGGCCACGATCTGCGCGTGGTCGAGGTGGCCCCGCCCCGCGGCGTCGAAGAAGCCGAAGACGCCGCGGATCCAGGGATATACGAAGGTGGAGATGGATTTGGCGCGGAAAAATCCCGCGCGCGCCCAAATCGACTGCTGCTGCAAGCGCGGCTGCTGCCCACGCGGGATCCGAGCGTGCCGTCGCCTGTAGGAGACGAGGCCATACGGAGCCGTGGTCGTCTGTTCCGCATCGGAGCACGGGACATGGCCGTCGCCTCGCGAGGCGACGATGCGCCCGTCTCTCGGCTGAGCTGGGGGGTTTTCTGAAAAAGGACCATCACCGAGACGAGAAAAATACGCCCGTTGTACGTGCCCTTATGTGATCCGGTTACCATACGAACTTCGGTGAGGTCGTGCGATTGAGCCAAACAAATCAAGTGAACAACCATTCCATTAATTCCTGCTGAAGCTATGAACCGGTCCCATTTACGTTTGCACCAACTGTCCTTGATCCAAACAACACCCTAGGTCTGGTTAGAACTAGATATTCTGAGTTTCTGACTAGTTCTAAATATGTACATCCGAACTGTAACTGGTTCTGTGTCTGGTTGATATTGGATTATGGCAAGTTGAAACTGGGTCTAGTTGAAACTCTGGTTGGAACTGGTTACTGTTGGGCCTGGTTCTCGAGTTCAGTTATAATCTAGGTGTCCCAAAGCTTTTTTTTTCAATTTTTATTAAATGTCTTTTTTACTAGGTGAAACCTGTACCACCCGATTCAAATTTGACACTTCAAAATTCGGATGCCTTGTCATGTTGAAACCGTTGGAAGTTGAGCAGTCCAAAATAGTTAGAGTGTTCCTGTTCCATACATATTATATTAGATAGCATATCTACTATAGTTCTAATATTGATTCAACTCTTAGGGCTCCTTTGGAACACGGGATTGGAAAACACAGGAATAAAAAAAATAGAGGAATATGATAGGATTGCACGTGTAAACCGAGGATTAGAAAACACAGGAAACTTGCATTAGTTGTTGTTTGGATGGACCCAGGAGATTCGTAGGAATAGCAACCTTAGGAAATATCTAATCCTCTCATATTAAACTAGTATAACAAAATACTTTATTTAAGCAAAGACAAATAACCTTAGGAAATAGAAATACTACCATGAACCCACTCTGGTTGTTTTGTTTCCGTCCATCATTTCCATGCATGCAGCGGGAGTAGAGTACTAGCTTCTCTCTCTCCCACATGCATTGTTCCCGTGCGGACTGTGGAGTACCAGCTGCTCCACCTCTCTGCGTAATCTTTGTGATTTGCCTTGGTCCTTAGCAAAACAAGAGCTTGGACTGGATGCTTGTTTTCCTACGTTTCTCCTGGGAAATCGATGACAAAGGATTATTTCCTCCAAAATTCCTACGGCTCAATCCTATGAACCAAAGGAGACTACAGTAGCCACTCCTATGGAATTGAGAATCCTACATTTTTCCTATGAAATTCCTTTGATCCAAAGGAGCCCTTAGAGTGGTCTATGGTCTAACGTGCCACCTAGCTAGCTAGCTCCGCCTATTTTGGAGCCTGATCAAAACAATAATACTAATTGACAAAGGAAGTCTGAAACTCTGAACTGTTGTGAATAATCACCACAGCTCGGCTACTTGAAGAATAGAGAGAATATGAACAATGTTGAATTATATAACCTAACAAAGCAAGAATCGTTAGTTCAAACCTTGATTAAACTAACGGATCAAGAACGTTTAGTCCAAAATCCAAATTAACCAAACAACCAGCCGAGTTTGATAACACTAGTACTCCATAATAATAGTTGTTGCTAGTTGGCGAGCACGCTGCGGCGTTACAAAACATTTACATGCGTACATACCTTTGCTACTCATGAAGACAACCACAAGAGATACCGTTTAGATGGATTTTAATTAGGCAGGCAGCATAGTTGTTTAATTTGTGGTCATCTCCCGCATGCATGGGCACGAGCATTCTTATTTATGCAGATATACACATCAGCATATCTGCGTACACGTAATCGCAGCACTCAACTACAATCGATTGCTTCACTTGGTTTATAAATCCAGCTTCTAGCGTCACTCAACACTAACGGGACGTTTGGTTCACTCTTCACCTTCTAAATCTAGTCTCATTTAGTCGTTTTTTACCTAAGTATTTTAATTAAATGGGACTAAATGATCTTTAGCCAACTAGTCACTCAAATGTTACTAAATGGGACTAAACCTTACCTTTTTGTGATGTTGTCTCACTTTTAGTCACTTCGGAGCTAAACACCCTGACTAAAAGGGATTAAAATGCCTCTTTTAGTCCACTAAACTAAACAGAGATAACTAAAGTTTAAGAGCTGGTTTAGATGACTAAACTTTAGGAGGTGCAAAACAAATATGCCCTAGTTTGTGCGAATAGCCTTTGTTATTAACATCCGTTCAGACAAATAAATACCTCGAGGGACTTGCTCTCTAGCTATTATATTTTCAGGCTTAACATGCTACAGCTACAACAAGATTGAGTGTAGAAGTGGGACATTATTACGTCATTTTAGAATCAGCCTTTAGTCCTTATTTTCCATAAAGCTACAAATTCGCATGCCAAAAGTCCACCAAAAATCATTTGACCTACCTAATAATTGCTCTACATCTGCTAACCACCACCATACTGAAGGTTCAGGACACCAAAAATATACGCCCTGTCAAATACATACGGAGGAGTTGTCACTATGCTGGAAAACGCCAGTTCCACAGCTCTGGAGGGCGGGGCCCAGAGAGCAAACACCTGCGGTCAAAACGACAGCTACACTACGGCCACCACTTGAGAGTTTGATCGACTGATTGCTACGTCGAGCAACCTTGATTTGGACCTCGTCTTGTCAACGTGTTGGTGCGCACCTACTGCTAATGTGGATCAGCCATTTTATCTCCACCTTCTTGTAAGCACTAAGCGGGTTTTGTGGTAAATCTTGGCCTGCGAAATGTGTGGATCATTTCGTAGCGAAGGTGTCCTGGTCCCGACAGAATGATGAGGTGATGAGCCATTTGAGCATTTTCATAGTTAGAGGAGTTGTTTCTTTGGGTCAAGTGCTCAATTCTCACCAAAAAGTTGTTCCCTTTTCCTAACTACTAGTGAGTTCTTTTTACTGAATTTTTGTCACTAGCTCTTGCTCATCATCTTTTGTGGCCTCGAAAATTAGCCTGAATAAGGTCCCTGAGTTTTTTGTCGATAAAAGTTCCCTGAGCGCAAGATAGCGAAGCTAATACATCCACTCATCCAGTAAGCTCAGTAAGCAAAAAACATTTCCCAAAAATATAAATTTTACATATATTAGTCGCCTCTTGCGTCAAGCACAAGCTAAATACTAAGCATTTCCATGCTGGAATAGTGGGCTTTCAGTGAAGCGGAATGTATTTGTACATATGATTAATCCTGATTCTTCTGCATGCTAATGGTAACACGACCATACAAAACAGAGGGGACCAAGACCAATCAGCAAAAATTGTAGTAGACCATAGTGTACCTGACCATTAGGGGTTGTTGTTGATCATGCTCTGCTACGTTTTTTTTTTTTTGCGACGATCATGCTCTGCTACGTAAAACATGGGTAGCTGCTCAAGAAATTCACACTTTCCAAGTTTTGGTATGGACAGAGTGTACGCCTCCTTTACTAATTCCTACCACTGTACATCGTTTGTTGCATATTGCATCCAAACTAAAAGAATGACACGGTGAGTCACCCGAGGAAAAGGTGCCAGCCTGCAACCACGAAGAAGCAACCGAAGATGAAGAGGAGGAAGCAGTAGGCAGGCAAACCGCCCGCCATAGCAGCAGTGTGCCGTGCGTCAGCCGTCATGACTCAACGGCCTCCGGGATGCTCTGCAGCGCGGGCTTCCAGTGCGCCGCCTTGCAGTGGTGGAGATGGTGGTAGACCTGGCCGGCGTTCATGACGTCCGCCAGCAGCTGCGCGGCGGCCCGGCGGCTCTTGAGGCCGTGGAGGACACCGGCCCTCTTCTCCATCAGCTCCTGCAGCTGCTTCCTGGTGATCCTGATCGTGACCTCCGCCGCCGCCGCGTGGTCCTTGTCCTTCCTCCCGCTGGTCCCGGCGGCGGCCGCCTCCTCCTCCTCGGCCGCCGACGGCACGTCCCACTCGCCGTCGTCCGCCCACGACGTCACCGCGTGCTGCGTCACGGCGCAGTTGCCCATCGATACGCGCGCGCGCTGCACGTACGGGTTCTTCCTCTTCTTCTTGTCCTCGCTCAGTCGTCGATGTTGTCGCCGGCGCCGCCCACTGTGGTGGTGGTGATGCTGCTGCTGCGGCGTACCGGATGAGATTAGGCTGGTGGTCTTTGTGCGACCGGCTCGCTCGGGACGGGAGTTTTATAGTTTGAGGAACGGCGACTTCAGGGAGGCAGGCGCGACCGTTCCCCGCGCGGTGCACCTAACGTTCGCGCGGCACCGGACTCCTGCGTGGACGCCGAGTTGGGGGGAAGTGGCGCCGCGGGGTCCACGGGTCTGAACGCGGAGGCGCGGGGGATCTCGGGCGGGAGGGGGCCCCGCCGGCCCGGTGGGAACGCAGCGTTTCCAGGGGATTCCCCTGCGCGGCACACGGGCCAGAAGAGCTGCGCTGAGCGCTGGTGGTGACAACACGGCGCGTCGGCGTCAGGCAGCCAGCACCCAGAGTTGCTTAGCCGCGGCGCGCGCGCTTGGTTTTTTGCGGCTGGGGACAGGGACACCACCACATGCATGCCGCGGTGGTGCCGTAGCCGCAGCCCGCAGCGGCCGGTTTCGGTGGCGGCGGCCGCCTCGTCGGTGGCTCGGTGCCGCCGGTGTGGTGCATCGTGTCCATTCGCATGTGCCTCCGAGTAGGTTTCGATCGGTTAGCAGTGCCAGCCCCTGCAAGTTCTGGGCACGTTCCATCGGTTACTTTGCTGCCAAGTACCGTAGGTCGTCACATGCAACAGCGAGCTGGATGTCGATGCACATCAGCCTGCTGGTGATTATGGTTACTAGCTTCGTCATGAATTCATGATGACTCCGATAGATATTAAGTTATGGGATGGAAATGGCAGATGTCGCCGTTTTGCAGGTACCCAAGGACGACGACCCCTATATGGCTACATTGTATTGTAGAGTTTAGCAACCAGAAACGAGAAGCCGACGTGCGAGCTAACGGCTGAGATGAGCTATCCGCGACCTACCGTTGTGCTTGCACGGTTGGTACATAGGATGGGAAAACACTGTCAGGTACTCAGGTTGCGGTTGGCCACTTGGCCCTGCCTGCGTAGCACGACCGAGTGAGCAGCCAGCCAGCCAACGGGTGAGGCGTACATTTCTGCGTTCCTGCAGTTCCGTATGACGCCATCGGACGCGAGGCATTTCGATAATCTTTGTAGCGGTGTCTGGGTCACTGGGTGGATTGGATGAGCTGGCAGGTCGATCCAGCTTGTACGTGCGCACAAGTGACCAGCCGCGGCGTACGTCAGGGACCAATTGACTTGGATGATGGCGCCAACGAAACTAGGGGCGAATAGAAGAAATCGTCTAGTACAACTCTATCTGGCCTCCTGATACAAAGTACTCTACCATGCTGTTATACTATAGTTGCCACTTGGCACACACATCCGAATATCGAATTCGTCGGCTCCGTTCGCTTCGCTGAAAAAATAAGCTGAAATACTGTTCCGGCTGATTTGTTATGAGAGAAAAATACTGTTCCAGCTAAAAAAACAAGCTGAAAAGTACGGATTATAAGACAAGCGAATAGAGCTCGGCAGGGTCGTTGCATGGTTCTCGAGATTCTGTTTCCGTTGCACCATAGAGGATGTCGTCTCATGCGTTTGGCAGTTGCCAAATTGGAGTAGCAGCCATGACTCATGTCATGGCCGGCAACGGCTGGTTGAGCATGTTTCGTGGTAGGCTGGTCTGAGAGCACGGTCTTGCACTCTTGCCGTCTTGGTCCAGCAAAGCAGTCTGGGCGGCATGGCAATATGGAGTTCGAGTGCATAAAAGGGCAATCGTGCAACTCTGCAAAGAACGAGAGACGACGTGCCGGAGTTCTCTCCCACGGTGGACGGCAGTGTCAGTGACTGCACGGGCCATGCATGGTGCGCTGCGCATGCACTCTGTGCTCTTGCTCCCTTTACGACTCTTGCAGTTTTCGTCTAGCAGCCTGGTGGATTCGGCAACGCCGTTGCTCTACGTAGCACACGAGTGGAAGTTGGCGTGTTGTTGTTCAAGATAGGAACTTTTGCATTACAGGCGACGGCCTGATGTAGACAACGGCCTATCATGAAAGTGCCGCCCAGCTCCTTTAATTACTTGACCTTGGTATCAACCGGTCTGAAACTCTGAATCCCCTATTATGCTGCTATATGCAATTGATCTGAGGAATTCTTCCCTTGCGTGCGCATCACCAGTACTAAAGCCAGTAGCAGTAGGATCAGAAAAGCAAACTGAACGTAATCGATAGCTGGCAGTGAATGTGAACGGGATATATATCTCAAATCTGGTCGAACCGCTTTAAACTAATTAAGTTCCTGCTCCTGCCTGTGGTTAGGCTTAGGCGCGGTAGCGTGTCGTGGCATAATTAACTCCCCTACCATCATTCCGGTAAGTACACCGGCCGGGCGCCTGAAGACCTGCACTGACTGTCGGTACAGCTAGCTATAGCACACGAGTTCAGAAATTCTGCGTGCGGGTGCGGCTCATTTCTGCTCTGTCCCTTGTCCTTGTGAGGTGCGATTGATAGCGGTCCGTCTTGACCTCCTGTTGTTCGTGTTCTGAAAAGCCCATGAGTGTCACCGCCGACACACTCGTGCTGCCTCTGAACTCTGAAGGCTCAGGAATATATATAAATGTTTTTTCTTTCTTTCATGCAGGTAAGAGCTCTGGGACGACAGGTGAGCATGCACAGCTAGTCAGAACTCGCAAGGCAGCGGCAGATGCCACCAGGCTGATGTTTCGTTGTCTGGGCACTCGAGGTCACGAAAATGACGTTGGTATACTTTACATGATACGGAGTACAAAATATGCAGTACGTTCCTTCCGAGAGAAAAATGCTGGATCGAATGGAGTGCACGACAGAAAATAGGGGAAAAAGGGATAATACTGACGCTATGGATCTCATCTTTCACCGAAAGATCATAGAGTAGAAAGGCACAAGGAGAATAGGTGATCAGAGCAAGTAGAGACCAAATTTGCTTGGTCGGCTAGGTGTAACAACCTTGCTTTGTTTCCAACCGAGGGCACTATTTTATCGAAAATTTTCAACTTTGGGAAAAAAGAGAGAGGATGAGTTAACTTACGTGGTGCACTGAAATGGGTAAAAATACATGGGCGGGTGCATGCTCTAGCTATTGTGCGTCGCATATGACAATCAACGATAACAAGCGGTCCTTTTATATATATAATATAAAGAAACGATAACTAGCGTATAAATTGTTTAAGGGTAGCATGAATCAATTGTGATCCGCGCTTAGGATTCCAGCGACGTTGCTGGCATCACTCTTGCAGTTGGTCTACGTAAATTAAGCTAAGCATCCTTTTCAGTTTCACAAATGTCGCATCGGAATTCGGCTTTACAGCATAGGATCGGAGTAGCCTCATTTTGGTGACCACACATTCAGAAAAGTCTTTTAAAAATAACAAGTAAAAAGGATACATACATTGAAACTGAACAAAGCTTGCACCTTTTAGGTATATAGGTAGCAAAAAGGTTTGCACCTGCTTCGTTCTGTGGTGGTCGTGACAAAGACCAGCTACAAAAATACAAACAAAACGAAGCAAAGAACCATGCTTCTGAAAGCAGTAGAATAAGCAACTGTTAGCTGAACAGTTTGGTGAAGATCGTGTTTGTAGCCGTTGTCTCGAATTGAACTCTAAAATGTATCCTTGCTGGTGGATATCTTCGGCGCAGGATTAGGTTGGACTAACTCAATAAACTCAAAATCCAGTTCTTTCCTAGAAAATGGTGCCCTCGGCTTTCTTTATTTCTTTTCTTTTTAGTTTTGAATTCAGCCAAGTGTCAACTTGTCAGCCTGTCCCATATAAACATGCCTGGATTTCGTGATATTGTAGCAGTTTTTTGTGTAAGAACGGCGTCAGACTGTCAGACGAGTGTCCATCTTTTAGGCAATCAGGCCAAACTTTCCCGTCGAAGACAGAGAACCTTATTTTGTCCAGACCCTGCACACGTGAGTAGAAAATCGTCGGAGTTCCAGTTTCGGTATTCCACGAGCACGGTTTTAGCGTTTATCATGTTTCTCTCTGTATTCCTGTATTTGCATGACAATTTTGGCAGCGCTGGCAAGAGGAGGTCGCAGTCAATAAAAATTTTCAAGGAAAGAAATTGCTCTTCAGCACATCGGGCGCACGTGTGGGCTCAGGGGTTCAATCTGATAGTTGCATACCATTACTGAAACCGTCGCCTCTATTAAAAAAATGCATTAATGCTTAATGCTTGATAAAAACGGGATTCATGATCGCAAACTCCACCAACTTGTTCCAAGACGTCCACAGCTTCCACCAGCACGAAATAAAGAAGCGGTCGCCACTCTACCCTCACATGAGAGCTCAGAATTCCTCGGACGGCAGGAGGCAACTCGTTGTCGTTGCCCGGGTCCCTGACCTGCAGGCAGGCGAGGGGATGTGCATGGGTAACCTAACCGAAATCTTGGTCTCGGACAAACCTGCTTTTTTTTATTAAGTCCATTTTGCTCCTCAACTATTGGGTTCGTATAATTTTGACCCTCAACTACAAAACCGTCTAATGTTGTTACCCAGACTGTCAAAACCGTTCATTTTTAAGACTGGAAAGCTGCCAAGGGCTGTTTTGACCGACGTGGAGCGGGTTTGACCACACCACGCTGTCATTGACCACCACGTTGGACATCGGCCTTCATTTTAGTGACATGTGGGGCCCACATGTCAATCACTCATCCTCTCCCTCTCCTTTTCCTCTTCAGCCACCGCTGCTGATGGCCTCCACCCCGCCGGCGCCCGCCGTGGCGCCGTCGCTGGTGGACACCCTCTTCCAGCGCTCCCTAAACGACCTCATCAAGTCCCTGCGCATACGACCATCCGGTCGGCCGCCGAGGCCACCAAGTCGATCACCACTGCTGCAGAAGCTCGCCTACCTCTCGTCCGCTCCATCACGCCCCGGCTCGGCTCCCACCCGCTCGCCGCCGCGCATCGAAGCTCCTCGCCGCAAGACCGCCTGCCCCACAAACGCTCGCCTACCTCGCCGCAAGGCCCTCTCGCTTCCACCCGGCCTTGCTCGCCGCCTCCGCCGCCACGCACCAGCTCCACAAGGACCTCTCCTCCGCCTCCCCCTTCATTGGCGCCGCCACCAAGAAGACGTCTCTCTCAGGTCTACAAGCTCCTTCCACCTCGCTCCGCCGCCTGGCGCATGTTGCTGCGGTCGACCTCCCCTCCACCTCGCAGACGACCTCGTGCACGGATCGACTCGCCATGAAGCCCCTCGCCATCATCGCCGCTGCCATATATAGCCGCCCGCCGTCCGGCCGTGCTAGTCCTCTTCAAGCCAATCGGGCGGCGTGTCTTCTTGTCGGCGTGAAAACGTGGTAGCCGCGCCGAGTGGACACGCAGTTAAGCGGAACGATCCGAGATCTGTTCAGCTTCAACGCGCAGACCGATTGGCCTCGCTAATTTCAAAGCGTGCCGATCAATTTGACTCGCAATTGTCAAGGAGAGAAAATTTATCGTAATTTAGGGCGGAATATGCCGGTTTTGCCAGCACAGTTCAAGTGTGCCGCCGAGCAGCACCAAACGGGAAAATCGACTAAATAACCGATATGAGAAGAAATCGGCTGTTAAGAACTGTAACGCTCGCGGGTCATGATCGATTTTATCGTAACGAATACAATACGCCCAGTTTTAATGATCCTTTCCCTTAGGCTACTGGAATATGTGCGTTAAAGATACATCACTGGCTAAATTAGATTTGATCAATACGTCGTAAAGCCAATGAATCCGGTGAAAGGAGATATGCCACGCAAACAATCGACCGTTGGATATAGACAGACCTACGAACTGTCTAGATCTAATCTAATACCGTCAACAGTGAGGTTCGACCGGATCAATGCAGCTATGATGATGATGATGATAGCCTAAAACCGGAGAATCCATAGAACCGATCGTATTTCAACAAAGTTCATGAATTCATGCCATATCTGTGGAAAGCACAAGAGCGATGTGTAGAAAAGGGTTACATCATGTGAACAATCGATCGCTTGATATGGATGGACCTATAAACTCATCAAATCTAAAGCTATCATATCATTAATAACAAAGTGGGGTTCGAATTCTGATCGATGATGACCATGATAAAGATGACATATCAAACCTTTAAAGTAAACAGATTTATTCACATTTAATAGAATCATGAAGACACACTATAAGCGTTAAAAGCGAAAGTGATCGGCTATTTAAATCGATGCAGCATAGCAAATAGCCAAGGTCGCTACCGGTCAAAAAGCAAATCTACCTACTACACTAGCATACTCCGATCTAAAGTGTTAATAGTGGGAATCAAAAACCGGATCGTTACAACCATAATAACGAGCTATAGACCAGATTCAACTAGCTAGTAAACCTTCTTAAGATCGATACATGTCTTGACCACATACTATACACGATCAAGATCAAGTGGAATAGCCGATAAAACACAATCCATCATTTAAAGTAAGAACCATCGCAATGTGACAAAATAAACGATGGACTAAAGGGATGTGAGACTGATCTAGATCGATCCCGATCGGGTAGGTTGATATTGCTAAAACTAATAACAACAGGAACATCAACAAGATCGGTAACTTAATTAATTTACCCTAAGGATGCCACCCTTAGGTAGAGTCGATAACTTAACCTTAGTCTAATTCGAGCAGTGGAGGTCGAACTTAACCGATGCAGCCGTACTTGAACTAGATAAGGATCAATAACTAACTTATACTATAGCTCATAAGAGGCCGGTCAGACCGATGCAACCTTACAAACAAAGATATAAGCTATGACGGTACTTACAGACAAGCCGGAGATCGACCGGATCGATGCAGCCCTGCTTGTTAAAGAACTCCTCGAGATCTACAGTACTCCTACTCCTAAGGGTTGGCGTGAAGCCGAAAAAGTAATTGGTATTGATTGATTGGATATCTTTTTACAATAGCCAGGGTCCAATATTTATACCCGAAACCTAAGCATGAATCATACTCAAATACGACCCATTACAATCTTTGGAATAAAAAAAACATTCCTAACTTAAGATAACTTAGATCCTAATCTTTCCTTTTGTAGAGTCCGACATATTTTTTCCGACGCCAACCGTAGCTCATTGATGTTATCTGCTGACGTCATCCGAAGAGAGCCGATCCCAGTACCGCGTCTGAATCAGCTAATATCGATCTTTATACAATTGATTCCTTGATGATACAATCTTAGGAGCTTCAAGTTCCCACGTTCTCCTTTTCCAAAATTTGGTGTAAACATATGCCCTCTAATTTTGGGATAAAAGTAATTTTATTCCAAAATTACCACGCATGTACCCTCGATGGGTTCGTGGTCACGGGTAGAGAACCTTGACCTAGGGCCTACTATCTGTCACCTTCACCAATGTCCTCGCCTGCTTATGAGCCCACACTTTAAAGCTTCACGAGAGCACTATTGCTTCATGGGCGCTTGGATTAAATCTTCTAGACTGACTATAAATGCTTATCTGACCCTGGCGAGAGCAATCCAATGACTCAGTTATGTTTCTCTTCTGCTTGCTTCCTCGAGTGCCCTTGGCTCTGCTAGACCCTCCTTGGTCTAATTCCTTACTATGAGGGTCTTGATTGGTTAGAGTAATTCTTGTGTATAGGGTAATTGTGTTGCTTATTTCAGCGCCTTGTTGAGCAAGAGGATCAGCTGCTATGGTTAGAAGAATTCTTGTGATGTCACCTGAGTTTTCTTACCATCAGCGCAGAGTTGTTCTAGTGTTTGCAAGGGTTCAAATGTGTGGATACATTCCCCTTGTTCACTCTATCAAGTGCCCATGCCGAGAAATCGGTTGGATATATGGGCATCTTTTTAACAGGTGCCCTTTTCTGTCCCCTGATGCTACTTCTATCAGCGGGCCGATATGACTTGGTCCATGATGACCTTCGACCTTGTGGGGATCCGGACTCCCTTCAATCCAAGAAAGTCTTAGTGGGTTGATTGTCGGTTAATGTAAACTTTTTGTATCAATCCGACTGTATCTGTAGTTATGGGAAGCAATAAGTCTCAACTGTTGTTTTCCATGAACTGCTCCCTCAATTTCCGTGAGTGTTAATCCGCTTCCATAATCGACTTCAATTTCATAACCCCGACGAAGCCTATCTTCTCACCTCCTAGGCTATATATACGGGCCATGGTTGTGGATCGAAAAACAACCTGCTTCGTCCCAAACCTTCTATGTCTTTGGTGCGATTTGCTTTCTATTAGGCTCAAAGACATGGAGAATGACAAGAGGTCTACTGAAGAGGCCCTTGATGAGTCTCTGCCACCACACCAGCCGTCTTTCGTCCCCGTGAGAATGCAACCCGTGATCTTGGGCGGATGGACCTTCATCTGAATGCGTTGCAGGATGCTGTCACCATTTCAGAACATAGGGCCGACTCCACTCAAGCGAGGCTGGCCGAGGCCGAGGCCAGAATCATAGGTGAGATATCCACCACAATCTTCTGTTTTCCTAAGTTTTATCTTCAAGATCTTGATTATCCCTCCTTTGAATCCTTTTAGACCTATCGGTCCAATTGGAAAGCCTTCGATCAGCTGCAGAGTATGCGACAGGATTCGTAAACGCCAGGGGTGCCGTGCCGGTGGTCCGCCTGTACGATGTCCCAAACCACGTCAGAGAAGTTGGCCTTCACGGTGTTCGTCATGGTGCTGCCATGGCATAGGCTGTTGCGCAAGCCCGCTCTGGTCACGAGCTTCGACTTCTTCCCCATGGTTTCCCAGCCACCGAACACCCTGAGGACCATGAGCGCCTGGTCAAGGACTTCTTCAACACCGCCAACTCCGTAGCCCTTGCTTCCTGTGTCAAGACATAGTGAACAAAGTGTTCCCCGACCCTTAGTTTGTGATAGGAGAAGCTAGCAAATAATTTCTTCATTTAAAGTGACTCCCTTTTTGCCCTGTACTCATGTTTTGCAAAAGTAAGAAGCCGATCACAATCAAAACCTTGTAATCATCGGCTGTTAAGTTCTTTCAACTCTTAATATGCCGCAATGCAATTCTGATTTTTCCAAGGAAGAACGGCTGCATACCCATATATACGGTTTTGTAAGGAGAGCGCTTTTATCCGCCATGTTATGCGTGTCTCCTCGAGGCTTAGTAGAATAGCTGCTTTTGGATTAGCCGATTTCGAGTTGTGATTCGACACGACTCGATTAAATCTAAAATGACTCTCATGGTAAGCTCTATAGGCGATACATATCGCACCAGCTTTTACCCTTTTGGGTCTCTTTTTTGAACTAGAGACGATACCCTTCTGGTACCGGCTATTAGAGCCGATGACTAAATAAACCGGCTGTCAAGTATTAGTCCAAACACTAGGATAATATTTCTTTAGATACTTTCCATAGATCGCTCTGTCAAATTCCTCTTCTCCTCCTAGCGTTTCCAAAATATAAGTATTGCCAAAGCACAACGTTTAACCCAATAAGGTCCTTCCCAGTTAGGTGACCATTTGTTTGAACTTGCTATCTCTTGACCCGATCGGAAATTTCACCCACAGACCAAGTCTCCTTCGTAACATTGTTTGTTCTTAACCTTATTGTAATAATACTGTAATCCTTAGCTTATTGGCTTCAATATTCTTAAGAGCACGCAGCCGATGGTAACTTAAGTCTTCTAAGTCATCCATCATAAGATTCTTGTAAACTTCGGTCGACAAATCATTTTGCATAATCATAAGGACACGCCTTGATCCAGCTTTGAATCTCCCAGAAAGAACTGCATTATGATCATACACAAGTTCATAAGGTGACGCTTTAATCAATCCATGACAGGCCATCCTATATGCCCATAATACCTCATTAAGCGTTGAATACCACTTCCTTGGCAATCAAAATTGTACTAGGTCCCCCAGAAAAAAGTCCCCCGCTGAGAGCCTCCAACCATTGTGCACTCAGAAAAATGCATATAGTAATTTATCTGCATTAAAATCAAGGGCTAATAAAACACCTAAACCAAATCCGATGACCACGATTAGATGTGGGATGCCTGGCTTCTCACCCCGCGCCCTCCATCCCACGCACCGAAGCTTCAAACGCGCTCCCACCTGTGCGATCACGAAAAAAAAGAAACGCACGACGCCCGACTCCCAACGCTCCACACCGCCGCCGCCAATGGACGCGTCAAGGACACATGGATCCCTCTCCTCTAGCTCTGAACCAACCGCTCAGCCGCGACGGCCATCAGCACTCCGCTCAGCCGCGACGTACTGTGGCGAGCGCTACATCCTCCTCTCAGATGATCCGCACCGCAGCCGCCACAACTTACAGGGCACGCCGCGATCCCGGGCCAACGCGGCCACGTCCCTCCACGCATCCGCGCTGCGCCGATCCCAGCGTGGCGATGTCGCTCCTCGCCGCCGCCGCCGACACGCCGAGTCGCCCCACCACCTTCCTCAACGAGGCGCCGTGAGGTGCCGCGTCGTGAGTATCAGTCCTCCGACGCCCCCACCCCACGAGACCCTTCGCGATCTGCTCCTGCTGCTAGCGTGCTACACTACTGCTGCTCGTGTGACCCGATCTGAGCTGTTCCGATCCGTTTATCCGTCCATGGCGCCTTCAAGTCGGCCGTGCTGAACAGCTTTCAATTCTTTAACCTGGCACCAAATAAAGTTTGGAGGTTACAAGAGCATTGATCGTTTCCTTCTGGTAGTTAATAAAGTTATTTCTTGGATAGGATAGATTAAAGGTGATATGTGATCGCCCATGATTTCTAAAGCAAAGTTGTTATCTGCATGCTTGCTCATCAGGTTCATAGGATTATTGAAGGTGATACGGCCGAACCTTGTGATCCTGACAGGGAGACTGTTGCTTCTAATAATAATGTGGCTGGCCAGATGTATGTATCATCGATATATAGATCTAGATAAAGTTTGTTTCTTTTATGTGCCTATAGATCTTCTTGATTTCTTTTGTATGTTATTATAATGTTGTGCATAATGTTTCAGGGCTCATCCACTTCCTGCATTTGGTTCTTCCTCCAATGTAGAGGCCCACGGGCTCGAAACAAATGAGGGTGATGTAAGGAGCACTAATGATACTGATCACAGTGTACAACTCATTTCCACGTAAATAATTTCCTGTGCGATGCTTGATTTTTGTTTTTTTCTTTCCTATGCAATGCATGTGATCCTAGATGTTGGTGAACAATAGGGAAACTATCCCTAGGTATCCAAATTTATGCATAGTGGTTGCAAATTAAATTAACCACAATGCTTAAAAATATCCAGCTAATTACAACCTATGTCTCCAGCACACTAGCTTCCTAATACATACTGATTATGGCACATGACTATTTTATTTGTTGGGAAGAAAATTTCTGACCTGAAGTGAACAGCTAGATGTGAATTTTGCGAAGGAAATTTTGCTTCCTACAATGCAGTCTTTTCCTGTTGCTTATACTGGAATGGTCGATCCTTTGTTTTTTAATTGAAACTCAGCTTATTTTTCTTGATTGGGCAATTGTTCTTTGTTCGCTGACTCTACTCTCTGTGTTCAATGCATGTTATCAGACCAGCCTTTTATGGGGATTCCCATTATTTTAATAATGCATTGTTGGTTTTTGAAGTTAAGAAGAAACAATTTTGATGGATAATTTCAGTTGCATGGATATGATCATACATGGAAATAGGACGAGACTCAAGGGTGGTGCTGCTCTCTGCCTGCTGCCACGCTGCTGTTGCTCCTCTCTTCTTGCCGACACAACCAAGGTGAGTTGGAATGTATTTCCAGGTTTTCATAAAACGAGTTTCAGGTAGCAAAAGAAGAACCGAAATACAGTTACCATGTAGTATTTCAGTATCAATGCATCAGCTATTCTATTGAGAAGTAGGCTTCACTTGTTTTCATGAAACGAGTTTCAGGTAGCAAAAGGAACTGCTCTATTGCAGTCCCATGTATCTGATTGCTGCTAGCCTTGATTGAGAAGTAGGCTTCACTTGTTTTTTTCATGAGAACATAGAGGTCTTCAGTAGTAACACTTGTCCTGCGCATCACACTATCACCGATATATTATACTAAATCTGGCACTTCAGAAATAATTGCTTTACCACTTTATTGCTTGGTAGCAAACTGAATAACTGGTGTATCAAAATGTTTTCTCTACCGAAGTGTGTAAGCAGACCACTGAGATGCAGTGTTGCTTGTATTTATGTGGGACTGCAGTAAGGAGCTTGCACTAAGAAATTGCTCGCAGACAGGTTGCTGCTTCCGAGAGAGGATGGTGGTGCTTGTTCCTTGATTGTTCGAGTAGCCAGCTAGGCGTGTTGGATTGTACCTGGATCTGTATTTGCTGGATTGGAGCTGATTATGATGGGTTGTATGCACTAGCCTGCTCAACACACGGTCTACAGGTAAGCCGTTCGATGAAATGCCCTTAAACTCACCCTAATAGGTTCTGTGGTGGTTGTTCCATGGCCTACATCAGTGGGGACTCTGGGGTTTCCTCCTTCCAGTTTTCAGTAAGTCGTGTTCACTGAATTTTGCTGTTACATTTCTGACAGTTTGTACTAAACCTTTCATTGGATGCCTTTAAGGGCTTCAAATTGTTATGAAAAGGAAGCTGGTGTCAGTCCAGACGAGCCCCAAATTAAGATTTACCAAGATCAGTGAGACGCAACGCAAGTGGTGTATTTTGCACATGAATTTTATTTTGTTGCATTATTTGTATTGCCTTAGAATGTTTCTGAAACCATCAAGAGATTTGTTAAAATGTTTGTTCCATGTTAGGAACTCACGATTTTTTCCTAACTTCAACTGAAAGCAGTCAGAAGTTTGGCTAATAATACTCCGAAATCTTCTACATGGCCTATTCTTTTCCCCATTGGAAATATATTTAATTGCCGTCTCATTTTATTTTCCTTCTGTATTCTTTTCCCATTCACGATATGTTTTATTGGTTGTTTGATTTGTATTATAAAATGTCATCGTAATGCTAGCAGTGCAGTATACTAATTAAGTTCCTGCTTCTGCCTTTGGTTAGGCTTAGGCGCGTTAGCGTGTCGTGGCATAATTAACTCCCCTACCATCATTCTGGTAAGTACACCGGCCGGGCGCCTGAAGACCTGCACTGACTGTCGGTACAGCTAGCTATAGCACACGAGTTCAGAAATTCTGCGTGCGGGTGCGGCTCATTTCTGCTCTGTCCCTTGACCTTGTGAGGTGCGATTGATAGCGGTCGGTCTTGACCTCCTGTTGTTCGTGTTCTGAAAAGCCCATGAGTGTCACCGCCGACACACTCGTGCTCCCTCTGAACTCTGAAGGCTCAGGAATATATATAAATGTTTTTTCTTTCTTTCATGCAGGTAAGAGCTCTGGGACGACAGGTGAGCATGCACAGCTAGTCAGAACTCGCAAGGCAAAGGCAGATACCACCAGGCCGATGTTTCGTTGTCTGGGCACTCGAGGTCACGAAAATGACGTTGGTATACTTTACATGATACGGAGTACAAAATATGCAGTACGTTCCTTCCGAGAGAAAATGCTGGATCGAATGGAGTGCACGACAGAAAATAGGGGAAAAAGGTTAATACTGACGCTATGGATCTCATCTTTCACCGAAAGATCATATTTGCACAAATTTTTTGAATAAGACGAGTGGTCAAACTTAGGCTTTAAAAAAGTCAAACGTCTTACACTCGACGGGAGAGAGAGAGAGAAAAAAGGTTTGCACCTGCTTGTTCTGTGGTGGTCGTGACAAAGACCAGCTACAAAAATACAAACAAAACGAAGCAAAGAAGCATGCTTCTGAAAGCAGTAGAATAAGCAACTGTTAGCTGAACAGTTTAGTGAAGCTCGTGTTTGTAGCCGTTGTCTCGAATTGAACTCTAAAATGTATCCTTGCTGGTGATATCTTCGGCGCATGATTAGGTTGGACTAACTCAATAAACTCAAAATCCAGTTCTTCCCTAGAAAATGGTGCCCTCGGCTTTCTTTATTTCTTTTCTTTTTAGTTTTGAATTCAGCCAAGTGTTAACTTGTCAGCCTGTCCCATATAAACATGCCTGGATTTCGTGATATTGTAGCAGTTTTCTGTGTAAGAACGGCGTCAGACTGTCAGACGAGTGTCCATCTTCAGGCAATCAGGCCAAACTTTCCCGTCGAAGACAGAGAACCTTATTTTGTCCAGACCCAGCACACGTGAGTAGAAAATCGTCGGAGTTCCAGTTTCGGTATTCCACGAGCACGGTTTTAGCGTTTATCATGTTTCTCTCTGTATTCCTGTATTTGCATGACAATTTTGGCAGCGCTTGCAAGAGGAGGTCGCAGTCAATAAAAATTTTCAAGGAAAGAAATTGCTCTTCAGCACATCGGGCGCACGTGTGGGCTCAGGTGTTCAATCTGATAGTTGCATACCATTACTGAAACCGTCGCCTCTATTAAAAAAATGCATTACTGCTTAATGCTTGATAAAAACGGGATTCATGATCGCAAACTCCACCCACTTGTTCCAAGACGTCCACAGCTTCCACCAGCACGAAATAAAGAAGCGGTCGCCACTCTACCCTCACATGAGAGCTCAGAATTCCTCGGATGGCAGGGAGGCAACTCGTTGTCGTTGCCCAGGTCCCTGACCTGCAGGCAGGCGAGGGATGCATGGGTAACCTAACTGAAATCTCGCAGCCTGTTCGTTTTACGCATTTGTCAGAAACGATCGTAAATATCTAAATTTTAACAAAGATTTTTTCTAACACAAACTAGCCAAAAGAGATTTCTTCACTTAACCAAAGAATCTAAACGAACCACCAACCTAACAGTCCGCAATGGTCTCTTGACAAACCTGTTTTTTTTTATTAAGTCAACTTTTGGCCCCTCAACTATTGGGTTCGCTTAATTTTGATCCTCAACTACAAAACCGCTCTAATGTTAGTATCCAAACCGTCAAAACCATTCATTTTAGTACCGAACGCTGGCGGAGTGTTTTTGACCGACGTGGAGCGGGTTTGACCACACCACCACCGGCATTGACCACCACGTAAGACATCGCCTTCATCTTAGTGACATGTGGGGCCCACATGTCAATCACTCATCCTCTCCTCTCCTTTTCCTCTTCACCACCGCTGTTGATGGCTCTCCACCCCGGGCGCCGCTGTGGCACTGCGTGGCCGGTGGACACCTCTTCGAAGGCCCCTAAACGACCTCGCAAGTCCCTCCACGCCGACCATTCGCCACGCCGGGCGAGGCCAAGAACCATCGCGCCAAGGCTTCCAAGATCCACCGCGAGATCTCGAGCCCCGACGCCCGCCACCAAGTCCGGCCACGCCGCAGAAGCTCGCTTACCTCCTCGCTTCCACTTCGCTTCGCCGGCTCCCACCCGCCGCGCTTTCGCCACCATCGAGCTCCTCGCTCGCCGCAGACCGCCGCCCATTTAACGCTGGACTACTCGCCGAAGTCCTCTCACTTACCCGGCTCGCCTCACGCCCCGCCGCCACGCATCAGCTCCACAAGGACCTTTTCCTCCGCCCCCATCCGCCGGGCATCGCCACCAAGAAGACGCTCAAGGCGCAAGGCCCAGCCTTCTTGTTTCGCTTCGCCACTGCCATCGCGATCGACCTCCCCGCCCACTCGCAGACAACTCGTACACACGCAGACGCTGTAGCCTCGCGCTTATCGCCACTGGGCTAGGCTATAGCCGCCGCCATTCATGCGGCCGCCGTGTTGCCCTCGCCGCCCATGGCGGTCGCCATCGACCGCCAAAGACATGATGTTGTGGTCCGCTTTGCCATTGGGAAAGCCAAGGCTCAGGGCCTCTACGCGCTTCATGCCGGATGCTCACATGGGCTGGGGACGACGCTGGCTGCCGCCGAGGAGGCGCTGTGGGCGCCGCCGTGAGGATGGAGATGGAGGATGAGCGAGTGATGCGTGGGCCCCACATGTCACCGAGATGGACGCTGGCGCCCACACGTATGCGGTCAACGCCAACGTGGCGTGGTCAATTCGCCCACGTTGACAAAACAAATTACCAAGGCCTGTGTGCTAAAAGTGAACGGTTTTGACAAAGCTTGGGTACCGCATTAGATGGTTTTGTAGTTGAGGGTTAAAATTAGACGAACCCAATAGTCGAGGGACCAAAAGTGGATTTAATCTTTTTTATTTTTGTTGTTGGACGAGACACAGAAGCCTGCCTCGAAATCTCGAGTGTTGAACACTTCGCAAGCGTGTCAAGATGGAGGAAAGAAATGTGATGAGAACGGAATACCGATTCACCTTTTGCTTGTGCGAACGACGTGGCGGCAGTGGAATCTCCTGTTGCCTTGCTTGGTCAGATTACCGGCCGGACCATGCCTTCAGACGTGTGCTCCGGTTGGCCTCCGAGACCCTGGTTCTTCTACCTGGGGCACACTAGGGGAGCCGACAAGGCCCAGGACGGTAATGTGTTGCAAGGCCGGGCAGATCTGCTGGTAGCTTAAAAAACGTGTTACAAGGCCGGGCCTGTCTAACTAGGGTCATGACCCCTATCGACTGATAGTATAAGCAAACGCTTTAGGCCTGAAATAGGCTCTTGCATTTGCGTTCGGTTTTGCCTGAACTGTCAACTTGTGCAGTGGACAGTTGTTGCTCTGTATTAGGGCTGGCAATTGGTCCAACCATCAAAGTAAAAAAACTCTGGGCCTCCAATGGGCTGCAGGGCCTTGTGGAAACTTAATAAAAACAAACGTAGACAGGATGTTATCTATCTATCTATCCTCATACTAAAGAGGTAAAAAATTTCGTTACTTTAGGTTTTCGTCCAACCTAATAATTCCTAAAGTAACTCGGTCTCGACCATCAGCTCCGCAGAAGTTCTAGTCTATCGAAACAGCATAGGATTTGACCTAGTCAGCTTAAGCGGCCCATAGGAGGAAGATGTACCTTGTGGAGGGCGGCGGTCCCCTGGACTTCTGTTTCGTAGAAAACGTTTCTGTTTGCATGTTCTTGTCCTTATCCGTTTCCTTTTTACTCTATCCAGTTTTCGTCAGATATAACCCCACGTTCAGTTTTGTAAGTGATTTTTTCTTTTTATCTCCTTTTTTTATAAACAAAAATAACAAATTACAAAAATAGTAAGTAGAAAAAACAATGCGTGAGATGAATCTTCAATACGTGACCTTTTTTGTTTTTTTCTCTTTTTTGTCTCCCTTTTTTATAACAGAAAAATAAATAATAAATATAGTATATGGAATCGTCAAACCTTTAATCTTCTCTAATGAACAAATCATGACTGAGACCTAGCAGTTTGTCATCCAAACTAATAATCTATATATATCTATACCTTAATTAAAGATGTAAACTTTTTTCCGTCGATTCTAGAAACTCACCTTGGGGCTTGAGTTCATCCTCTACATGTCAATAAAACCCAAATCCGATATCATAACCTTATTATATCCTTACACCCTGTGTTCTATATGGACCCCGAGTCATGATCCGTGCTCATAAGAGTTACAATAACTCGCGTATGAAGTACGATTCCATGATGTATTAGTTTCCATCGCAATGCACGGGCATGTTTGTTAGTAAGTATTAATTGGACAAAAAGAAACTGTTTCTCAAAAAAGGACAAAAAAAAAAAAAGAATCCAGTTTGTTTACAAGCAATACGATGCGCTGTTGTAACAAGGAACTGACTAACTGTACCCTTACAGGAACTATTGGACTTAGGGAAAAGGTTATACCCCTTACTATTTTACCGCTATGGCCACAGAAAGAAAAAGAATCAAGTAAGTACGAGATAAAGAGGGGGTGCTATAGTATTCGTGTGCTTCAGCTTGAACATCCACAAGGAGATTCCAAAGGAGGACTAGCATCATGTTTGATGCGACTCAAAGGCACGGCACCTACAGGCAAGCTGCGCACATCGTCCACCCATCAAAATGACGCAACCCTTTCCGTTACGCTCCTGAAAAGAGCACGGCACACCTCCGTGCCGGTGCCGTGGATGAACAGCGCCGGCCGGACGATAATCACAGGTGTTGGCCTTTCTGTCTCGCTTTTCTGCCATGATGGAAGTTGCTTTGATGACTAGGGCAGCAGCAACGCAGGCTACCAGGAGTGTTAGCCTTAGGGCGTCCGCAATAGTATGGGGAAATCTCCAGCTGACATGGTAACCTGACGGATTAAAAAAAAATAGAATCGTGGAGGTGCACAGGTCCCAGAGGAGAGATACGAGAGAAAGTTTATGGAAAACTATACGAGCCTGAAAACTATACGAGCCTATCTACTTGTCCGTCGCTGATGACTTCGTTTTTATGTTCTCTCTCCTCCACGTCATATAAAAACAATATCAGCTAGCTGTTATGAAGACAGCTTGCTGTTATTAGACAGCTTGTTAGGGACGCCCTTAGGAAAAGTAATAGGCCACCTAGATAGAGCAGCACCTACCTATTAATTTTCCCAATGCAAGTGAATGCTCTCCTCTAACACACCAATAGCCTATGTCCTGCAAGTTTTCTATCTTTAGTACCGTGGTCCCGTGAAAAGCGTGGTGAGGCTATGCTGCTTTAGCTCCAACGCGCGCGAGGATGACTGCTTCCAGTTTTCGTCAGACACTCGGCGCTTCTGCAGGAGGTACTGACACTTCTGCGAGGCAGCTGATGGATGTGAGGTGGACACCAAATGCGTACGTGGAGGCTGAGGTTAATAGCCACCGTGTCGGGCTGGGAAGCCCTTACCGGTGGGTGCTGGCTCTTCGATTATGCGTTACGCCGCGCCCAGGTGCATCAGATTATGCTAAGGGCGTGTTCGGCTGGTCGGCTTCGGCTGGCCGGCTGGTTTTTTTATTTTTCCAAATTTTGAAATAAAGATTTTTTCTCACCAAATTTTAAGATAAAATGTTGTTTTCTAGCTCTACAAAGACTCGATAACATTGAACTGGATTCTCGCAGACAGATCTCTAATAGAATTTCTATGGATTGAGAACCTCACGTTGTGATCAACAAGAGTGTAAGGTTGTCCGCACCGCTGCAAGAAATGGGTAGAAGGCGACGGCAGACGCCAGCCAGTAGCTCATCTGCAGGCCCCGCACCACTGCTACCAGAATGGGTCGGAGCGCATCACGCGCACGTAAAAAACGCCATGCATCACAAGACGCGAGAGAGAAAACGCTAAACACCGCACAAAAAAGAGTTATTGAGAGAGAAAGAGGAGAGAGTGGAATAAAATATGAAAATAGTGGATAGTAGAGATGAGACAGTAGAGCAATACTGACGCGCAAAAAATGGACATAGTAGTAGAGAATCTCAACGACAAGATAGAATATTTCTTTTTAAAGATGAAAAATAGAGGTGAACCAGTGAGAATAGCCTTTGTGAAGCTGACACGATCCGCTTTTCCATGTTGTCAAGCGTCCTCGCATCGCATCTCGGCTACGACGGGGCTACCTTTGCTAGTCACAGGCAGTACTCTCAGAGTCGCAGTGAGGCGCACGGCCACGGCACCAGCAGCGTCGGATACCCCAGATCTCACGCGCCCCACCACACCCCACCCCACACCCGCGCTGCACACGCCGAGTGCCACTGCCCCCCGCGACCACCACCACCACCTCGGCTACCTATCCACTCGCCGAGCGAGCCGGCCGCGTCCGTCCATGGCGCGCCCCGGCAGCCGCCGCGCCTGCCGCCCGCCGCCTCCGGCCAGCCCTGAGCCGCGGGCGGCAGCAGCCACTCCCCCGCGGCCCGGTTCCGCGTCCCGCCGCCGCGCCCGCAGGGTCCGCGTCCAGAGCCCCTCTCGCGGCCGTCCGCCGGGGTCCCGCCCCGCCGCCGCCGGCACACCTCCTCCGACACCCCTGCGGGTCCGGTGGCCCCTGGGCACGGGCGCTCGCTCTGCCTCCTGTCCCGGTGCGGGCGCTGCTGCCCTATCGGTGAGGGAGATCGCCGCGGCGCTGTGGCGAATGCAGCCGCCGCAGGCGCCGCCGCCGCCTGGGCCTGGGACGGCGCGACGTAGTAGGGCTCAGGTGAGCATGCCGTGAGATCTCTGACAGTGATGTGCTTGTGCGTGCGTCGAGATTGTTTTGTTCTAGGGTTGTAGATGGCGCTACTTTGGTAGCGTAGCAGCTGGTGTCGCCGTGTCGGTGGTGCACACAACTGACAGTTTTGGCACATAGCTCATCATTTCCTGTAGTTTTGGAGAAATGTCGGTATAGAATTGTTGGGAATTGACTGTGTCGGGTACACACGTGCTGCTTCTCTTATCGAAGCTGCATAGAATTTGCAGACTCACGTCGATCTGTTTAGGCATACTCTAGAGTACCAGTAAAGTACCTCACTACTTCGGTTAAACTAGCATTGTGGCTTTCCAGTGTTGGTGTTTTGGTCAGACTTAGAGAAAAATGCTAATGTTTGTGCATCCATGATGAGCGATTTCATGATTATAAGGTCAAGCTGTGCTGAAACATTATGTTTGACATAAGGAAAAGTGTTACACCATCTCTAAGCCCAATGGTTGCAGGGATGATTCTTTGAGTCTTTTAGGAAACCGGAGCTATGGAACATCCTTATAGATCAGGTTTTGGTACTCATCCACATTGAGCAAACTTTCCAAACTGCATATTGCTTTCCCCCCATCTTGTTCCTCTGCATATTTGGCCACTTGGGTACCTTGCGCATTGGAATCACTTATGGATGTCAATATGTAGCTGACACTTTTAGGATAATGAGTCCATTTTCTGTTATTAAAACGACAATGTTGTGCTATTTTGTCCCATGCTAAATCTAGTTAATTCAGTTTTTGGTTTGGTCCATTTTACCTATTTTTTGTTCAGGTTATTGATTTGGCTTTTAGATCTGTTCATCATTTCAATTCAAATGATGAGGTATTTCAATCCATGACATGATATAAGTACTCTTGTAGACTTATAGTCTTGTTTGAGTGTGGGCGTATAGGTATTGTGGCCCAGTGGTCCCTAATAACCTTTGTCAATTGCCATTCTAATTGTTTGATGAAGGTAGTCTCCCTTGTTAAAGAAAAGTTTAACGAGGGCATCAATATTAATTAGGAAGCAATGCTTCAGCTGATTACTTTCTATGTCGATACCCCATTTCACATGCATTACCATAATAAGTAGATCTTTCCTTTTCTTGATGTAACTGTTCAGCTAACAATTCAATTCATGCATTGGAAACTGCAGTCCAGTTCAAAGCGCCCACACACGCCTTCTGACCATTGTCAGCAATATAAAGCAGTTATCCAGGGCAGGACAGGGAATAGCACTGTTAGCAATATCCCACATGAGGTACAGTACTTTCATAACTAAAGTATGTTCTGAAGGAACAGTCATTGTAAAATATTTATTACCAAGTCCTATCTGATCTGACACATTATGTTTACTGCAAATAGATGGAAGCACATTCTGCAAAAGGCCAAATAGAAACAGAAATGGCAACAAAGTGGAACCATCAATTCATGAAAGCTTCCCAGGGTGCAGATTATGATTACATTGAACACAATCAGAGGGATGCTGGTGGAGAAATCTATTCATTGAGGGAGGAGCTTATGGTGGCTCAGGACCGGATTCATGAGCTTGAAGCAGAGTGTCGATCTACAAAAAGCAGCTTGATCACTTGGCTAAGAATATTGCAGAGGAAAAGGCTTTGAAGAGCAGGGAACATGATAAGTTTCACCACATCTTAGATGCTGTTAAGGAAGAACTGAACCGGAGAGGAAACGGCGCAGCGGGCAGAAATGCTGAATTCCAAACTGCACAATGATCTATCTGAGATGAAGTTTGCTGCAAAGCTGCTATTTGCAAGATTATGAGAAGGAGAGGAAGGCACGGGTGCTCATGGAAGAGGTTTGTGATGAATTAGCTAAGGAGATCGCAGAAGACAAAGCTGAGGTTGAGGCTATGAGAAGTGAATCGATGAAGATCAGAGATGAATTGGAGGAAGAGAAGAAGATGCTCCAGATGGCTGAGGTTTGGCGTGAAGAGAGGGTACAAATGAAGCTGGTTGATGCAAAGCTGACACTTGAGAATAAGTATTCCCAGCTGATCAATCTTCAGTATGAACTTGAGGATTTCCTTCTGCTCCCAACCAGGCTGTAATATAGAAAAAGGAACAGTAAGGAAGCAGAGAGGCTCAAAGAAGCAATCTGCTCTTCGGTGATAAATGGTATCAAGGAGTTCTCTTACAAGCCCCCCTCCTTCAGAAGACATTTTTGCTGTATTCAAGAACTCAAGCAAAGAGAAGATACTGCTGAGAAGGTGATTGTACAATGTAACGGAAATAGGCCCAAGAGTCGTGGCATCAAGAGCCCATACAGCTAGTCCTGAAACAGACATGTTCTTGGAGAATCAGCCAAGCAGATATTGCAATCAGCCTCGCAATCTTAAATGAGGCGGCAGAAGATGATAGTGGATGGGAAACTGTAAGTTAAGTTGAGGAGAATGGGTCTAGTAATTCACCTGGAGGAAGTGAACCGTCTGTAAATGGCTTCTGTGGAGAAAACGATGCTTCCGTGAGTGGAACTGATTGGGATGAAAACTGTGACAATGATCAGGCACATAGTGAGATCAGTGAAGTTTGCTCAACAACAGCAGGTAGGTCGAGGAATAAAAGATCATTCGTCGGACTATGGAGATCATCAAACACTGTCGACCAAAAGAAAATGGGATCCAATACACTCAATGGTAGATCATCAAATGCCAGGATGTCAAATGTCACTGAATCTCCTGACCTGAAGAACAGTGAAGTGTGTGACAGTCCGCACATCACAGCGCAATGGAGGCCAGACCTGCTAAACCCGGACATTGTTCGAAAGCTATAAAGGATGCATCGACTGGCCTCGAGGAGTGCAGAAGCACAGCTTGAAGTCCAAGATTCTGGAGGCAAGGATTGATGGCAGTAAGGTCCAGCTGCGTCAAGCATTGAAGCAGAAGATATAGCATGGTCAGCAGGTCACATTCTTGGATGAAGGAAAGAAAGATACCATGATGCGTCTGCTAGTGGGGCTTCTTCAGCTGGAGGCCTGGAGCAGGCAGCGCCTCATGAAGAGGAATTGCTGCAGCAGTGGGTGCTAGATTTGACTGTGCCCAATTGATGCCTGACGGCCCACCTGCTTCCCTAATGAAATTGTTAGCCCAATGCCCCGTTGTAATAACGCCTGTCCTGTGTAGAAATATTTTAATCAAATAAGCAATGAAATCATTCGACCACACTAACTGATGTCTTGTGGGCTAAGTCCGGGCCCAAAATTTGTTTCCTTGTTAAGGTCCGTGTTGTTCTTACTTCCTGTGGTGAAAGGAGTGTAGAAAATAGATACTGATGTCTTGAAAGAGCCAGTAGCCTAGTACGCAAAAAAAATGAGTCCCTCCTACTAACGGAAGTGCAAAGTAGTGTTAATGTCATATACTGTGCTATACAATACCCTCTTGTGAGGTGTTAGTCTCCAGCCAGAGCCAGGGCGTTTCTGCTGCGAAGCTGCTGGTTGCGGCTTGGGCATCTGAAAAGTTAGAAAGCAGACTAGGAAATGAAGCGCATTAGTAATGCTTATACACGAATATAACGGCGCACACGAAAGGAAGAATAATATGGTGCGCACTGTGAACAAAAAAAACGCTCTAGAAGGACCTGAAAGCGATCGCCGTGTTGAAGCCAACTTAACTATTGTCATGATTTTTTTTTGTTACTCTGTGCTCACATACCCAACGAGCTAAAAAGATCTTTTGACAGTTGACTGATGAAAAGCAGTCGCCCACTGAAGTGCTCCACCTGTCAAGAGCCAATAGCCCAATACCAATACCTCTCACCAGAGTCACAGTCATAACACCGAGGGCATATACGCCTTTGCGAGAGGTCCGTCCACGCTCCCCCGGCACTGTCCAGTTGAAAATGCCCATCTCGCGTGTCGTGGACCATCCGCGGACGCAAGCAGAAGCAGATCAGCACGCATCGTATCGCATCGCATCAGTTCATCTCACCACCCCCACGCCCAGCTCGCCGACCACGCACCACACACCTGTCTCGGCCTCTCGTCCGGAAAAGGAGAGCCGGAAAGCAGGGCGGAGAAAAGAGAAACCGGGCGCCACACTTGGCACTACGGGCGGTCCCCGGGCCCCGGCGGAATTTTTAAACACTTTTTTTAAATAATTTTTAAAACTGACAATGTTTAATTTTTTTTAAATCTAACACTTTTGGCCGCGCCTATTCGCATGACGCGACGAATACAATATGTCGCGCCATACATGGAGGCGAGGCGAGGCTGCCAACGTGGCAATGACCAAGGCTGCTGACCGGTGATGTGGCCCAGCTCTGCCGCGCCACATATCATGACGCTGTCGCCGGACCGCCACACACGCATCATGGCGCGCAGCACTTTTTACAGTGCTCGCGGCGGCTCGCTCGCTCTCTCTCTCTCTCTCACTCGGCGGTTGTTTGAAGCAGTAGCCGCCGCCGCCACCACGCACGCTCGACCAAGGCCGCCACCGCTTTCACCGCCACACTATGCACGCCACGCTTATGCACGCGGCTGCTTCACTGCCAGGCCGCTGCGTTCTGGCCACGACACGCACGCCGCACATCTCGCCGACATTGCCCACCACGACGCCGCCGCCCGCCACTGGCCACCGCCGCCGCCCACCACTCAGCCCTCCGCCACGCCCACCCGCCCATCGCTTCATCATTGTTGCTCACACAGACACCACTCCCAATCTGTCACACATCTCCTCTATCTCAAGGCTCACCGCCGCCGACGGCCGACGAGGCTAGGCCAAGGCCTCTCATGACCACCCGCCCCGGTCGGGTCTAGCTAGGCCACCGCTGTGAGGACGAGCTAGACGACGCCGCCATGAGGATTTAGAGCACATAGGCCGCCACAGGCACTCCCTTGTGTATTTGTTGATTGAATCGACATTGTTGTTACTTAGGGTTAAGATGCAAAATTAGTTTGAATGATTAGTTAGTATAGTAAGTTAGTACAATAAGTAAAGTTAGTATAGTTAGTAAAGTATAGTTAGTGTATAGTTAGTAAAGTTAGTTAGTTTATTTAGTATAGGCAAGATAGTAAGTTAATATAGTTAGTAAAGTTAGTTAGTTTAGTTAGTATGCTTAATGAGTCTAGTTAGTTATTGTATTTAGTATAATTAGTTGTTGTAGTTAGTCTTGTATAGATGTTAATATTAGATTAGTTAGTATAGTTATAGTTAGAATATGTATTAATATTATTATGGATAAAGACGCATTTATTTATTTCGACGATTTGATAAAGTTTCTTGAAATGCTTTTGTAGATGGATTGTTGTGTTAGAGTGTTTTACTTGAGGAAGTGTTAGAGAGAAGATGATATGTTTGAGGATATGGAAAAGAATTAGAATGATTTGATGAACCTCCTAGCTTCAACAACCCAGGTCCGCTTGAATGCAAAGTTTGACGGTGATTTCACATCAAGGGAGGTTTGATATCTGGAAGACGATGATGCGGTAAAAATTTACGTCGGGCGCTAGCTGCACTCTTTCTAAGCGCATCAGAAGTAAAGATTGCAATACCATTTTTTTGTATGTAATGTTTTATGAGATAACACAATATCCGCTATAAAAATTAAACATTATTTGTTATATGGGTACAATACATAAATAGTTCAAATGAAACACAATGCAACACCAAGAAAGTTATAGTACGATACAAATACCAAATCTAAAACATCGAACTAGCACACTCAGATTTAATCCTCGGCCCCAAACATATCGAGTAAGTAACTCATCATCCGAAAGTACCACCCTCTACCATAATCTCGCTGTCGTGGCTAGGCTTTACTCAGATTTCCCTCGATCCGCTTATCGCCTATAGTAAGCTTCCTCCGCTTCATCTACGGGCCCGAGTCAAGAACGCTGGCCCTCCTCCATCCGCTCATGTGGCTAGGCTCACATGCATTGTCTTGATCTCGTCTGCTGTTCGTAGTAAGCGGCATCCGCTTCATCTCGGGTCTCTCAGAGCTCGAGTGAAGAACATGTCGCCATCCTCCTCCCTCAGAACTCCGCCTCGCTAGAGCGATGAGCTCGCCTGGGCCTACCAAAGATCGCCCTCGCCTCCTCCACCGCAAGCTCGCCAAAGAAGAGCGATGAGATCGCCAACCCGACAAAGGTCGCCCTCATCCTAGTCCCCTCATCGATAAACATAATTGAGATTGAACGGTGCGACCATCTCGCTGCCGCACTCATGCAACTTTTTTTCTCAAATCTTGCACGAGCCACCTTCATGCATGGTACTCGCTACATCTAATCCCTTTATGTATGAAACGCAACAAGTTAGCAACACGATTATATTACATTTAAAAGGTGCAATGGAAATAACAAGGCTTTTATGACTCATCGGGCACACAATGCAACAACATGGTCGCTCAAGACCCGTGATCGTGCATTTCTTTCCTCCCCGCCTTTGCCTCATTCCTTGCCCTCTTCTCCTCTAACGCCCTCTCGCTCTCCAATCCCCATTTGTTTAGGCCAACATCGATCGAAGTTATTTAATACCGCTACTGCCTAGCAAACTCATGCATCTTGTTTTTGTGATGTTTAACTAATAGGTTAACGAAGTCGTGTCCATATCCTATCTTTCGCAATTACTTGCCTCCCCTTTAGTTCATCCAAGAACTTAGCTTGATCATCATAACATTCCCAATTGTATTTCCTAGTGCTCGCTCAAATAAAAAATTATATCATATATGTCTTAGCAAAAGAAACAAAATATGATTTCATATTTACCACAAAAATAACCAACCTCATCATAGTCAACCATATGGCCGCAATAATGGCCTATTCCAAGTTCAAGGACTAGACCGTAGTTAGATTTAATACCACATTCAAGACTTGACTAGATGTGCTTTGTAAATTAACTTTTTTTTCTCCTTTTTCTTTGCCTTTGGTGGCTCCAAACCATTGATTCTTAGGACCCAGAGAGCCACTCATTGAAATGACACCTTGCAAATCCATAACGCTACAAGAGAATACATTAGTACACGCACACATATAGAGATAAACATTTAAACAGATACACTTTCCACTTACTTCGTATTTGTTCGGACACACAAACTCCAACGTATTCTCAGGATTTATCACAACTCGATCTCCAGATTTGCACAGAGGAGGTCCCTCGAGTCGCCTAACTGCGGCTAGGTGCTTCTCCTTAGCTGCTATTGGTGGGGGGGTTAGGGGTGGAACGAACTCGAAGTGCTCACGGATGTCTCCCTCTACACCAATCGTTAAAAAGGAGGTACCTAGGATCAAACTTTTCTACACCGTCGATCCAATCGAAAAGAAAAGGCACCTCTCATGGTCCTACACAACAAGATTCTAACAAAATATTAGTTGCCTACTTACACAAATGAAGAAAAAAGATAGTGAAAACAATTACTTACATTAAAACGACTACATGTATAGAAGCAACGCTACGTCACCAGGTCTAGATGTCTCGATTGAAACACGTCTGCTGGGAAATCACACCACAGCTTAGGGATGTGGAGGTCAAGAGGATGTGGGGCATCTTTGCTAGACGTTGCCGGGTATAATTTCGAGGACGCACCCTGCTTTTGGCCAAAACTCCCCCAATACATTTCTTGCATCTAACAAAACGGTTGTAATTTAACAAACAAAAATCAAAATATCACAAATTAATGTCAATGAGAACAATTTGCATTACAACAAATAAAATATAACCTATACTTTGGTGCAAACTATATCTGAGATGCAAACATGAAAACTATATAAAAATTATACTTTGGCCAGTAAAAAATAAAATTTGGTAATCATAATTCTAACTATACTTTGTGTCCATATATTTATTCACATATAAAAGTTGAGATGCAAACTCAAACAAGTAAAATACATGGTAATCTTAATTCTAACTAACCAATTAACCTTAACATTGGCAATCCTAATCCTAATCCTTCAATCCAACGTTCTAATGAACTCATATTTTCCTCTATACCCTATCTACTCATTCAAATCATTCGATCCACCGTGGAGGCAAAGGAGGAGCTTCATTACCTTGACAAGGCCGAGGAGGAGCTTCGGAGAAGGTAGGGAGGGGGACGGCAAGGGGCGGAAAATTGGCGGCCGGCCGTGGGGGAGCCGGGAGGCTATTGATGTTTCGCCACCGATAGCCTGCTACGAGGGTACCCAGAGCTGTCGATGTTTCGCCACCGATAGCTTGACACGGGGGTACCTGGGGCAGTTTGTTCAGACTTCAACGTATCCGGAACTCAACGGTGAACGCAAGAGACAGTCGATTTATCCTGGTTCAGGCTCTCGACCATGATCAAGTAATAGCCCTATGTCCAGTGACATTAGCCTTATGCTGGATTGATTGTGGAGTGTTCTCTTCTTTCTCTCTTTTCAGTGAACTCCGCTGCCTCCTTTATATAGTCGATGCCGTAGTCCTAGTCGGTTTATAATGAGAGTTCATAGTAGGATTACGTATCACTACTACTACTAAGATTACATGGAAAGAATCCTAGTTAGACTAGATCTTTCTTTCAAGTCGTCCCGAGTGCTTTTTTGAGTAAAACCATGTAGCGCTCCTAGAATCTTCGAGTGGTGTGTGCCTTTTGAAAAAAAAGTACACCTAGGTGTGTAGCCTCTTGAAAGCTCTTTCTATTTGGAATAAGGAGCCGGAGGGTCTTGTCTTGAAATTGCTTCGATTCCTTTATTGAAGGGTTCTTCTAGTATACACCTGTTGTTTATCAAGAAGATCTTGATATATCGTGAGGTCTTGAAGTGGTTTGTTTTGAAGAAGTCTTCTTGGTGACGGCGCTTTTCAAAGAAAAAATGCACTCACTGAGTGTAAGCCCCGAGCTCTTGCTATCTAGAACAAAAAAGTTGGAGGGTCTTGAATCCTGTGTTTTCCTTGTCTTTTTGTTTTGAAGAAGTCTTCTTGGTGATGTTGCTTTTGTTGCAGTCACTCAAGCTGTAGCCCCCCATTGCCCATTCAAAGAGTTGGAGGGTCTTGATCCGAAAGTTGTTCAAAGAATCAAAACTTTTCACTCAGATATATCTGGTTCTTTATTCAAAAAGAACTCGGATCTGGATGCTTCATTTTGTAGTCCTGCTTTTCATTGCTGTTTCATAGAGTCGTTTATTGTTTTGCTGTTGTTGGTTGGTTCCAGTCGGTAAAATGTCCGTCAGTTCTCCGATGCTTCTTTGTGTCATCGCTCTGTGTTCGAGTCCTCTTTCATTGAATTGTCGCTGTTCATTGTTCTTTGTCTTCCGAAAGTCCTGCTTCTTTGATCTATGTCATTTTCTTCGTTGTTCGGCATTTCTTCTTTCTATCCTTAGTCATCGTTCAGATTTTGTTGATCATCTTCGATTGCCTTCCAGTTTTTGTTTGAAAATGAAGTTTTTCTGCGAGGTAGCCTCGCAAGCTGTCTATCGTCTTGCCTGAAGATAGATCTTGTTCAGCCCACGCTGTCTTCGATTTTTGTTCTTGCTCTGTTGATCTGTCTCCTCCATGTTTCTTTTCAAACCATTTCTCTTTCGCTGATTTTTAGTTTCGCCTATTTCTTTGAAACTTCGAAAATGAGATCTTGTGCACTAGCCTCTCTTTCGGTTTTTTCTTCTTGGCCTCGCCTTTTTCTTGAAACCTTGATCGAGTTGTCGCTTTTCACTGTCATCTTCTTTCGCCTGTGCTTGTTCACTTTTTTTGAGGAGAAATTTTCTGAGCTCAGACCGCCTGTCACGTTCGCCTGCCATTCCCGATCAGTCCTGCCTTCTGGTTCCATTTCCACTCTCCTTTCTTTTTCTCCCTTCTTCTCACGTGTCTTCATTTTTCTGATCTTTGTTCTTCTTTTTCTTCTTTTTGCACTTCATCTTCCTGCGCTTTTTTGATCCTGCTCACCTGGTCTGTTCTCAGATTCCTGTTTTTTTGCAGGAATCTTTTTCTTTTGTCATGCACATCTTCTGCATTTGAGCATCTTTGGCTCTGCCTGCCTGTTTCTTGATGCATTCTTGGGAAATCCTCTGATGTTCCTGTCAGTTTCTCAGCCTTCTGAAACTTCCTTTTGCGCGACACTTTTTCTCTTTTTTGATTCTTTTTTCATTTTGAATGTCTCTTCCTTCTCTGTTTTTTTTCTTTCAATTGTTCTTAACCTCTTGGCAGTTTTTTCTCACCTTTTTTTTTGTCCTTCTCTCTGTCTGACTTTTTCAAACTCAGTTCTTCTTTCCGGTTTGATTCGAGTCACAGAATCCATTGATGTTTCTTCTCCACAATCCTCTACAACCTTGGAGAAGAAACATCAATATTAAGATTGTCCACAATCCTACTGGCTAAATCTTCGACCTCAGACTCCACCTTTTCAACAGCATCCAGATACTCTTGACTCTTGGCTTCCTCTATAACCTTGGACAAAGGGAACTACGGAGCAAGAACTCGACTGGCAAGAATATTTGGTACATAAGCTGGCATGACCTCTTCATTTAACTCCCGAAACGAGTCAAACTTGGGGAATAAATTGAGCCCAAGGTTGACCATCATCCATTGAGTCCCAAGAAGGTCGACTCATCGATCGAAAAGACTTCCACAAAGCATTCCAGTTCTCGGTAGCCATCGCCAACTTCCCAATCAAGACTTCAACAGTTTTTTGGGCCTACAAAAGATCCCTGTCAGCTCCACGCCTAATCAACTTAGCAAGCGCGAGTTCTTCTTCAGCTCGAGTAATTACCTCCTCAGCCCTATTGTGGTTAGTGTGAACAAGTGTCTTCATCTCCTCGATACCCTCCGAGAGCTTCTACTTTTCAACTCGGAGAGCTAGACCAGGCACCAAAAAACAAGTCAGCAGAAAGGGAAATTTGAATACAAAAGGAAACGAAAAAGAACCCGCAATACCATTGCACTCTTTTTTCATGGCCTCCACATTGTTCAAGGCCTCCTAGGCAGCCGCATCCCTCAGCTTTTCTGCCTCAACCACCCGGGCACGGAGATCCTTTTCCTCCTTCTGATGCATTTGACGCTTGGTCTCCAACTCGGCCCGACAGAGGTCAAGCTCTGCCTTTAGGGTACTCACCTCAGAAGACAACTTTTTCTCGGTTTCAGACGAGAAAAAGAAGCTGGTATGATCATGAGAAAAAGACTAAGCAAAAAGAGAGGGAGAAAAACAAGACATGAGAACAGAAGAAAAACGAACATCCGAAGAAAGAGATTCAGAAAAACTTACCTGGAGTTTTTCCCCAAAAGAAGTCGCAAAGGTCGCCAAGTTTCCCCAGGCAGCGGTCAGCTCTAACAACCGATGAGTAGCATCAAATTGATGCAACACATCATCATCCAAACGTGGAGCATCGGTACCAAGAGGAGCAGAAGGAGAAGCGGGCGCAGGCAAATAAGGCAAAATCTGGGTCGTATCCTGGGAAGCCCTGGCTACCTCCTCAGATGGGTCCACCCCCACGGCAATGGTCGCCCCAAGAGTCAGCAGATCCAAAGGAGCATGATCACCAGGGGGCCCTGTCTCCCTCATAGCCACCTCACCGACCATACTTTCTGAGTCCTTAGACTCAGTACATGGAATTGCACCAAAGGACTAACAAGACGGCAGCGGAGGAGTAAGAGAAGGTGAGGGTCTGCAAGATGATAAGGAAACTCGACGATAAGAATATGAATCAGGAAAAAAGGAAAAAAGAAGCGAAGAAACAAAGCCTGGGTTCACTCACTTAGCAATCTTCTTCTTCAGAAAATCCCCAAGACAAACAGAGGATCTCAGAGGAGGAACTATCGCAGCAAAGATATCACCACCACCCTACGACAGGAGTGGCGTGGTCGATACTGGGGCCCCAGAAGAACTCGAACCCGTAGACCGCTTACTACAAGAGAACAAGACCAAAGTCAAAACAAAAAGAGGGGTTCAACAACAGGAAAACAAGAAAACAACTCATCGATGCATGACAAGAGCCGCATCATCATCCTCTTCCTCCTCACTCTCAACCAAGGCAACCATAGCGCCAGCTAAAAAAGGACAAAAGTACTCGGTTAAAGACAAAAACAAACAACAAAAGGACAGAGCGTATTAATATGCTCATCTAAGAGCATGCTAGCTATAACTTGAGTACCTGGACGAGTACTCGATTGGTGAGCTTTCTTGGCAGCAGACAAACCAGAAGAAGAACAATCTGCTCGCCCCCTCTTTTCGACACTACGAGGAGCTCGAGGAACTGGATGAGGAACATACTCTACATATACATCAAGGTTTGCGAAAGAAACATCAGGAAACATTGTGGTGGTTTAAAACTTACTGGTTAAGGATGCCCCAGCAAGACTGTCCCCAGCCTCCACATTGGCAGGGCAATCATCGAGGGGAATCAGATCAATAAAGTTACGCCCCAATTCCTATAAAAGAGTAAAACAACAAGACAAGAAAGATTAAGCAAAAAGTGGATACAGAGAAAGAAACACAAAAAGTACCCGCATAAAATAAAACAACTCACACCAAGAGGCGGGTTGTAAGCACAATATTCAAGAACAGCATACGGAACAACGCTTACTCCTTTCAGCATCTTCTGAAGACGCTCGAGCACCTCCTCATCAGTCAACTCAAGGGCAGGGACCACACGAGAAGGGTCCTCCGCCCCAGAGTACTCAAACCCAAAATTCTCCCGCTTCTTCAGAGGCTGAACATGGCGGCGAAGAAAACTGGAAATTATTCCAAAGCTGGCCAAGCCTTGCTGTTTCAGAGTACATATCCTCTCAAGAAACGGCTTGATCGCCTGTAGCTCAGCCGTCGTCACAGGATTCTTTTCCCACCGGTCATTAACCACGGGACCAGATCTAGAATGAACAGCAAGAGGAGGAATCATATTGGCGGCATAAAACCAGTCGGCACTCCAATCCCTCACAGAATCAACCAAGTCATAATCAAAGAATTTGTTCTTAAGACCTTGGTGAAAATGAATCCCTTAGCCACCAAGAACATGGGTGTCATCGCGACGGGGATGAGGTTTCAGACAGAAAAAGTAACGGAAGAGAGAAAGAGAAGGAGGAATTGCAAGGAAAGTTTCACAAAGATGAACGAAAATAGAAAGATGGAGGATGGCATTGGGAGCAAGATGGTTCAAGCTAACCCCAAAATAACCGAGGAATCGATGAAGAAAAGCGGAAGCAGGAAGGCAGAGTCCAGCACAGATAAAGGAGATAAAAAGAATAATCTCACCAGGACCTGAAGTTGGGACCCGATGCTCGCCCGGAGCTTTCCAATCAGCAAAGTCCTTGCTCTGGATTAGACCATCGCTAACGAGCTCGCGCAACTGGTCCTCAGTCGTAGTCGGAGCCGACCAGATCTTCTAAGCATCCCTCATGGCCATGAACTCTCGATTCTCAATCACAGAAAGTGATGTCTCCTCGTCCACAAAGGCTACCTGGGACTTGCTCACGGGTTTCTTCCTACCCATATACTAGCGGAAGCAATAAAGCACTAGGGAAAAAGAAGCTCAGACAGCGGTGCTTAGATGACGGCGACAACGGCGGCGGTGGAGTTCTGAAGATTAGGGTTTCAAGGCAAAAGCAGGGCAGTAAAGAAAAAGAAGAAGAAAGGCCTTTAAATAGATTTTACAGCAGTAAAAACAAGGTCCACCAGGCCTTTTTAAACACGGCATGAGAACGCAACGGTCCATTTACTGACACAGCTAAAATGACGGACGACACAAATCCACGCAACGGTATAGTTCAATGGGCAGATTTCAGACTTATCCATGCAGCACCATGGCAGAGTTATCATATTTCCACAAAAAGAACTCATCAACCATGAAGCAACAAAAGGTTACCTCACAAGGAACACAAGAACCCGGTTCTTATAGAAAGAACTCGGGAATCTTATAAATAACCGGGACATCAGCAGAATAAAGAACGACAACTCAGAAGACAAGATCCTTTCCATTACAAATGGCTTCAAAAAATACAAGATTACACATCTTATAAGACCCAATGAACTCGGTACTACAACGAGCAAGGTAGCAAAAAGGAACCCGGACACAACTAGGCTCTGGAACGACTACGTGTTCTAAATTGCTACTCGGTAGAACAAACCACACTCGTCTACATTGTTTTCTTCAAAGAAAGAAAGCAGCACATCCAAGGCGGAGATCAGCAGCACGGCGGGGCAACATGGACCAAGAGGAACCTGCAGGCATCTGTCTATCCAAGTCCGATGTGATACCGGATATGGTGTTGATCTGCACCGGACAGTCTCAGGGCAGACGACGAGGATCAACTCAGAACTGCTGGATGAAGGAACATATCCCACATCACAAGAGTTCCTCCAACTACTGCCACATACTCCCTGGAACAATGCTGCTGTGGGATTAGTCTACCTCTAATCCCTACCACAAGACTTCCTCCAGCTACGACAAGATGTACAAGAACTACAAAATACGCCCGGAGGCTGCTCTACTTCACAAACTATCATATTCATGACTACGGAGATTTCAGACCACTCAACAAAATGCTCGATGAATTAAAACAGCACACATGGAGGGTATTTATAGACCAAAGAAGCGGCGTACATGGACTAGGAGCACCAATGGAATAAACCTAACAAAAGACACGGTGAAAAGATAGAATTCAATGAAAGAGGACTCAGACGTGAAGGAACAATACTCAACAACAAGCATATTCGGGAGAATATACCAACACTGTACAACCTGTGAGCAAACGGCATTTACACTCAACCACCACCATACAACTACATCTGACAATAGCAGACTCTACATCTGACAACATCAGACTCTACATCTAACAACAGCAGACTACCAAAGAATACGCCAACATCCTGGATCCGAGTTCTTTTTGAATAAAAGAACCCAGATATATGGTCGAGGGCTGCAACAGGAAAGGTTTTCAGTTCTTTGAACAACTCAGATCCAAGACCCTCCAACTCTTTATTCCAAATAACAAGAGGCTCGGGGGCTACACTCAGTTAGTGCACTTTTGTCTTCGAAAAAGCACACGTCACCAAGAAGACTTCTTCAAAACAAGAGTCTTCAAATAACATAGGATTCAAGACCCTCCAACTTTTTGTTACAAATAGCAAGAGGCTCGGGGGCTACACACAGTGAGTGCACTTTTTTCTTCGAAAAAACGCACGTCACCAAGAAGACTTCTTCAAAACAAACCACTTCAAGACCTCAGGATATATCTGAGTTCTTCTTGGTAAAGAACCCGGGTGTATACTCGAGAACCCTTCAACAAAGAATCGAAGCAATTTCAAGACAAGACCCTCCGGCTCCTTATTCCAAATAGCAAGAGGCTCGAGGGCTACGCCCAGCTGGGTATACTTTTTTCTTCAAAAAGGCACACACCACTCGAAGATCCCCAGAAGCGCTACATGGTTTCACTCAAGAAAGCACTCGGACGACGCTTGTTTCTACTCGGCAAGACCTGAAGGACCAAGATGAGGTTTCTAGAGCTCAACCATGAAGTGCTCGGGGGCTTGTCGATGCAGGACCCACAGGATACCCTGCAAGGAAGAGAGAAGATCTAGTCTAACTAAGATTCTTTCTATGTAATCTTAGTAGTAATATTATTCTGTAATCCTCCTAGAAACTCTCATTGTAAACCGACTAGGACCCTGGCCTCCTGACTATATAAAGGAGGGCGGAGTTCCTGGAAAGGGGAGGAAAAGAAGAGAACACTCCACAATCAAACCAACGCAAGGCTAACGCCGACTGGACGTAGGGCTATTACTCGATCACGGTCGAGGGCCCGAACCAGGACAAATCGACTGTCTCTTGCGTTCACCGTTGAGTTCCACATACGCTGAAGCCCGAACAAACTGCCCCGGGTACCCCCAAGGCAGGGTATCGGTGATAAAACATCGAGTGCTTTTCTGGCTTTCGTCTATGCTATGTAAATAACTCAGGGTATGTAGATCATTGTCTTGATAGACTTTCTTGATTTCTCGAATGCCTGTCTGGCTTTCGTCTGTGCCATGTAAACAACTCGGGGTAAGTAGATCTTTATCTTGACAACCTTTTTGTTCTTCTTAGTATCGAGGTGTGACCAGTATCTGGCTCTTTCTCTTGTTGTAAAAATGTCTTAGGGCTTACCAGCTACCCTCATTGGCAGGCTGAAAACTCTTTTCAACTTTTTCGTTCGCGGCCAATATGCTCTGGCTTAGTTTCAGCAATTTTGCTTTTTGGTTCGGGTGTTAGCTTATTAGCTACCCTCATTGGCGAGCTCAAGCATCTTTTCAGCTCTTTTGCTCTCGGCTGGTATGCTCAGGCGTGATTTCAGTCATTTTGCTTTTTGGTTTGGGTGTTAGCTTATTAGCTACCCTCATCGGCGTGCTCAAGCATCTTTTCAGCTCTTTTGCTCTCGGCCGGTATGCTCAGGCGTAATTTCAGCCATTTTGCTTTTTGGTTCAGGTGTTAGCTTATTAGCTACCCTCATCGGCGGGCTCAAGCATCTTTTTAGCTCTTTTGCTCTCGGTCGGTATGCTCAGGCATAATTTTAGCCATTTTGCTTTTTGGTTTGGGTGTTAGCTTATTTACTACCCTCATCGGCGGGCTCAAGCATCTTTTTAGCTCTTTTGCTCTCGGCCGGTATGCTCAGGCGTAATTTCAGCCATTTTGCTTTTTGGTTCGGGTGTTAGCTTATTAGCTATCCTCATCGGTGGGCTCAAGCATCTTTTCAACTCTTTTGTTCTCGGCCGGTATGCTCAGGCGTAATTTCAGCCATTTTGCTTTTTTGTTTCAGGTGTCAGCTTATTAGCTACCCTCATCGGCGGGCTCAATCATCTTTTCAGCTATTTTGCTCTTGGCCGGTATGCTCAGTAAAAACAACTCGGGGAGAGCCATAATAAGACACATGTTGTGTAGAAAAACCATCTTTATTAATCATGAACGTTGATAAGCCATAATAGTACATATGTTATCGATGAACACTATCCATGTTGATCATGAATGTTGATCCTTTGTGGCTTGTATATATATTCTTTCTTGAGTTGTTTTCATGCGTAGAATCTTCTTAGTTGGCTGATGTGCCATATATTGCTGACTTCTTTTCCAACCTCGGTTGTCAACTTGTACGTGCCTGGTCCGGTGACTTTTGTGACAATAAAAGGACCTTCCCATGGACTTAGTAGTTTATGTCGTCCGTCAGTTTTTTTTAGTCTTCTTAGCACTAGATCTCCAATTTGGAGTGATCGAGGCTGGGTACTTTTGTTGTAGTGGCGTCTTAATCCTTGTAGGTATCTGGCTGATTGAAGGGTAGCGTTTACTCTGACTTCTTCTAAACTGTCGAGTTCTAATCTTCTGGTGTGTTCTGCTTCTCCTTCGTCATACTATTTTATCCTTGGTGACGTCCATATCAAGTCGGCAGGTAGTACGGCTTCTGACCCATAAACTAGGAAGAAAGGTGAGTATCCGGTGGCTCTGCTTATTTGAGTTCGTAGCCCCCATACTACTTTTGGTAATTCTTCAATCCATTTGGATCCATAGTCCACTAGCTTTTCATACAATCTTGGTTTTAATCCGGCAAGTATGAGTCCATTAGCCCTTTCTACTTGTCCATTGGCTTCTGGATGTGCGACTGATGCGTAATCTATGCTGAAATCGCAATCCTGTGCCCAACTTTGGAATTCTGTAGCTGTGAAGGGAGAACCCAAATCTGTGATTATTCGATTAGGCATGCCGAATCGGTGCATAATGTCTTGGATGAACTCGACTGCTTTGGGTGCGCTGTATTTTGCGAGTGGTTTGTATTCGATCCACTTGGTGAACTTGTCAATTGCTACGAAGATGTACTCGAAATCGCCCTTTGCTTTCTTGAGAGGTCCTACTTGATCCAGCCCCCAGCATGAGAAAGGCCAAGCGGGTGGGATGCATATAAGATTATGAGCTGGTACATGAGCTTGTCTTGTGAACATTTGACAGCCTTTGCATTTTCTGACGAGTTCTTCTGCGTCTTTCAGAGTGGTTGGCCAATAGAATCCGGTACGGAATGCTTTGCCGACTAGTGTTCTTGAAGCGGCATGATTTTCACAGTAGCCTGAGTGTATTTTGTCTAAGATCTCTTTGCCTTTTTCAAACGAGACATATTTTAGGAGTACTCCTGATGATGTGGCTCTTCTGTACAGCTCTGCGAACAACTCTGGTGGCCTTCGCTTTATCTGCTGGCAACTTATTTTTTTCTTTGATATAATCAATGAAGACCTGGGTCCATGAGGTGTTGATTACCAAAATCTGGGCACCCTTAGCTGGTAGTTCAGGGGTTATCTCACCGGGTTGTTTGATAGAGGGAGCTGATAACTCCTCTATGAATACACCGGGTGGGACCTTCGCCCTGTCCAATCCGAGCTTGACGAGGACGTCTGCTGTAATATTAGAATCGCGCAGGACATGTAGAATTTCTAATCCTTGAAAATGTTTTTCGAGTTTTCGTATTTCAGCACAGTAAGCGCCCATGTTTTCTTTGGTGCAATCCCAATCTTCGTTGACTTGGTTGATGACTACTGCCGAATCGCCATATACGAGTAACCGCTTAATTCCGAGGGTAATTGCTACTCGGAGCCCGTGGATGAGGGATTTGTATTCTGCTTCATTGTTTGTAGCTTGCCATAATATCTGAAGGACATACTTGAGTTGTTTTCCGTTAGGAGAAATGAGGAGAACGCCTGCACCGGCTCCACCTAGCTTGAGTGATCCATCAAAGTACATCTTCCAATGATCAAGGATGGTATTTGACATAGGTTGTTGAATTTCTGTCCACTCGGCAACAAAATCGGCAAGAGCTTGAGATTTAATTGCCTTCCGTGGGGTCAAATTGATATTGAGAGCACCAAGTTCAACTACCCACTTAGATATGCGCCCTGTCGCGTCTCTATTGTGTAGGATGTCTCCGAGTGGGAAATCTGTCACCACGGTAATCTTGTGGCTTTCAAAATAGTGGCGAAGCTTGCGTGAAGTGATCAGGAGAGCGTAGAGTAGTTTTTGCACATGCGGGTACCGGATTTTTTATTCTAACAGTACTTCGCTGATGAAATAAACGGGGCGTTGTACTTTATATACGCGCCCTTCTTCTTCTCTTTCTACGACTATCGCTGTGCTGATCACAGTAGAAGTTGCCGCAATGTACAGCATCATGTCTTCATATTTCTTTGGAGGTGTGAGAAGTGGCGAGGATGTGAGGTATGCCTTAAGTCTTTTGAAAGCTTCGTCGGCTTCTTCTGTCCACTCGAACTTGTCTGTCTTCTTTAGTAGTTTAAAGAAATGTAACCCTTTTTCATCGAGTCTTGATGTGAAATGATTGAGGGCCGCCATGCAGCCTGTTAGTTTCTGCACATCTTTGACACTTCAAGGAGGGCCCATCTCTGTTATTGCTCGAATTTGCTTGGTGCTAGCTTTGATTCCACGATGACTGACCAAGAATTCGAGTAGTTGTCCTGAAGGAACCCCGAATACACACTTGTTTAGGTTTAGTTTCCACCTCCACCTTTTTAGGTTTTCGAAGGTTTGCTTTAAGTCTTCAATTAGTGTGTCTGGGTTCTTTATTTTTACTACTACGTCATCCACGTATGCCTCTACGTTTTCGTCGATCTGTTCACCAAGGCACGCTTGGATAGCTCTTTGGTAAGTGGCACCGGCATTCTTGAGTCCAAACGACATGGTCTTGTAGCAGTAAGCACCGAACGGAGTAATGAAAGATGTCTTGCTCTGGTCTTGTTCCTTTAATGCGATCTGGTATTATCCTGAATAGCAATCAAGGAAGGATAATAGGGCAGATCCTGCTGTTGAATTAACTATCTGATCAATGCGTGGTAGCCCGAATGAATCTTTCGGGCAGTGTTTGTTGAGATCTGTGTAGTCAACGCACATGCGCCACTCATCCGTATTCTTTTTCTATACTAGAACTGGGTTTGCTAGCCAATCTGGATGAAGGATTTCTCTGATGAATCCAGCTGCCATCAACTTTGTGATTTATTTTTTAATTGTTGCCTTCTTGTCGGGTGAAAATCGTCGTAGCCGTTGCTTCACAGGTTTGGAGCCTTCGTTGATATCGATTCTGTGCTCAGCCAACTCTCTTGGGACACCTGACATATCGGCCGGCTTCCAAGCGATGATATATTTGTTGTCCTGAAGAAAGTTGGTGAGCGCGAGTTCCTATTTTGCTGAGAGGTGGGCACTGATGGTTGTTGTTTTGGAGGGATCACCGGTGCCTAGGTCGATTTGCTTGACGTCGACTTCTTTTGGGGGTGCAAGTATGCTGGGATTTTTAGCCGGTATCTCAAGTTCTTCTAGGTTTATTTCTATGACAATAGTGGCTATTTCTTTCCTTCCATTGACGTCTTGTGCTTTGGCTGCAATTTGGATTGCCTGAACATCGCAGTCGAAAGCGCGCTTCAAATCACCTCGAAGGGAAAGGACACCGTTAGGCCCTGGCATCTTGAGCAATAGGTACGGGTAATGTGGTACCGCCATAAATTTTGCTAGTGCTGGTCGCCTGAGGATTGCGTGATATGATGAATCGAAGTCTGCAACTTCAAACTTGATGAACTCTGTACGGTAGTTTGAGGGAGTTCCGAAAGTGACTGGTAGAGTGATTTGCCCAAGTGGCATGGCTGCCTTGCCGGGTACTATCCCACAAAAAGAAGTGCTCATTGGTGTAATCATTCCGGCAAGTTGTAGTCCCATCTTCCTTAGCGTTTCTAAAAAAATGATGTTGAGTCCGGCTCCTCAATCAATTAGCACTTTTGTGACTGTCATACCGGCGATAGTTGGATCTAGAACCAGTGGGTAATTGCCTGTGTTTTCTACGCTAGTCCATTGGTCTTCTGTTGAGAACTGGATTGGATATTGTGACCAATTGAGGTATCTTGGAGTGACCGGTTCTGCTGCCATGATGGTTCGTAGAGCCAGCTTTTCTTGATATTTGCTTCTAGAATCTGGGGCCCCAGCGAAGATCACTGCTACTGTCCCCATGGATTTTTTGAATCCCTTGTCTTCTTCATTGTCTTTATCTTTTTCTGATTGTCTTCTTTAGTGTCTCCCTTACTATCTTTCCTTATGTATCGATCATTGAAGGTGTAGCAATTTCCGATGGTGTGATTTGCTTTAGGGTGCCAGATGCAACGCATGTTTTCAATGTTGTCATAGCTTCTAGGTTTGGAAAACTTTCTTGATTTGTCAGCCACCGCTACGACTTTGTCTGATCCACATTTCCTTTCCTGATGTTTGCTGTTTCGATGATTTTGTCTGTCCGGGTTGTCTCGGCTATTTCTATCCGAGAACCTTTCTCGTGTCTTCTCCTCTACAGTAATCATCTTTTCTACTGTGCGTCTGAATTCTTTATTGTTTCTCGGGTTTTCTTTGTAGAAGTCCTGAAATTGCCACCTAGCCATAATTCCGTGAGAGAAAGCTTCGATTATTTCTCGTTCGGTGATGTCATGTACTTGAGCACGTAGTTCGCCGAATCATCGATAGTAATTTCTGAGGCTTTCGCCCCCTTTCTGCTTGAGTCCTTTTAGTTCTGCGTGGGTGATGGGCTGCGGAATGATACCCGTGAAATTTTCACAGAAAACTCTTTACAAGTTTTCCCAATTTCTGATTGACCCTGGATTCAATTTGTCGAACCATTGGAGGGGCATGGTTTCTAGGGCCATGGGAAAGAATAAGGTCTTGATATCGTCGTCTCCTCCGGCTAGTTCAATTGATTGCGAGTAAATCCTGAGCCACTGCTTTGGCTCGGTCTTGCCATCATATTTAGAGTGGTTAGACGGCTTGAACTTGTGAGGTAGTCGTATTGAAGCAAGTCTGTTTGCAAAATAGAGGAACCTATCATGCGTTCCGGCTTCTTTGTATTCTGATTCAGCACCTCCTTCTGGCCAACTGTTGTCTTGGTGAGAGTAGCTCTGCGAGGCTGTCTGAATATGTACTTTGCTTCTGGTCTTTCTTGGTTGTTCGACTTGGTAGTTTTGACTATGGTCCCTTCTACTTTCTCTATTATGACTTCCACTCGGTCCAAGTCTCTCGAAAGCGGATTTCCTTTGATTTTGATCTTCCTTCCTATGAGATATTGATCTGGCAGGTAGTTTTGAGTGGGTCCTTCTGTCATGTGGCCTTAGGGCTGCTGACCGGAGTAAGTCCCGGAGCTGCTCCTGTCTTTCACTAGTATTTGATGTCGCTCTGAGTTCTTCTAGTGCTTCTCGGATCCTATCGTAGGGTGTATTTGCTGCTCGTCTTTCTTCGACTTCTTGTTCTGATTTTCTTCTATTGTATTCGGCCAGATCTGACTCATATTTGATCAAGCTTCCTTGCACTGCCTAGCACGGAGTTGGCGTCCTTGTTTCAATTTGTTTCTTCTTTCTCTGGCTTGCTTCTGATTCTCGGTCTCACCATCATAGCTTTGGGCAAAGGGTGATATGTTGAATTCAGATTCATCCGATGACCTGATGTCGGGTGCTCCTGGGGGTACCAATGGTGATCGAGGACGACGAACCATGAGTACTTCCCGTGCGTGAATTGTTCTGTTATCGGCGTTGGTTTCCACACTGTCGGATTTGCTGATAACTTTAGTAGAGGCTTCAAGGTCGTAGATTGAGTCTCCTTCTTGGTAGGGTAGAATTGCTGTTGTTGTCGTGCCGACTAGTCGGGTACTACTATCCTCAGGAATAGAACCCGGCCAGTGGACGATGCAGTCTTGAGATGTTATAGTTAGTACGAGACCTTCCTGAGCTCCTTTTAGTGACATTCTAAGCACCAGATCGAGGGATCCTTCGAGCCGTGCCTGATAAGACTTTGCCATGTTGTGGAGTTCGAACGGAAAAAGACCTGACTTCTTGAAAAGACTCTGAGTGTTCTCCGAGTTGTATTCTTGATATGCCGAGGCCGCGTTCTGGAGCCCCATCGGAAAAGAACTCGGTTTCTCGAAAGAACTTGGGTAAGACTCCGTCTCGGATGCGGAGCCTGAGTTCGAGTCGGATGCGCAAAGTCGTGAAATCTGAGTTGAATCGGACATCACGAGCTGCGCGAATCTTCCGGTGAGCTGATCTGTCGTAGTCGCTGAAATAGAAAGGTCTTTATGGTGATGTGAATCTTCTAGAAGATGGCTTTGGAGCTTGCCATCGTCACCCGCCTCGTAGATCCATGAACCGAATATGAAGGTTGATCTCGTCGAGAATATCATGTTGTCGAAGTCCGTCGAGCTCTCGGATGCAAATTCACCGAAAGCCCCTACCTGGCGCGCCAGATGTCGATATTTCGCCACCGATATCCTGCCACGGGGGTACCCGGGGCAGTTTGTTCGGGCTTCGGCGTATGCGGAACTCAACGATGAACGCAAGAGACAGTCGATTTATCCTGGTTCGGGTCCTCGACCGTGATCGAGTAATAGCCCTACATTCAGTCGGCGTTAGCCTTGCGTTGGATTGATTGTGGAGTGTTCTCTTCTTTTCCTCTCCTTTCCAGGAACTACGCCCTCCTTTATATAGTCAGGATGCCAGAGTCCTAGTCGGTTTACAATGAGAGTTCATAGTAGGATTACAGAATACTACTACTAAGATTACATGAAAAGAATCATAGTTAGACTAGATTTTCTCTCTTCCTTGCGGGGTATCCCGTGGGTCCCGCATCGATAGAGGCAATGGCGCGGCTGTGCGGGCTGGGATGCGCGGCGACGGGGGCTGGGCGTCACGGAGGTGGCTGCTGTGCGGCGCAGAGTGAAACAGAGAGGGAGAAAAGGGACTAGGCCGCGGGCCTCTATTTGGCTCTGCCGCGCCCTGACGGGTGGCGCGTCACAGCCGCGTCCTGATCGGTGGCGCGGCAAGGCCTGTCACGTCAGCGACCAGTGGAGCGGGACGTTGCCACGTACGCACTTCTATCGCAGGCACGTCCAAAAATGTTAATTTAAAAAAAAATAAACAGTATCAGTTTTAAAAATAGTTTAAAAAAGTGTTAAAAATATAAAAAAAATTCTCCCGGCGCAGGGGCAGGGCCGCCCCGTGCCCCCGTCACGACACGAGCTCCGACCTCCTGTGCGGTGTGCCACCGCCCCGGCTGCCCGGCGCCTTGCCTGTACAGCGACGGTTGCCAACCAGAGCCCCTGCGCGCGCATAGTGGTGGACGGGTGGTGGTACGTGTCACGGCCCGGCCGGCGGACGCGCAGGCATTCAAAGCCGGCGTGACGCATCAGGGTGAGGCTGCTGAATGCTGATCCGCGGGTAGGTGTTCAGGTCCGGCGGTTCGCCGCTTTGTTTGTTGTCGCAAGCTCGGGTACCACGTGCCCCTTGGGGTTGGCGGGGCTGGTGAGGTCACATCTTGCAGTGGTTGCTTCGGCGACAAGAGTTCATTCATCGTGTGCGCTCGTCCTGTGTGTAGGCGACAGGTGTGGGGAGCAGGAGCGCCACCTGGTTGATTGGAGTACGTTGTAGCTTATCTATCCACAAGCAGTTCTTGAACTGGTTAACCGTCGACGTGTTGGCATGGCAATTTATTTTTCTGAAAGAGACGACCGTGTTCGTATATGGGGTTTGAGTGGATCTTTTTTAAGGCATATAAGGAATGACAGGTGTGAGGGCATGCATATATCCAACCAAATGATCTGAGAAAGAAGAAGATAAATCAGTAATCATTTTGGATGGATGGGGTGAAAACCAGAGTAAATAGAGACTCGTGCAAGAGAAGGTTGAGCGACGTGTACCAAGACAGCAGAGCCGGCCAAAATAATAAAAAAAACTCGATCCCTGGATTGTGTCCAAGAAAAAGACTTTCTTACGCAGGTTGAGAAAACTCCCGAACCTCTATCTCGCCCATACATAGTGACACCGTAGCTCTCGTGAGACTGAACTGGCCTTAGACCCGTGCTTTGATGTGGAGCAGATGAGAAGATTTTTTTCAATGCGTAGATAAACTACGCATCCTCCGATCAACAAATCTATCCTCAAGAGAGTTCCAACTCTGACCAGTATGCAAAACGCACAGCCAGATCAACTGGTCTTTGCTTGCAGAGCTGGCCAAAATAAGTACCCAATGGTGCCTCATTGCGTCGTATGCAACGAAGCAAACTGCATCTAATCCTAGCAGAACTAGTGAACTCTTATTTTTGATGAGATGTCAAATCTTGCCATGCTACATCTTAGACACGTTGTAGTTAGATTTTTAGGCACATGCGTTCGGTTTTATTATATACCATAACCGTAGCTATATCAAACTTTCTTATGCATATGGCTTCGCATGTCATTGATTTCTCTTCTTGTCAATCAAAGTTTGTCGAAACATGAGATGACCATTTTACTCTTTTATCATTGATGGCAGCCACACTTTACTAATAAATCAGATATATGGCAAAGTTAATACTACCAACTAAAACAGGCTATCTCATTCGTGAGTACCGCCGACTTCTTTTCAAATAATCATCCAAGCTAATCCTTGAGGACACCGGAATGGCCTAGAGGTTTTCTCAGCTGGTGGTCTGCTTGTCAAAGACACGCTCATCATCGTCTTGATTGGGGCGAACAAGCAGGCCCGGCAAGTATCGCGCCGCTCGCGCATTTTTCTATCTAGTACGGAGTACATATACTACATAAGAGAAAAAAAGCAAGGGCACATTAATTTCCCCGGTACGGCTCCACTCCACGCCTCACGCGTCACGTAGGCACGCGTACCCGCCCACGCGGTCACGCACGGGGATGGTATGGTACGTCGACGCGACCTCTAAACCCCTACGCTGCTGCCTGCTGGCGCCTGGCACGCACACTTTTGATTTCGCACCGGCGAGTGGGCCGAGAATCTTGCCAACCTCGACGATGATCTTGCACCCACCCACCCTCTGGTTTCCGCCCTCGACGGACCAGTTCAGCCTCAGCCTCACCAGTCACCACCACACTCGAGACAGTGATCGACACGCACAGGCCAAGCAGTTGCCTTGCCTGCTCCGCCGCGGCCGCGCGTCCACGCCACGTCAACGAACGAGCCTGTCGCGCCACGGCGGTAGCACACGTTGTTGGCCAGGCCGCAAAGAAACCCCTCCGCGGGTCCTGGTCCTAGCCTCTCCTAGGTCCCCAAGTCCCAGACTCCCAGTCGCGCCGCGGGCGATCGATTGGAGTGGAAGCCGCACGTCCGCACGGCGCACTCCCCGTGCCGTCGTTTTCCACCCACCGCACGGAGACCGCGGACCGCTCCCGCGCCTCCACGTTCTCACGTACCCCGTCCGCCTCCGCCCGCACAGGCGCACAGCTCCCGCAACCCGCATCACGAAAAGGTGGGTGCCCGCAGCGCTGCTCTGCTCTCCGCCCGACACCTGCTCCCATGCCAGGCTGCCTCCGGACTCCGGAGCCGTGCCAACACGTTTGAAAGGCACCACCGAGCGGTTTGGCCGTGACCGGCGCCTACACTACAGCGACGGACGAGACGGGCCGCACGGCTGCCCCTGCCCGCCGAAATGACGGGGACGCCCCTGTAAAAGGCCACGCCAAAGGGCTGCAGTGCATTGGCCATTTATATCTGTGGCGCCGGGCAAGGGCGCGTGTACACCCTGGCTGTTGCCCTGTTGCGGTCTAGGAGCGGACTGCTCGCGGCAGCAGGCGGCAGCAGGCGGCGCGGCAGCATCAGGCATCAGCGAGAGGGTTCGCAGCAAGCCTCGGGCTTTGCTTATTGCCTGTCTGTCTGGCTGTCTCCAAGCTTGAAGCCTTGAAGCCCCAGTTGCTGGCTGTTGTCCGGGACATCACGCACGCACAGGGCTGACACTGGAACGACTGAACATGGCCTGAGACCCGGGGGACGCGCCGGAGGTGGGGGAAGGTGGCATACGCTCCGTGCTCACCATGGGCTCGCTGGTCGATCCCTCCGGGAACGAGGTAATCTCGTTCAGTTTCGTTTCAGCTCATGTTCTACACCTGCTTCGGTTGTCTGTCTCTCTAGCCCTCTGTTTTCTGCTACTGCTAGTAGTGATTTGGCTTTTGAGTAGATATAGTAAAGTTCGTCACTGTTCTTTTCCTTGAGTTTCTTTTACTCGTACGTTTGATCTAAAAAGCACCTAAGTCAAGAAGGTTTGATACATGTGAAACGAGCAGTATGTGTGCAGATTTCTCGCTCCTCTTTTAGTATGTTGATTTTTTTTTTAAGAAAAGCGGCAAGAGCTTTGCCGTATTTTAATTAGACGATAGAAAAAAAGAGAAATTTACAAACTAGACCAGGCGACAAAGGTGCCCTACTAAAACGGTCTCACGACCATCCGCTCCACCTGTTAACCATCTGACCCCAAACAAGAAACAAAAAACACTCAGAAGAAGAAAACCTGGCCGAACTATATAACAAGAACTACTCCCATTGTTTCCCCTTGCCAACTGGTACTGTTCTACTTCTTCCTTGCAAAGAAGAGCGACTTGTCTTGGCTGCAACGATTTGTTTTGAAAAATTCTTGTGTTACGCTCTTTCCACACGTTCCACCAAAAGTAAATTATTATGCCGTCGAATGTTTTCCTCCTGCCTTTATCAATCTTGGCGCGACACTTACGCCAGTATGAGTGGATTGAACCTGTCATTGACACTATGTCTATCGCTGTTAAACTAAGCCACTGCTTTAGATCCGACCATCCTTGTAAAGATGTATTGTTGTCTTTGGGTCAGTACCACATAATTTGCATATTGGATTATTGGGCCAGTTTCGCTTGATCAAATTGTTGGCTGTTAGTATTTTTTTTGTGTAGTAACGTCAAGCAAAAAATCTGCACTTTGGTTCATCCTTTGCCTTCCAAATCGATAAGAATTTCAATTTGCTGAAAGTTCCTTGGAATTGATTGTTGTACGCACTCTTGGCTGTGTATTCGCCGTCTGCCGTCCATCGTCACCAAATACTATCTTCCCTGTCCTTGTGAGGCTACGTTTGCCTATCGCTTCCCATAGCTCAACATATTCTCTAATTTCCTCCGCCGTGTTTAATGGGATTATATGGGATATCCAACGATTATCTTGCAAGGCCTTTTGCACCGTTAAATTTTTCCTTTTTGCTTTCTTAACATAGACGGGGCAATATTTTTCGGCGTAGTGCCGTGTACCCACGATGAGTGCCAAAAAAGAGCCAGCTTCCCATCTCCTATCGTTACCACAGTTGATGCCGCAAAAAGATGTCATATGCAACCTTTGCTTCATACTAGAAAGGAGTTGGCACATGCAAAAGTGAAGATAAATCTAATAGGAGATCGATAACACAAAAAAAAACATGTTAATAGGCTAATAGCCATAGTTTGTGTTATTCGCCAAAAAAAATAGCCATAGTTTGTGTGGCAAGTATAAACTCAGTTAGACAACGGATCCAATCCAGTCACTGGCTAGTTAATCAAGATATTGCTTTTGAGGGCTTCAGATTTAAAGTTTAACACTGTTTAAAGTTTGGTCTCCCACAGACTCCTAGTGGTTGAGCTTTAGATAAAAGTCTAAAGCACTAGAAGCTTCAGAACTTAGTTTTTTTTTAAAAAAATAATGAAGTAACTTTTCAAGTTTTCATACTTCTGCGTACAATCTGATGAAAGCCCTAATAAGATCTGTTGTCTTAGGGCAATACTTGAGCCCTCGTCCTATTTTGAGAGTTCCAACTCATGAAAAAGCTCTCCAACCGAGCCTCTATTCAAACCTCGATGGACGAGGGACTCTCATTTCTCTCTCCTAAACCTCTAGATATAGGAGTCCCTTGTTCTCTCTCCTATTCTTCTTTTCTCTCTTCTTATAAAGCTGATAAGTGAGACTAATAAACAGGGACCATGTCAATACAGTGTAAAGTAGGAAAAATTTAGGAGATCGGTTGGAGTGCGGTAAGCAGTAGGGGATGAAATATGGATCACGAACTCTCATTTAAAGGAATAGAAGGACAAAATTTGAGAGTTTGTTGGAGTTGTCTTAGCCTCACAGTTCTCGATCAAGACACCAGATAAATGTAACTTTTCAGAAACTTTAGCTCTAATAAGCCTTCAAAGTTAAGTGTTTTCTTAAAATCCATCTTTTTAGCTTATTTTTTTAGTCGGAACAGTGTTTCCTCTCAAATAACAAATCAGTCGGAACAATGTTTCAGGTTGTTTTTACAACGAAGTGAACGGCCACTTATGTGAGCCTTTACCTAGAAGTGTGGCATCATTATTGCGTACGTGCCATATATATGCGTACAAACTCATCTTTGTTCAGCTAAATATGACACTGATGTGAGCCTGTACAGTTTCATCAGAATTGTGCCACGCGTAATATATGCGCGTCCAAACTCATCTTTCTTTGTCCAGCGGGAAAAATCGATCATATTTTTTTAATCTCGCCTCTAACAACATCACACGTGCTCATGTTGGGACCTCTCTAAACTTCCACGTACGTCCTCCCTTTATAACCTGTACGTGAAATCGAACCAGAATATATGCACCATTATTGCCCTGTTCGGCTTACCTATATTCGATTTGTTCGACTTTTTTTTTCCAGTCGAAACAGTGTTTTTCAGTCAGTTTCGGTCAAGTTTCAACCAGCGAACGAGGCCAGTGTTGTACTTTGGCTTTTAGAACCGTTCAGTTCATTCTGTTTTCTACGTACGACAAGAATCAGAATCGCACTGTGCAGATTGAGTTTGCTATATTTTCACATGGTCTTGCAGTCATTCTTTATATTTTCTTTTCGAAATCCATGTTTCCATTTCTCTGTTGCTCATGTGAATTATCACGACCATCAAAACACCAAATATGTCTTCCTGCTGGCAGGTTCAGTTTCCAGAGATCGACAGCGAGATCATCGGCCTCTACTTCGCGGCGAACTGGTACCCGAAATGCGAGGCTTTCACCCCGGTGCTGGCCGCGGCCTACGAGCAGCTCAAGGAGCGCGGCGCCGGCTTCGAGGTCGTGCTGGTGTCGTGCGACGAGGACCGGCCGTCGTTCGAGCGGTTCCACCGAACCATGCCGTGGCCCGCCGTGCCTTTCGGCGACCTCCGCTGCAAGAAGCGCCTCAGCGAGAGGTTCCAGGTGGAGGGCATCCCACGCCTGGTGGTGCTCGCTCCGGACGGCGCGGTTGTACACCCGGACGCCGCCGACCTCGTGCACCGCTACGGCGAGAGGGCGTTCCCGTTCACGGCCGCCAGGGTGGCGGAGCTGGAGGCAGATGATCAGCGCAAGTACGCGTCCCAGACGCTGGAGAAGCTCTTCTCCATCAACGGGAAAGAGTACGTGAACGGTGGCAACGAACAGGTAACGTGTTCTCGAACGCAAGCAAGCAAGCTAGCTATCTAGAGGGTGCCATGCCATGAGCTAGCTAGCTTGCGCTGGAGGGGCATTGTCGTATGCCGTTGCTCCACCCGTACGTACGTCGACTATCCAGCTGTTGGCCTATAGCTCACCGCGGCTAAGGGCTGCAGGTTCCGATCTCGAGCCTGGTGGGGAAGACGGTGGGGCTCTACTTCTCCGCTAGCCATTGCGCGCCGTGCATCAAGTTCACCACGAAGCTGGCGGCCATCTACAGCAGCCTCAAGGGCAAGGCGGAGGACTTCGAGATCGTGTACGTCCCCATGGACAAGGAGGAGGATGGGTACCGGCGTTCCTGCAGCGACATGCCGTGGCTCGCGCTCCCCTACGACGGCGTGCCGTCGCGCGCGCTGGCGAGGTACTTCGACGTGCGGGAGATCCCGACGCTGGTGGTGGTCGGGCCCGACGGCAAGACGGTGACGCGGGACGGCCGCAACCTGGTGAACCTCTACTTCGACATGGCGTTCCCGTTCACGGACGCGCAGATCAGGCTGCTGCAGGAGGCGGAGGACGAGGCGGCCAAGGACTACCCGCAGTCGCTGCGCCACCGGGGCCACCGCCACGAACTCAGCATCGTGTCGGAGAAGTCCGGGGGAGGACCCCACATCTGCTGCGAGTGCGAGGAGCAGGGGCTCGGCTGGGCGTACCAGTGCATCGCCTGCGGCTACGAGATACACCTCAGGTGCGGCCAGAATGCGGAGGGCGGCAGCGCAGGAACTGCTTAGCAACGAGTTAACAGCATCACTGATACTTATCTATCTAGACTGCTGCATGCATATTGGACATGGTCTGTGTTTGTTCCCAACAAACGTCAGCTTGCTCTTTGTCAAGTCTGATGCTAGAGTAGTAAAATAGATGAGAAATGGCCTGCCTTGTAAGGTTTAGGTGGATAGGTGAGTGCACAAGAAATGAAGCTGCATCCACTGCGGCAGGTGTTAAGCAAATCTTGCTGCACTGCCCAATCAATCTACTTATGCATTTCCAGCGTGCCTTCAGTGTGAGGTGCTGCGTCGATACACTTCCGTAACCACAGGACTGAAGGATTACTTTGATTCAAGAAGTACATCCAGTTTGTCCGGCTACAGCGTTAGCCAAAGAAAACAAACAGATTCCAGGCCACAACATACAACTTGAGATGAAGGTCAACTACATACAGATCAGAAAGCACATGAGAAGCGAAGTGATCATAAAAGAACACGGGTTGGAAAGCTCAAGTCAATTCATAGACGAACACAAACAGCAATCTCTCTTGTTATTCAATATCAGTAGACGGTTCCCCAGACAGACGATACTTTCATGCAGGTAACACTTACAGAACATACTGCAAGGACAACTTGCATCAATACCAGTCTTCTCAAATCAAATAGTGACGCAGGTTCAGATGAATAACAACTACTACTGATATTGTGAAGGCTTAACAAGCTTCAGAAACTTCAGTACTTGGTATCATATGATAGCGCACACAATCACTTAAAAATTGCAGTCTAAAACCCGTGAATCTTGATGCTATCTTTCTTCACTATTCCAGCCTAACAAAAACATATATATGATGAAGAGTCATCAGGGAAAAAAAATGAACTAAAACAACAAAGATGCGTGCCTGGTGTAATATAACTTACCTGGACTAGGAAAGTAGCAACATTTTTACGCTGATCACCTTGCAGTTGAATGACCTACAATATACATCAGATGAATGAATTACCAATATGACATTTAGATAATATGAGAAGTTAAAGTTAAACCAATAAAAGGAAGTGAGTACTGAGTGCTACTTCTTACCTGGCCTAGCTCTGGATCCTGGACTACAGTACCATTGCAGCAGAACTCTTTTTTGAGATCCTTGAGGATCTTGTTGTAGCTGTACTCTTTCTTCAAGCCCTGAACAGTTGTCAGACTCTTTCTTCCGTTGCGCTGCTGAATTCGCACGTGCACATAGTCCTTTGATCCAGCACCAGCGTTGGAGTCCTCAGCATTTGCCTCTGCAAACGGATCTACAAGGAAAACACAAAGTTATAACCTTCTGGCTTCAGATTGTGCTCAGGCCTGGACACATGGGTCAAAATAAGCTTATTGCATTGGAAGAAAACCAAATGAACAAGCTCAATATAACCCAATAACAAATGAATGCCCATAGCCTTGCCAATAAGGACATGTATATCATTATCACCTCAGGAGGAGGTCACTACTGATTCTTGTGCACCAATAGAATTGCACAGTACACAACTTAAGACAACTAGACTATATGTTAGAGGCATAGGCATGCGGTGGAAGACTGGGCAGCATGCAGGAAGGAGTCAGGCGTTGCCTATTGTTAGGATCTAGACTGAGTTTGAGTGGTTAGGGAGTTAAGTATCTGTAATCTGGGGTGGAATGAATCAAGCAAGAATTGGAAGGAAGAGCCTTCACTCTTGCTTGGCCATGGGCAAGGTCCCCGGCTGGCCCCCTCTCTTCCTCGCAACCATAGCCACCATAACATCCACCATAACACTATATCTGCAGGTTATTTTAGGGTTAAGAGAACAAGGAAAGAAACCGAAAAGTGATCTGTTCTCAGTTGAACCTATTTAAGAACGATTATAATCAATATAAATTGTTACTATCTCAATGAGAAAATGTATAACAAAACATGTTGGAAAAAAGGATGTATACCAAAAGCAGATGGAAGCTGGAGGTCGAGATCAGACATGAAACTTAGTTCTTGAGTTTGATTAGTCCCCGTAGAGATCACTGAGTTTGACTAGTCAATCTGGGTGTAAGAGCTGCAAACCATAATACCATTCCAATCAATCACTAGTATAGTATGCAGTCGTAATAAAGGCATAAAAGAACTTAAATTAAATGTACAACTCAACTCAATCATCCAATATCCAGGGTGACACAGGCACAGCAATATTCACGACAAAATGCAAGATGCTCATATTGACTCGAATACTCTATACACAAGAGAGCAAATCTAACAAGATAATACCTATATGAACAATCAAGGACTATTATGAGGTAAGAAATAAATAGGCTTAATGGACACTGAAGCCAAACGATGTTTTACATACCTAACTGATGGAGGTGCTATTGGGCTCATAACCAAGGGCAGATCAGAACAATGGCAGGGCAAGAAACCACACAATTCAGAGCTAATCGAATGAAATATTCTAGGATAAGTGTTCAAAAGGTCCAATAAATTTTTCCTCTTTGCTTGGTCTGAATGGGATAGAAAGGTACATGACAGAACTGAAAGTACTTTACCAAAACAGTAGCCTGAGGTGACTGGATTTACTAGCTGCTAGCTTGCTATCTCCCTGCTAAAGTGGTGGTCCGAAGCAGACTAACACTTTAGCGGAGGCTGATAGCATATCGTGGTCCTGTTTCCCTTTCTAGAATGCTGTTCTAGTAAAAAAAACATCTGTATTTCTGTTATGCGAGTAATGGAAATGGGGCTGGTCTTTCCATTATATGAATAATGGAAATGGGGCTAGCCTCGAGTCGAAAAAAAAGTAGCCTGGGGTGACTTAACCATACAAGCAACTTGCCTAGTTGCCTACTACCTCTTACCTCTTATATGATAGCTACAGATAACCATAACCATAACCAAAACTCTGTGTTCTCTGCTTATTAACAACAGGTTTCAACTATCAGGAGAAGGCTACCTTCTAAAACTGGATCAGTGGGCACAAACTCCCAATTCTCAGTCACTTCAGCAGATGAAGATATCATTTACAGGTAACAAACATTGCATATACAACTCTAGATGTAAAATCTGCATAGGAGTTCCTAAATTGCAATACAATTTAGTTGTGGTGTCGATCATTCTACAAGTCAGAAGATACACCTTATCATATACATACATCTAAATGGCACAAGGAATCAAGGATACCAAAACACGGCAATCAAATCATGAAACTGTATCGAATCACAAACCCTGGTGGTCGTGCTTGATTTGGGGGAGGTTCCCAAAATCAGGCCATGTGGAGTTAAAATCGATCCGCCAGGACCGCCAACCCATCGCCACCCTCCCCGACACCACCAAAATCCGATCGGAGCAAACATTCTCCACGTTAACAAACCAACGCACAAATTCCTCGAAAAAACCCCGAGACCTGCTCGATTTGGGGTGAGATTACGACCGCACAATCCGACCGACCACAGATCAATCAAGAGACGGAGGAGCCCATCATCAGGTCCTCGAAATTCTGAGCTCGGAAACACGGAATTGATCGGGGAAGAGCAGGGAGGAGGCATCACCTTTGGTTGGTGGCGCCGCCGGCGAATCGAGGACGTGGAACCGCGCTCTCTCTGTTTGTGGGTCCTCCCGCTCCAAGTCGACCACCTGTTGCGGTTGGTTATAAAGGAGGAGGCGTGTGCTTCTTCCCTGCTTGGGCGAACCGCCAATAGGATCAGGATTCGGCCCACTCGATTCCCCTTTGTGGGCTTAGTAGGCCCACCAGCGCTCAAGGTGGGCTGGTGAAACTTGTATTCACTCCACCCAATGCGTAAATGGAATCATGGCCTTGTCAACCAACCTCCATGGCCTTGTCAACCAACCAACGAATGAGGCCCGACAAAAACTGGGCTCCTTGCTGGAGACATGAACTCATGAACATCTCAAAGGCCATCTTAAATGGGCATTTGGCGTCTTGATCAGACCTGATCAAAACTAGACTCGGGTCGGGTTCAAGTCGGGCCGGGAAAAACAGGTGGAGTCAAAACTTTTAGTTCCGACGTAAAGATGGATCGATATTTTCTTGGTTTCGGCTTCTTCTATTTTATAGGTTGGGTAGAGGAAAAGCATATCAAGAAATTCTCTAGGCCCGTTTGCATCCTTAAAATTAAATTTATTTTAATAATCATAATTTAGACACATATTAATTAAGCTAATATAATTATATATGGATTATATTTGTATATTGTTGTTGGCTATACGAGAAAGATACTTATATATTATATTTCTACCGTAGGGGAGTGAGTTGAAGAGCGTATTATAAGTTGCAAACTAATTTTCATGTCCCACACTATGAATTTTAGATAGGCATATCTGTGAACTTTAGAAAGTGGTGGAATGTCAAATTCCAAGGCTCTGTTCGCTTGAGCTTATAAGCCAGAATCAGCCCTACTTTTTCAGCCATGGAATAATATTTTTCTCTCACAACAAATCAGTCCTACAAATCAGCCGCAACGGTAATAAGTCCTGTGAACAGAGCCCAAGCCAAATAGCCTAATTTATTAAATCGATTTCAATTTCTCAAAAAAATAAAAGAATCCAAATGACCCCTAAAATTAATCTCCAAAAAATGAATATTTAGAGGAATCAGGATCCAAATTCAGTCTGATGCACTGACGAGTCAGATCAAATGGCCTATGAACAGTCTAGTCTCGATCTTGTTGGTATCGTTTCACTTCTCCAGCGAAGCATAGAGTATGTGCCAGGCTGCCGGCAGGTAAAATGCAATTAGAAATTACTACAACGAAATGTACATTTTCAATTTAGAACATCGTAATTGACTAGGAAATCAAGAAAGGTCCCAGCAGAACTATATATGGGCACGTAGCCCGGGGCACGGCGGCCTAGCCCAAAGCCCGCCTTTTTAGCCTAGCACGAGCACGGCTCGGCCCCGTGCTGAGCGGGCCCGGGCTAGCACGGCCCGAAGGAGCAGCCCGTGCCTGGGCCGCACCCCAAGCACGTAGGGCTGGCACGGTGAAAGCTCTAGTTTAGTTTTAGTAAATTGATGAAACCCTATGTGCTAACCTTTGACTCTAAATGTATATGAGATAGGTTAGTACTAATCCAAATGGTGGAGCAAGTGAATGATGATCATGATGATGGTGGAGGTCATGGTGATGATAAAGTGCTCAAAGCTTCGAAAAGAAGAAAGAGAAAAACAAAAAGCTCAAGACAAAGGTATAATTGATAGGAGCTCTTTGTTTTAGTGATCAAGGCACTTAGAGAGTGTGATCACATTTAGGATAGATAGTCATACTATTAAGAGAGATGAAATTCGTCGTGAAATGTGGTTATCAAAGTGCCACTAGATGTTCTAACTCATTACATATGCATTTAGATTCTAGTGAATGCTAACGGTAACACCCTCGGTGTTACGCCTTAAACCAACTATTAAAACATATCATGATCATCATGTTTATGTGATAATGCATGTGATAGAATATGTAGATAAATTTCTTCTAACTAAAAATGGTCAATAAAAATATTAAATGAAAGTTGATTCAATAGCTCATGTATATCAAGTATGGTTGAAAACCAATTTTTATTAAGCAAAAATGGTATAGAACATGTGTGTGATACTTAAATAAAGTTTGAAGTACAAACTTTGTAGATGACAATGTAACTTTTGCTGTAGAGAAATGATATTGCTAGCTAGTAATTCTAGTAGCTTAGAAAAGGAACTTGAAATTGAATTTAGCCAAGACTTATTCTTTAAGTTTATTGACAGCTAGACAATGCCAGGTTTGGGGATTTATTTCGTGAAATTGAGTTAAGAGGTGGTGTCGTGTTTTAGCTTAGATTGTAGCCTAATAGATCCTCTTTAGCATAGTGAAGGCGTTTTAGTGTCAACCTCAATCGTTTAGTTGCTATCGACGCTTTAAAATCCGTGCACGGCACGTTTTCGGGCTGGCTCGCCGGGTGGACGCGGTCACCAAGCTCGGGCGCTTGGCGTCACCGCGCTGGTCGCGCGTGCGTGCACTGCTGCGTGTGGCTGGCCGTGGCTGCCTCTGTCCTGGCTGCGGCCTGGCCGCCGCTGGCCCCGATGCGCGGAGCCGCTGCTGCTGCCACCTGCCCCGCCCCGCACCGCAATAGAGCCATTGTCAGCGCCATCACCTAGTTGTTGCGTCCGCAATGCTGCCCTGCCTCGTGTTGCCACTATCGACGCCACTACGACGCTGTGCTGCGCTGCCGCTCGCCTTGTCCCCGCGCGCACATGGGCTGTCCTGGCTGCCTCGCGCTGTCGCATCGCCTTAATGGTGTGGTAGCCGCACATGCCGTGCCCCCCACCTACCTCTGGCACGCGCACATGGTCTGGCCATGTTGTCGCGTAGCAGGTGCGCAGACGCTGCCTCGGGTCCGGCCGACCGCTTGCCGCTAAGGCGAGGACGAGCCGAGCCAGACCTGCTCCTCTTTCTCTGCCACCACGACCGGCCGACCCCGCTCGCTTAATTCGGCATGGTTGAGTCACCATCGTCTGATTCATCACATCCCTGACTTCTCCATTAAGCCACCTGATCCCCCCCGACCCCATCCAGCCTTGAAGCGAGCACGGCCAAGCTCCAATTTGGAGTTTTTCCCCGCCACCGTGCCATTAAGGCAACGCTCGGCCATGGTCGAGGGCAGCCCTCCTACCGTCTCTCTTGAGCCAATTCGCTTGCACCACTAGCTTCGCCTTGCCTCTCTCTCCACCTTGCGCATGCCAGTGGAACCGCTACCGCCTCCCCGTCGTTGCTGACGCGACCATGCCGCCGCGGTGCGCCACCGCACGGCTCGGCCGCACGTGGCCAGCCCTCCTCCGTCATCCTTCGTCCCAACCATCACCTCGGTCTGATCCATGGTAGCCTCCTGATGCTCACACACTAACCAATTAGGTCTGCAGCTACCCCAGCTCACCGGAACAGTGGCACCGCCGTTGCGGATGGCCGCGCGCCGCTACAGCCTTCCTCGGCAAGTCGTGTCTCCCTGCACTGCCGCTTAGCGTAGACGCTCGGGTTGGAGATGGTGAGCGGTCCGTTAGGTGGTCTACCGTAGGTCCCAGGTGGCTGACGCAGCCGCGCTGTGTCACTGGCTGTCGCGTCACCGTGCGCTGAGTCGCCGGTAAGGCTGGACGAAAAACTCGAAGCTCGTTAGCTCGCTCGGCTCGTGGCTGGCTCGACTCGGCTCGGCTCGGCTCGTTATCATAACGAGCCGAGCCGAGCCAAGATTTTAGCTCGTTAGCTATAACGAGCCAACTCGAGCCAGCTCGCGAGCCGCTCGTGAGCTAAACGAGCCAAGCTTTCAGGAAAAAAAGTATCAAAACTTGTATTAGTTTTTGTATTACTTCATGTCTTACACTTTATAATTGACTGGTAACTGGTCTAGACCCTATAAATTGACTGGTAACTAGTCTAAATGCATTTCTTTTGTAATATTATTATTTTTAAACTTTAGATAAATGCAAATATTATATTTTGTGTATTTTTTATACCTGGCTCGCGAGCTTAACGAGCCAGCTCGAGCTTTTAACGAGCCGAGCCGAGCTGGCTTTCTGGCTCGTTAGAATAACGAGCCGAGCCGAGATAGCTCGTTATCTTAACGAGCCAGAACGAGCCGAGCCCAAACGAGCCGAGCCAGCTCGTTATTCAGCCTTAGTCGCCGGGGGTGTGCACGAGGGAATTCTAGGAAATCCAAGGGGTTAAGTGAAAAGGTTTGAGAGAGGGGAAAATAGTGTTAGTACTTAGTTGTAGTTCGGGAGAAGTTTGAGGTCTCTTTTGCAAAATCGCCAACGCGCGCGGGATTTCCCCCCGCCGTGGGCCGTCTCGCGCTGCAGGCCGTCCTCACGTGGGCTGCGTCGCATGGGACACGCGTGTGGGCTGCACGGGAGAATTGTTTTTTTTCTTTTTCATAAGGAATTAGAAATAGTTTTCTAATTTAATTTTTGAGCTGATCTTTGGCAATTAATATAAAATCATGTAGGTGTCCAAAAATTATGAAGCAAATTTTGTTAGGTTCATAAAATTGTGCTCTATCTGTTGATGTATTTAGTTCATATATATACATGTTGATACCAGGAGTTATTAAATCATTTGAGAATGCTTCATATTATTAAATTAATCATTGTAGGAATTTTTGTGGTAAATTGGTGCTAGCTTTGATCCTAAAATTTTTATAGTAGCTTCATGATATTATTACGTGCTCACTCTAATTTTTGTAGCCTTAGGGTAGACTTAGCATTAGGGTCGTTAAATGCTCTTTATTTCAATATACATTAAATCACTAGAAAAAATAAAGATATATCCTTAATTTACCAAGCTAAGGGTTTGTTAGTTGAATCCAACACCCTGCTTGATGAAGATGATAGTTAGCTTAGTATCTTAGTCATTAGAGCTAGCTTAGTGGTTTAGTATGTGTATTCTTATTTTAAGAGTTACTGTTGCCTAAATGCTAAGTGTTGCATCATCATCGCATGCATGTAGAGAACAAGTTGGTGGAGATAGTGACCACCGACGATCGCGAGTTCGATGAGATCGTTGAGGAGTACAAGGAGGAGATCCTTGTGAGGGAGGAAGTCCTAGAGCCACCGATGACTGATTCAGCTGACACCGCGCTTGCCTAAGGCAAGCCCCGGTGCTTAACCCTTATTTTTTATAATTATTGAATATATATATATGATGTGCATTTACGTTACATGATTTTTTATGAAAACCACATGCATAGATATATCTGTCCTATGAGTCTTACTAGTGCAGGTTCGAGTAGATGCTATGCTTAGGTTTTTGGTAGCGTGAGTAACCTGTCGTTACTCACAATAAGTGATTATTATATTTACTCTCATGATAAAATGATGAAAGGGAAAAATGGAGATCGAGCATGGATATGGTATGGGTATTGGTGGGTGTGAGGAGTTGTGTCCCGCGGCTATGGGGCTTAGCTTGGTTACACTGTTTTCCCTATCCGTGTCGATTAAGGACCGTCCAATGCTGTGGATGGTAGTCAAGTCACAGACTTATTATCCTGAGCACATACTTGCTTATGGGAGCGGGAAGGCTCGTTACGCTCTTGTCGTGGGTTCCAGCTCTTTTTGGACCGACTGATTGGAGGCGGAGAAAGGTGGAGGTCTAAGCACCATACTGAGACCGTGTCTCCAGTGTGGGGGCTTGGAGTCCAAGTTTTGACGGGGATCTAGAGCCCTTAACAGGAGTGGAATGGGTTGGTCTTGTTTGTGCCTGGGGTACAAAAAGGGCATGTGTTTCGGGGTACCCAGCTAGGATACATTGGTTCCCGAATCATCATTTCCGTGAGACGGTACGACTTGGCTATGGTCAAGCACCATAGTAAGAACTGGAAGATGAAAGATGGTGAAATGGTTCTGATTGCTTAACCCTTGCTTGAAAGTAGAACAGGTGCTTACTTAGAATGGTTAACTAATGAAGTAATCATGACTACTAATAAAACTTGATCTTAAGGACGTACTCCTAGTAATGCTTTTCGCAAAAAAAAACAGCAAACCCATATTGCCTATCATACTCCTTGGAGTCGGGAAACTATTCCTACTAGTCGGGTAAGTCTTGCGAGTACATTGTATACTCAGGATTTATTTTACCCCTGTTGCAGGTGCAGCTTGAGGAGTAGCTCTTGTGTGGAGGATTCTTCTAGTGGGCATAGATGGATCCTTAGATCGTTTGCGCTAGATGTTTATTTTTATTCTGCTGTTTTATTATCGCACTCTGAACTCTGGTATTGTAATAAATAATTTCTAAGAACTCTTGTTGTATGAAATGGATTAAGTATTGTAAACGCGTACTCATTATCGGATTCTGGAGGTAAAATGTGGATTGATTCGAGTTCTCCCATGGGGTGTGCTCGATAGAACTGTTCGGTGTAGCTAACTTTCAGGGTGCTTAGTGTCAAGTGGAAGATGAGCACCTCTGAAAGCGTGTTATTTTAGACGGTTCTACCACACTAACACCCTTGAAAATGTTTGTGAAAAGTTGCTAACACACGTGCACAAGGTGATATACTTGGTGGTTAGCACATTTGAGCAAGGGTGGAGAAGTTGGAGATCAAAAGGAGGAGTTTTTGATCGATCGGACTCTGGTCACGCAGTGACCGGACTCGGCCTGGTGTGTCCGGTCATCAAGGTAGAAAAGGCGTAGCTCGGTCTGTTTGACCTGACCCTAGAGGCGTATAAGACCAAACTCTAATGGAACACTATTCAGCGTCTAGTCTCGGTGACGTGGCATGGCCCGTGAGGGCGGAAGAGGACGGACTCGGCTAACGTCCGGTCAGCCTCGATCTGACGCATCTAGTCGCAAAAATGTGGCTCTAGTGCTTACTGGACTCGATCTAACGCGGAGTGGTGGAGCTTTAGGTCATCTCCTCGGGGGCGTCCGATCGATGGCTCGGGGTCATAGGCGTGCACGACCTGACATGGATTGGGCGTGTCCGGTCTCCACTTAAATGTATGTGCGTTATGACTTAGCTGTTGGAGATCAGCAGCCGTCATTGAATCGCATGGACACATGGACGTTGATGCGCGACCGGACGCTGGACTGGGTGCGTCTGGTCAACCCGACCGGCGCGTTTGGTCAGTACACAGGGGCACCCCACCCTTGACCCTAACGGCTCTATTTTGTGGGGGTGCCTATTTAAGGGGTTTGGTCGGCTTGGGCTCACCCTCTTGGCCATTTTTATTGATAATACATTCTAGTGAGCCTAGCCAATCCTCTCTCACTCATCCTACTTGATTGATTCATCATTTGGTAAGATGGGAGAGCATCCAAGTGCATTGCTTTGAGTGATTGCATCAAGAGGCACTTGGTGATTATATTTCATTGCGGGATTCGCTTGTTTCTCTTGGTGGTTGCTGCCACCTAGACGGCTTGGTGCAACGAGGATCGTCGAGCAGAGAAAGGTGCTTGTCTCTGGCTCCGATCATGGTTACTATAAGGGGTTCTTGACCTTTCCCCGGTGGAGAGCTAAAAGATACTCAGTGGATTGCTCATAGCTTGTAGATCCCCGTCTTGTGTTTGTTGTGCGGCACCTGATTGCGGGTTAGGCGTGTGATGCCTATTAGCGCGTGAACCTCCAAGTGAGTGAATCGCTACAACGAGGACGTAGGTTGCCGGCAAGCAAGTGAACCTCGGGGATAAATCATTGTTTTATATCAGTCCCGGGATTCTCATTGTGATTGTTTGATTATCTCTTGCCACGGTGGTATAAGCTTCACTACTTCTCTTGTATTTACTTTCCTAGTGTAGCTAAGCTCTTTAGTGTAACTAGTTTTGAGAGCTAGCTTGTGTCTTGTAAGTTTGGTTAATGAAGCTCTTTAGTTAGTCTTTAAAAGCTCGCTAACTTAGAGAGTAGTGACTTAGCCCCTTGTGTGAAATAGAGATCATAGCAACTAGAATTGTGGATAGGAGGCTTGCATTTTTAGTAGGCTAGCACAACACTTGCTTCGCCTCATAATTGTCTAACCACTTGGCTTAGTGTTGTTGTAGATTTTTAATAGGCTATTCACTCTCCTCTAGCCATTAGGACCTTTCACACAGCACGGCCCAAAATTTAGTGGAGGCCCGGTGTGGGCCCGCTGCCGGCCTTGGCCTGCTAAAGGCCCACGCTCCCACCCCCCCCAAAACCCTATCCCTGTCTCCCTCTCGGCCTCCCCTCACGCCGTACTCATGCACCGCTAGTCCATGACTCAACTCTCATGACTCGCGCACCAGGCGGCGCCGCACTTCCCACTCCTCACCCATACTTGGCTCTCGCTCGTCGCTCCCTCCGCATGTCTGGTCACAGCTCGTGCGAGCAGCCTTGACTTTGAGCGCACCGGCAACCGGGCTCCTCCTCCATGGCCCTCCTCCTCAAGTGGCCGCCTCCTCCACGACTACATGACCGCACCACAGGTGCTGACTTCGAGCGTGGTGGCGTTGAGTGTGGCTGCTGGCCGGCCAGCCACCTCCTCCTCCATGCCCCCGCGTGGCCATACCGCAGGCACCAGCCACCTCTGGCTCCTCCACACCACCAGTGCGGCTCAAGGTCATGGAACTACCTACTGCCTGCTGCTCTTCCAGCCTCCCCTTCCCTTCTCTTAGTGGGCCTTGGGCCGGCACGGCCTGCTAAAAAAGGCGGGCTCATCGAGCCGTCTCGAAACAAAAAGTGGCCCGGCAGGCTGTGTCTGGGCTATCGGCGAGGCATGAATCCTAGGGAGGCACGGCCCGGTGGCACACCGGGCCCTATCGTGCCGTGGCTGGCATGGGCCCATGCCGTGCCGGCCCATTGCCCATATATAACTTTGGGTGGGGGAAGGCGTTGGCGGCGCGCAGCAGCAGCAGGGCCAACAAGGCAACAAGATGAGGGGAAGGCGTCGTTGTATCCTAGGTGGGACAGAGGCTTCAACATGCAGCACATGGTGGTGCTCGAGCAGGACATCGAACTTTGGGCAGCCGTGTGTACCCGTGTCGATGGACGCGAAAGAATGAAGCTTTTTTACTCTTTGCTTTTGCCCATGCGCCTCTAACATGGAAACGTAGTTGAAATTGGATCACATGCCTGCCTTTTCGTTTGTTTGGTGTACTTAATTCATCCTTGACCGACATGTGCCGATATACTCGATGTACTACGAGCGCCAAGCCGGGGCTATAGCGACGACCTAGGTAGAGGCAGGGCAAGCCGCGCGAGAGGAGGCTGGCTCAGTCTCCGCACCGATAGTAATCCAATTGTGATGTATTTGTTCATCTTATTATATACGCGGCTAATGCATGGTCAATTGTGATGTATTTGTGCATCTTATAGCCGTGCTATTAGCATATGAAATGCACACTTTCACCTTCTTCCTCCTCCGACACTTCCTCTATGCTCCCGCTAGTCTTCCCTCCTCAGCTTCGGCCCATCTTCCTTGTCCTTGCCCCCACCCTAGCCTTCCTCGAATGCCGCGCCTGGACAATGGCTCCCTCACCGTCGGCCTAGCCGCCCACCTCCCGGCCCCGCTCCCCTCGACCACGCCCTCCTCCTCGTCCTTGCCCCCGTCGCTGCCCACCGCCCATGGCGACCTCCTCCTTCCCTTCCCCCTCCCCCTCCCGCCACCGCCAAGGCCATGGGCGCCCCGCCCTGCCTTGGCCTAGCCGCCTACTACGCCGCCAAAACCCTAATTCCGCCCTCCCGCCATCTCTACTACTTGGTCGGCCTGCCTCCTCCGAGCCCTTTGTAAACCCGCTGGAGTTGGGGAAGAAGAGAGGGAGAGAGGAGAAGATGGTGCACCACCCGAACGATTTGGAGATGGGGAGAGCACGCACGGTCACCGGGGAGAGCACGAGCAGCCGTCGAGGAGGCTACTACAGCCGCTGGGGAGCGCCTGTGCGGCAGCCGAGAGGGGAAGGCCTGTGCAAGAGAGGGAGAGAGGAGAACTGGATGGGGAACGAAAGGAGGAGGACGATGGGGATAAAACCGGTGAGACCCATCACCTGTTAGGTTGCGGGCGGTAGTGTGCGTGCCTAGTCGCACGAGTCTGCCCGGCCAGAAAGAAGCTTTTGCCTTATTTATTTGATTGATATGTGCGAATATAGTCAATATACCGTTTCCATGTTCAAAAAATGTATTTCTTATTTTATGTAGTTAAGATAAATCTTAAACCATGCAGAATATTGCTTAAAATTAAACATAGATACACTGCATTGATTTATTTTTCCGTCAAGGTGCCCCCTGACTTAACACCATTGAGTCCCAAAACTAAGAAAAGGGCGATATACCGAATTAAAGAATGTTTTCAGGTCAAATAGGTAAGTTCTGAATTGAGAAGGCCAAGGAAAGAAGCACAACTATTTTTTAGGGCCAAGGAACTCTCTTCGATCGTTTCTCCATCCGATCTTTTGAAAATTTTGAATTTCAAATGTGAGAAATTTAAACATAATTTTTCTTGCACAGATGACTTTAAATGAAAAGATTGTCAACTACAAAGTTGCATAACTCTTCGAGATCTACAATGTTTCTTTTGGTCGTTTCTGCATTTAAGGTTATTTGAAAAATTCAAATTTTTATTATGCAACTTTTTTTTTGAGGTGGCTCTATTTTTAAAAGCAGTTGAAAATAGAACCGCCTTTATAAATAGAGGTATTCGTAGAGATAACTGCAAATAAAACCATCTCTAGAGATCAATTTTTAAAGATGGCTGAAAATATAGTCGATGCGTTTCTAAAGGCGACTTATTTCGGACGTCAATAGAGGAAAATTGAATTGCTTCTTAAAAAACCCGCTGCTAAAATTAAGTTTTATACTAGTGATAATCCATGGCAGGGTCATCGCGTAGCGTTATTGACCTGGGATGAATTAGTCATAAGATCTTTTCAAAAAGAATTAGTCAGATAATCCGTGGCCGATCATCGCGTAGCGGGTATGGAGCGGGGATGAATTAGTCAGATAATACGTGGCTCGCTCCTTTGGATTTTGTTTTCGCGGGGCTCCGTGCCGCTCCGCAGACTGGTGCTGTCTGTCCACGTCCTCCTCACCTGCCCCCGTCCCTGTCCCTATCTTAAAATATGAAAAGAGAAGGGGTATAAGTCCCTAGTTTAAATATCTCTTTTTGGACTCTTTCTTTCCTACGTTGGCCAGCTCAAACCAGACACCAATCCATGAACGCCTCTTACATAAATTTCACACGCGTCTTTCCACAATATTCATTCATACACACATCTATAAATACATGCCCATTAAGCCATTATCAGCACTGCAAGATCGCACACAAAGAACATAAAAATGATGGGGTTACATTCTTCCAGGCGTGCCTCTGTAGTTTTGGCGATACTGGGCCTTGTTCTCTTTGCAAATTTTTGCAACCCGATGAATAGTACCACTTTTGTCTTATTTGGTAAATATTGTCCAATTGTAGACCAACTAGGCTCAAAAGATTCATCTCGTGATTTCCAACTAAACTGTGTAATTAGTTATTTTTTTTACCTACATTTAATACTCCATGCAAGCGGTTAAAAATTGATGTGATGGAGAGAGAGTGAAAAAACTTGGAATTTGGTGTGCATCTAAACAAGGCCCTGCTTTGCTTTTGCACAGTGTCATTGGGGGCGCATGGAAGATCGCGTAGCAGGGTAAGCAACTGATGCATATTTCTGCCGATACTAGCTTGTTTGTACTACCTAAACAGAGTGGTTATCATGTATATGACTGCCTTAGCAAATTTGAGTAATAAGTTTCTACTGGCAAATATGTCCGTGCGTTACAATAGAAGAACATTTTATTGCGTTGCCGGTGGCACGAGCAGAGACAGTTTCACACTCACCGAGTTACAAATAAGAAGTTGCTAAAATTCTTCTCCAACAAACTTTCCACATTCAGCAGTAAGTTGTTTCCTTCTCTCTCCGGGTTTTTTCGTCATGTGTGTATTTTCTTTGTCCCATATCCTTATATTGATTCAGGTGAAGCACGGCCACCATCAACCTGCCGCCATCTACTGATTGGCGAGAAGTGTCCGCGCCGTTTAGGGTGAGGGTGGGGGTTGCGGCCGGATCTGGTTTAAGCTGTCACCATTGGCTCGCACTCAACTTAATCATCTTTAGACTTGAGATGTTCTAACTCGTATAAGCACGGCTCATGAGCCTGCATCATATACACGACCCAATACATATTGGAATCGGACTCCGTATCGCGCTAGATGTGAGCTGTTCTAACTCGCATGAGCACGAGTTATATAAGTCCGGATGAAAGAAACTACACTATCGGGAGGTCAAGGGAAGGTGGACAAAAAAAGGGGCACACGTAAAAAATTGGAGCATGGTGAGAGTAGATATATATAGATAAAATTTCAGCAAATTAATTACACAAAAACATAGATCTATAGACACAACAAAATCTTTATACTAAAGCATATGATACTATATGTTTACTGTGTAGCCCTAGTCAAAAGGAGTGTAAAAATATACTGGTTTGATATTTTTATGATTTTTCTATGATTTTTTATGATTTTCTAGAATTCTCGACTGATTTAAAAGAAAAGAAAACAGAAAAGAAAGAAAAAGGGCTACTGTGTGACCGGGCCATGGGCTTCGGCCCAGACCACAGTGCAGCCAGCCCAGCCTTGGGTTGAATCCGAGGCCCACCACAACAAGCCCAAGCTTAAAAAAAAGAAAGAAAAATGAAGTTTTGTATTAGGAACCCTAAATTTGTTTCTAAAACTGTTTAAGCTCTTTCACTATTTCTTTGTCTCTCGTACCTTTACATCTGAAACCCATTATTTGTTTGTAATTCCTCCCTTAACTCCTCCTTGTTCGGTCGCTTGAATCAGACCACGGTCGGAAGTCACGCCCCATTGCAGGCAGGAGGCGACGGCGAGACCGAGCCACAGTAGGTTGGACGAAAATTTAGGGTGTTAAGAAATTTTACCTCTTTAGTATTAGGTATAGAAAAACAATTTTTTTATCCGGTCTGTATATATCGTATACCTAGGCGATGTGAAACATGGACACCCCAACGATGTCATTGCTTCGCACCATGATCTACTCAGCAATGTTCTTGGAAGGTACGTGGAGAATATTGTGTTTCGTACGTACACAAAATATGATGTGAATTTTGATATATAAATTGTGTTATGACACATGCATGCACGTGCATATAATCTTTTAATTGGAAACAATACAATACCATACATATTAATGTTATCGACGCTCCTAGCACCCGGACGCCTGGATTTAGGGGCGCATCCGGGCGCACCTCCGGTCCCGTCCGAGTGTCCTGCCCCCACGCACGAAACCACGCCCCCGCTGCCCCTGGAGCAGTAGACTCATTTCGATCCCCGACCAAAACAACGGAGCACCTAGCGCCCCGCCGCCCCACGGTACAGTAGACTCGTTCCGTCCCGCAGGCGCCGCCATCCCACCGTGCTGCCCCGTCCCACCGCCATCCCGTCGCGCCGCCCATCCCCCGCCGCGCCCACGCTAGTGCGTCGCATCCTCATCGTGCTCTCATCCTCACCGCGACTGCGACAACAGAACAAAGCTACCGTAATATGGGATGCAACATCAGAAAACAGAAACTAATGCAACAAACAATATTACTTGTTGCAACATCGTAACAAGGCTGCCGCAACAAAAACAGAACAAAAGCGCAAATGCAAGAAATCAACTTCAGAAAAAAAATTAATGCAACAAAGAAAAATTACTTATTGCAACAGCAAAACAAAGCTACTGCAACAACAAGAAACAAAGCACAATGCGAGATGCGACATCAGAAAAAAGACTAATGCAACAAAGAAAAAATACTTGTTGCAACAGCAAAACAACGATACTGCAACAACAGAAACAAAGCGCAATACGAGATGCAACATCAGAAAAAAGAGACTAATGCAACAAATGAATATTACTTGTTGCAACAGCAAAACAAGGCTACGGCAACAGAGCTCGTCGGAACCCTAGCCACCGTGGCGTCCCTCAGATCCAGATCCAGAGGAGGGGGAGGAGGAGAGCTCAGACCCAGAGGAGGAGGGCTCAGATCCACCTACCTCGTCGGAAGCTGCCGCCGTCGCCCTCCTCTCCGGTGGCATGGAGGTCGCGGAGGGAGGGAGGGAGGGGCGGCTCGCCGGAAGTTGCCGTCGTCGCCCTCCTCTCTGGTGGCATGGAGGTCACGGAGGGAGGGAGGGGAGGGGAGGCTCGCCGGAAGCCGCCGCCGTCGCCCTCCTCTCCGGTGGCATGGAGGTCGTGGAGGGAGTGAGGGAGGGGCGGCGGCGCGCGAGCGCTGCGTGCCAGCAGCGGGAGAGTGGAGGAGCGGGCGAGCAGAGCGAGGCGCGGTCGGTCGAGCAGAGTGGAGGAGCGGGAGGAGGACGCGGACGAGCAGAGCGAGACACAGTCGGATAAGGCGAGGCGTGGTCGGTCGCGTCGTGCAGGGTCCGTCCGGACGGGACGAACGCTAGCACGGTAGCAATATCGTAATATTATTAGCCAAGTGCTATATATTCTAATGGACTTTAATTGAGGGTCAGAATGGAGTATCAAATGGCAATTAGTCTATTGTGTGCATCCTATATATATTATTTAAAAGTCAAGCCAAGTCCATTTGCATACCTGGGTTGTGATTGAATGAATCTTAATCAAGCTAACTAAATAATAGGCATCATATACTTTTTTTCTAAGATAATTCCTGGGCTATATCTCTTCTATTTTCATATAAAATATAACCAGGCACCATAGTTTTCTCAAATTACTTGGCATTATTGCATTTAGCTAATAAAGAGGTTATCACTCTCTGTGCTGAATCAATTATCAGCAAGGAAGATTCTTTGGCCTCCATGACCCACAACTACAAGCACGGCTTCTCAGGGTTCGCTGCAATACTTACCGAAGATCAAGCTGAACAGCTTGCAGGTAATGTCTTCATTAACAAATAACAACAGAATTAGTACGTATCTGCCGAAACCAGCCTTTGCCCTCATGGCTCTGTCAACTAATAAACGGTTCATGTAATATGAAATTTACAGAGTTTCCGGAAGTCATTAGTGTCAAACCTAGCAGAACCTGCACTGCTACCACCACTCGTAGCTGGGACTTCCTTGGTCTGAACTACCAGATGCCCCGTGAGCTGCTCCGAAAAAGCAACCAAGGGGAGGATATAATCATCGGGGTCATTGACACCGGTTAGTAATACAATTCTATGCGAATCTGAACAAGCTCTGGTTTGGTTCTAACTGAAACAAATCTTTTAATCCTGCGGTGATCTCGCTCTGCTTCAGGCATCTGGCCGGAGTCGAGAAGCTTCAGCGACGAAGGGTACGTTAAGTAATCTGCTGCTCCCTGTAAGGACGTACGGCAGGGATAGGTGTTGAAAGGCTCTCTACTGCTGCACTGTAGCCGCTGCAGAGATAGGCGTCGAAAGGCTCCCCTGACGCACTATAGCCACAGTAGGGGCAGATGCCAAAGTCAGCCCCTGCTGTCATATCTAGTCACTGTAGCAGCATGACAGCCTGACATGTCTGTGTACTAGGATTAGATGGGTAGAGTTGTATATATATCTTCCCACTGCAACTCAGTAAAGAGATTGAGTTTAGTTTTGCCATATCCTCTGCAGAGCTCCGACCAACGCTGGTACTTGAGCTGTGTGTCTACGCGCTCTGTTCTCCCTCTCTTCTTTTACCTCTAGTCATAGTGTCTGGTTGACAACGCCGGTGAGCGATCGGCTCACCCTTGCCGGAGATCGAGGGGCCAACAAGTGGTATTGGAGCCATACAAGCGCCGTCGCCGGACTAGCCGCTGACGATGACGGATGGTTTAGAGATGGACGACAGCAGCGGCGCTGCTGTGGCTGCCCAGCCACGATAGGAGGTCGTCGTGCGCACGGTACGGGAGGTCAGCACCAACTATGGCGAGTGGGCAGTGACCATAAAGGTCAAGCTCAGAGCCCGATGGCTCTGGAATGTCATTGACAAGAGTACTGACAACGAAGAAGACATGTCAGCGTTGGAGGCTATCATCGCTGCTGTACCAACGGAGTACAGGGAGCCGTTGGGGGCGAAGAGCTCTGCTAAGGAGGCGTGGGAGGCTATTGCGGCGATGCGCGTCGGTTCCGACCGCGTAAAGAAGGCGGCGGCCCAGCTGCTAATGCAGGAGTACGCTAACCTCAAGTTCAAGAATGGTGAATCGGCAGAGGACTTCTCCCTCCGCCTGGAGTCGCTCATCAGCAAGCTGATGAGCCACGGCGTCACCATTGATGAAGAGGAGGTGGTCTCCAAGTACCTACACTTCATGCCGGTGAAGTATATCCAGATCGCTCTCTCCATAGAGACGATGCTAGACTTGTCCACCCTCACCATTGAGGATGTGATAGGTCGTCTGCGGGTGGTGGACGAGCGCATAGAGCAGGCCACAGCAACGACGGACAGCGGCAAGCTGCTACTGACAGAGGAGGAGTGGGCTGCCGGATGATGAAGTCTAGGGAAGCCTCCTCTAGCCGCGGCGGCGATGGCAAGCACCGCGGCAAGGCTTCTTCGGAGAAGAAGAAGAAGAAGAAGAAGGTCGACCCCAACGCCTGCCGGCGCTGCGGGAAGACGGGTCATTGGGTAAAGGAGTGCTCAAATCGCAAGTAGGAGAAGAAGGCTGAGGCTTATCTGGCGCAGGCTGATGATGATGACGAGACCACTCTTCTGATGGTGATGTTCTGTGCACTGCACGATATTGACGCCAAGAAGAAGGGAGAGGTGATGGCGGTGGAAGGGCCTGGGAAGGCTCTGAAGGCTGTCAACCTCGATAAACCGCGCGCCCAAGTCCACCTCGAACGTGTGGGCGGCGAGCTGGAGTAGCGGTGGTACCTGGATTCTGACGCCAGCAACCACATGATGGGCTCTAAGGCAGCCTTCTCCGAGCTCAACGGCGACGTGACCGGCACCATCATCTTTAGGTGCCAGAACGGCGAGCACCGCGCGCTGACGGATGTATATTATATCTTGTAGCTATGTTCAAGCATCATCAGCATTGGCCAGCTAGATGAGCGCGGTAGCGAGGTACTGATCAAGGATGGCATCCTTAGGATCAGGGACCGGGAACAATGCCTTCTTGCCAAGGTGAAGAGGTCCTGGAACTGGCTGTACCTGCTCGACTTAAAGGTGGAGCAGCCGGTGTGCCTGGCAGCACGGCACACCGAAGAGCCGTGGCTGTGGCATGCCCGGTTCGGCTATCTTAGCTTCGACGCACTCGGTCGGCTGGAGAAGATGGTCTAAGGGCTGCCCCATATCAAGCACGCAGGCGAGTTATGTGACAGCTGCCTGGCCGGGAAGCAGAGGAGGCTGCCATTCCCAAAGGTGGCCAAGTATCGCACGGCGGACGCTCTCAAGCTCGTTGAAAGGTTCTAATGGCTAGAGGGGGGTGAATAGACTATTAAAAATTTCTACAACAACACTAAGACAAATGATTGGTCAATAAGATGGCGAAGCGAATTTTACGCTAGCACTATACTTGAGGTTGCAAGCCACCTACCCAATTCTATTTTCTATGATCTCTAATATATCACAACAAAGCTATGTCACTAATAAACACCTAGGTCATCAACCTAGTGAGAGTAATACAATTAAATGATACACTATCTAGTCTTAACTACCACTAGCTCTATCCAAGTGAATGTATAATGAAATACAAGAGAGTGGTAGAGAGGTATACCACCGTGGCAAGTGACCAATGAGTGAATACCAATAAATACCAAGGACACAATCAAGACACAATGATTTTTCCTCCGAGGTTCACTTGCTTGCCGACAAGCTAGTTCCTGTTGTGGCGATTCACTCACTTAGAGGTTCATGCGCTAATTGGCATCACACGCCAAACCCTCAATAGGGTAGCCGCCACCTAGACGGCTTGGAGCAGCGAGGATCGTCAAGCGGAGGTTGGTGATATCACTTTGATCTGACGCTGAACAGTAACTCATCAGCGTCTGGTCACTCTACTGAGCCAGAGTCCGATCACTTTCACTTAGTCGCTCACCTCGGGTCTAAATATCGGACGCGTCAGGTCTAGATTCCGGAAGTGTCCCGTCACTTCTGTCTGACTACCCCAAGACTGAATAAAATACCGGACGCGTCCGGTCCCAATTTTGGACGTGTCCGGTCACTCTGTGACCAGCGCGACAAACTCCTTTTCAACTCTATCTTCTTTACCCTTGCTCAAATGTGCCAACCACCAAGTGTATCACCTTATGCACATATGTTAGCATATTTTCACAAATGTTTTTAAGGGTGTTAGCACTCCACTAGATCCTAAATGCATATGCAATGAGTTAGAGCATCTAGTCGCACTTTGATAACCGCATTTCGATACGAGTTTCACTCCTCTTAATAGTACGGCTATCGATCCTAAATGCGATCACACTCACTAAGTGTCTTGATCACCAAAACAAAAAATCTCCTATCAAGTTTTATCTTTGCCTTGAGCTTTTTATTTTTCTCTTTCTTCTTTTCCAAGTCCAAGCATTTGATCATCACCATGCCATCACCATCATCATGATTTTCACCATTGCTTCATTACTTAGAGTAGTGCTACCTATCTCATAATCACTTTGATAAACTAGGTTAGCACTTAGGGTTTTATCAATTCATCAAAACCAAACTAGAGCATTCACTCGTCCACGGCGATCTCTACGGGCCAATCACGCCAGCCACAAACGGTGGACGGTGGTACTTTCTCCTGCTCGTGGATGATTGCAGTCGCTATATGTGGCTGCAAGTCCTAACGTGCAAGACTTAGGTGGCGGAAGCGGTCAAGAAGTTCAAGGCGTGCGGAGGCGGAGAGCGGCAAGAAGCTGCGCGTGTTGCGGACTGATCGCGGTGGCGAATTCACTTCGGTGGAGTTCGCTGCATACTGCGTGAATCAGGGTGTGGTGCGAGACCACACTACGCCGTACTCGCCATAGTAGAATGGCATTGTGGAGTGGTGGAACCAGACGGTGGTCGGCATGGCTCGATCCATGATGAAGGCCAAAAGCATGCCGGCAAAGTTCTGGGGAGAGGCGGTGACCATGGTGGTGTTCATCCTCAACCGCGCGCCCACCAAGGCCCTAAAGGGCATGACGCCGTTTGAGGCTTGGCATGGATGCAAGCCGAATGTGTCCTTCCTTAGGATATTTGGCTACGTCGGCCATGTGAAGAACACCAAGCCTTACCTTGGAAAGCAGCAAGACAGGAGCACGCCGATGGTGCTCTTGGGCTACGAGGAGGGCACCAAGGCGTATTGGCTCTATGATCCCAAGAGAGGCAAGGTGGTGATCTCTAGGGATGTGGTGTTTGATAAGAAGGTGGCCTAAGACTGAGACAGTCTGGGCATGGGGGAAGCTGGCGGCTTCACCAGCACCTTCGTTGTCGAGCACTTGGTCATCCACGGTGGTGGAGACGCTAGAGAGGAGGTGCCGACCACTCCAGCAACAAAGCACTCCTGGTGCGGTGCTGAGCACTCTGGGAGGGGTGCCGAGCACTCCAGAGGGGGTGCCGAGCACTTCAGCAGCAGTGCCGAGCGCTCCAGGAGTGGTGCCGACCACTCCAGCAGTGGATCCGACCACTCCGATAGTGGTGCTGAGCGGTCCTGCAGCGATGCTGACCACTCCGGTAGAATAGGGAGGCCAGGGACCACCGATCAAGTTCACCTCTCCTCCAAGCAACATCAGCGAGTTCGTGGATGCCTTCCACGACGGTGAGGAGGTGCGGTTCTGCAGGCTGGACGATATCGTCGGCGGCACAGGATCCTCAGGCCTGGTGGGTCGGCTGCTCAATGACCTAGAGCTGCTTCTCGTTAGTGCAGAGGAACCACCCACATTCGCGCTGGGCGAGCGCGATGCGAATTGGTGATGGGCGATGCTGGAGGAGATGAAGGCGATCGAGGAAAACGAGACTTGAGAGCTCGTCGATCCACCTCCAAGATGCCGTCCGATCGGCCTAAAGTGAGTGTACAAGGTCAAGCGGGACGAGCGCGGCGCCATTGTCAAGCACAAGGCATGCCTCATCACCCGAGGCTTTGTCCAGCGCGAGGGCATCGACTTCGAGGAAGTCTTTGCATCGGTAGCGCGCATGGAGTCTGTCTGACTGCTGCTGGCTTTGGCAGCAGCGAAGGACTGGCGCGTCCATCATCTGGACGTAAAATCGGCCTTCCTCAACGGCGAGCTGACGGAGACGGTATTCATCAGGCAACCTCCAGGTTTCGCTGTCAAGGGAGCGGAGCACAGGGTGCTCCGATTGCGCAAGGCGCTCTACGAACTGTGGCAGGCCCCGCGAGCGTGGAACGCCAAGCTTGACGCCACACTGGGTGAGCTTGGGTTTCCGCGGTGCATAACCGAGCACGCGCTCTACACGCGGCGATGGGGGAAGGAGGAGCTCATCGTCGACGTGTATGAGGATGATTTGATTGTCACCGGCGAGCATTCGGAGGACATCGACAGCTTCAGGCGCGAGATGGTGGCTCATTTTTGAATAAGCGATCTCGGTGCGCTCTCCTACTACCTCGGCATTGAGGTGAGATAGGGGAAGGAGGCACTCACGCCTCAAAGCTATTGGAGCGGAGCGGCAGGCTGAGTGTAAGCCATGCGTGACTCCGATGGAGGAGCGCCTGAAGCTGACGAAGGCCAGTACCGCGGCGAAGGTAGATGCAACACTCTACCAGAGCATCGTCGGCGGTCTGCGCTACCTACTCCACACGAGGCCGAACATTACGTTCGCTATGGGCTACGTCAGCCGCTTCATGGAGGATCCCCGAGAGGATCACTGGGCCGCGGTGAAGCGGCTGCTGCGCTACGTCAAGGAGACAGTGGATCAGGAGATCATCTTCTCCAAGACGGACAGAAGTGGGCTACAGCTCATTGTGTTTAGCGATGTAGACATGGCGGGGGACATCGACGGACGACGGAGCACCTCTGGCGTGCTCGTCTTCCTCGGGTCGGCTCTAATCTCATGGCTGTCGCTGAAACAGAATGTGGTGGCGTTGTCCACGTGCGAGGCAGAGTATGTGGCGGCGGCCATAGTGGCGTGCCAAGCTGTGTGGTTACGTCGGCTGATGTCAAGTTCCACTTTGTCAGGGACTGTCACGACGGAGGGTAGATCGTCATCGAGTTCATCGAAACTGGTCGGCAACTCGCGGACGTCCTCACCAAGCCGCTCGGCCATCTTCGGGTCACGGAGCTGAAGAAGATAATCGGCATGGTGGATGTTCTAGGGTTAACAGCAGGATTAGGAGAAAAATTGTTAAGTAATCTGCTGCTCCCCTGTATGAACGTGCGGCAGGGACAGGTGCCGAAAGACTCCATGTTCTTTGCTGCATCAGTAGCAGCTGCAGAGGCAGGCGACGTCGAAAGCTCTCTCTGCTGTCAGACAGAAGCACAGAAAAGGGCAGACGCTTAAAGTCAGCCCTACTATCACATCTAGCAATCAGAATAGATGATGGCAGCGACGACATGTACGTGTACTAGGATTAGATAGGTAGAGTTGTATATATATCTTACCACTACAACTCAGTTAAGAGAGCGAGCTCAGTTTTGCCGTCTCCTCTGCAGAGCTCCGACCAACGCTGATGCTTGAGTTGTGTGTGTGTGCGCGCGCGCTCCGTTCTCTTTTTTTTTCTACCTCTAGCTATAGTGTCTGATCGGCGTTGCCGGTGAGCGGTCGACTCAAACTTGTCAGACAACCAGGGGCCAACAGGGTATGGCCCGGTGCCGTCACAGTGGAAAGGCAAGTGCGAAGTCGGACTGGGCTGGAACAGCAGCAACTGTAACCGCAAGATCATTGGCGCGTGGTTCTACAGCGCCGGAATGGACGAAGAGATCCTCAAGACCGAGTACCTCTCGGCCCGGGACTACGATGGACACGGCACGCACACGGCCTCCGCCGCGGCTGGCTCGGTCGTTGAGGAGGCCAGCTTCCACGGGCTCACCGCGGGCGCTGCGCGTGGTGGCGCGCCCCGCGCCCGCATTGCCATGTACAAGTCCCTGTGGGGAGAAGGCGGGTCTGGCACCAGTGCAGGCGTGCTCGCGGCCATCGACAACGCGATACACGATGGGGTGGACGTGCTCTCGCTATCGCTCGCTCGTCCCGAGGAGAATTCGTTCGGCGCCCTGAATGCCGTCCAAAAGGGGATCACCGTCGTGTACGCGGCCGGGAACGACGGGCCTAGTCCGCAGACGCTTGAGAACACGGCTCTGTGGGTCATCACAGTTGCCGCGAGCAAGACTGATCGCTCGTTCCCGACGGTTATCACGCTGGGAAACAAGCAACAGATAACGGTATGAATTGTTTGAATACATACAAATGCGGACTCTGAAGAATCACACGGACGCCATGATTTTGTTTACATAGAAGCAATGAAGCATATGTATGTTACTGATCTTGAGTATAAATACAACTCTTGCCTATTTTTCAGGGACAATCTCTCTATTACCAAGGGAAGAACTCATCCACGAGCAGTTTCAGAAGGCTTGCCAATGGAGACTGGTATGCAAAGCCATTAATTTTACGTTATTTTCTGCTCCAGAAATTCTAAAATTGACAGCAACTTAATTTGTGCCTTCTCTTAGATGCACGGCAGATGCTTTAAACGGTACTGATATTAAAGGGAAAATCGTGCTTTGTGCAACGCAACATTCACCAACGACGTTTGGCCCATTCGCGTATTTGTCAGACGCGTGGCAAAACGTCGTGAATGGAGGGGGAACTGGACTTATTTTTGTTCAATACACGACTGACATTCTGCCTGACTTGAGTGACTTTCCATATGTTTTGGTGGACATTGAAACGGCTAAAAAGATCAAAAAGTATATCGGCTCCGCCAGGTACACCACTTCCTGGATCCTAGTTAGCACCTACTCCTTCCGTTTCAAATTAAGAGTTATTCTAATTTTTCTAAAGAGTCAAAGCATTTCAAGTTTCATCGAAACAATAAAGAGAATTTAGAAGATTTTTGACATCAAATAGGTACACTATCAAAATATAATTAATGAAGAATCTAATGATATTTATTTGGTATCATAAATGTTATTATTTTATTATATAAATTTGGTTAAACTTAAGATGCTTTCACTTTTCAAAAAAGTTGAAATGACTCATAATTTGGAATGGAGGGAGTACAACAATGCACATTACAAGCAAGATCAGTTCTTTCTCATCATGAGCTGAGCCTTTCTCCGGTAAATTTCTGGAAGTTTTGAGCAGCTCACCGGTGGCAAAGATTGAACCAGCCCGCACCAGTACAGGTGCCTTGCTAGCCCCAAAAGTAGCATCATTCTCCTCCAGAGGTCCATCAACCGACTACGCTGATATTATCAAGGTACATAAAGTCAAAATGTTGCGTCTAACAGTCTGTAGGCACAAATAAGCTATCGCCTGTTGTGTCACAGTAGCCTTTGCTTCCTCCACAGCCTGACATAGCTGCACCTGGAGCCAACATCTTAGCAGCACAAGGAAATTCTTACGCGATTAAGTCAGGAACATCAATGGCTACCCCACATGTAGCTGGCATCGTCGCGCTGTTGAAAGCTCTGCATCCAAACTGGTCTCCTGTTGCACTGAAATCTGCAATCATCACCACCGGTAATAAAATCAAACAATGCTTTAGAAGATTATTTAATTTTTGAATTCATGACTAATGTACTAGGCAATGCTACATGTATTTACCTCTGTTTCGTTTTGCATGCTGAAGCATCTGTAACTGATGAAGATGGCATGCCGATACTGGCTGAAGGATTGCCTCGAAAAATTGCCGACCCATTTGACTATGGAGGTGGGCACATCAACCCTAACAGAGCAGCAGATCCTGGTCTAATTTATGACATCAATACAAAAGATTACAACTACTTCCTTGATTGCACCACCAAAACATCCATTAGCTGCAATGCAACATCGATACCTGGGTATTTTTTGAACCTGCCATCCATCTCAGCTCCAGATCTGAGGTATCCAGTTACCGTGTGGAGAACTGTCACAAATGTAGGCAAGGTCAATGCAGTGTACCATGTTGCAATTCAGAACCCATCTTGAATCAAGATCGAAGTTGAGCCATCTATTCTTGTGTTCAATGCTACAAAGTCCACACTTTTTAGGTCAAGCTATCACGTATGCAGAGGTTACAAGGGGATTATACATTTGGAAGCCTTACTTGGTACAATAACCAAAAGACGGTTCGAATTCCAATAGCGGCCTGGATCACGGTGTATGATTTCTTTGCAGATGTTGCATAGCTGTGGCGAACCATTTATCCTGCATGGCAGCGTTCATTATCATAGTTTTCTTAAAACTGTAAAAAATTAATAAAATAAGACATGCCTAATGTCGTGTTTCGTCGTGGCTTGTATTTATTTTAGCTGTAGCCAAATAGGTTATGCGTTGTCTAGATCTATTTGTTATATATACAACAACTCTGATAACTATGTCAACTTCCTTTTGTGCTGTACTTTTCAATTGCTAAACTAGAAGGATACCTTGTACATTGCTGTGGGATTATCATAGAAATAAAACCGTTGCATGTATAAACTAAATCCACATGATCTCACGTTCATTCTTATTAAAACTAGATAAGGCATGGTTTTTGCCGATGCAATGTTTTTTCTTATTACTTTCATTTATTTCTTCTTATTCTTGTTTTCTTTTTATTTCATTTACCTTTTCTATTTACATTGTTTTTTATATTTGTTTTTTTTTCTTTTCTCATTTTTCCTTTCTTCTTGTTCACACTTTTCCTCTCTTCCACCATTGCTGCAAGCACGACGGAAAAAGGATGCCGCAAACCTTCTCATAGCATCGCGACTCCCGGAGCACAAGACACATGGGGAGAGATGGGAGGTGTGATGGCTCAGGAAGCCCCTCAACATGCGCCGGTGGGGTTTCAGGCACACCACCGGGGCATGCACATTGGGTCGTAGAGACATGAAAGAACCATCATATGATGGGTTTGCCTGACCTCCAGAGCGTGGCTGCACCAATATCATAGCCACTACGATGAGGATGGCATGGTGAAACCTTCCACAGCTAGTGACCACCTCGCACACCCGAGCCAGTAGGTCTCGGGGAACGAGGAGGTCCTGTGGATACGGATCCGGCGGCCGAACCATATCATCCCCTCCTACTCGCAAGCCTCCTTCTAGCACCAACTGCTGGATGAAGCATCGCTGACCTCCGGCCAACACAACCGACCCTTGGCAATTCGCATCCTCAAAACCTCCACTATCTATTTAGAAGCACTCCCTCTCTCGAGCTCAGGTTCTCAAGAAATCTAGAAGTAGCCAAAAGGCGTGGATAAGAATGGTTCAAACGAGAAGGGGTCCCTATTTATAGGCCCAAGGGCGGATTGTGCAGCCCGTGATCCCCAAGCCGCGTGGTGAACAACGGGAGGTCATAGCCAATGTCAGAAGCTCGCGTGAGGTCGGGGAAATCGAGATCCTCCAAAAGATGGAGCCGGTACAACATCGACAAGATCGCACGGCTCTGTATGGATCTTGTACCCTTACACGCAACACCCTGACATAGCCTGGCTCAGCAGAGCAGTCATGTACCTGACCACCAAGACTACCACGACATTAGATACACGCGCACCACACACACACAGACATCAGCATCTCCATGATCACTCCGAGATCGTGAAGACGCTCGAGGGCTACTGTCAGGGTTATGATACCCCGGGTATCTTAAGACACCGATTAGTTAGCCGCTCGGGCGGCCCACACTGGCCCAACTAGCAAAGACCCGGCAGCATGGTTCACTAATGCTACCAAGGTCCTGGGCCAAGCACTAAGGCGAGTGGTCGACCACAACCTCTCCCTTCTCCTTTCGCTGCATGCCACGCAGCACCGCATGACCTCTCCCCTATCTTAACCCCTAGGAGGGAACAGAGAGAGGTCAAGCTCCACCACGTACGCCAGCCCTGACAGGAGTAGGCGAGCTCTGAGCTCAAGACAACCATGACCTTAGATACATGCGCACCACACACACACACGAACATCAGCATCTCCACGATCACTTAGAGATCACGAAGACACTCGATGGCTACTGTTGGGGTTATGATACCCCGGGTATCTTAAGACACCGATTAGTTAGCCACTCGGGCGACCCACACTGGCCCAACTAGCAGAGACCCACACTACTGCACAAAAACTTAACTGAGGCGTTTGGAAAAAGGCCTCCGAGGCGGTTAGGCCGGTTGCCCGCCTCGGTTATTCATGGCAGGGTAGCCGGCCAAGCAACCGCCTCGGTTAATACTTAGTCGAGGCAGGCAACTTAACAGAACCGCCTCGGTTAATGCCTATTAACCGAGGTGCTTGACCTAACAAAACCGCCTCCTAAAATCTATTAATCGAGGCGGGCGTCATCCAAAAATGCCTCCATTTTCGGAGGCGGGCCTCCTAAATGGCCCGCATCGGGGGAAAAGGCCCAAAGCCCAGCTGGCCCATTAGCTTAGCCACATATATTAGGAGCACTTAGGTTTTTCGGTTCCACTTATCTTTCCCCCTCCCCACAGTCGTTGTTGGCGGTCACTAACGATCGAATTCGACCGTCAAATAATGTCCAAAACAGGAGAATTCAACAAACTTTCGACACATGCATATACTATTAACCTAGTTCCACTTGTATTGGAGAAAACATGTTTTGCAGGACTCATATTCGAACAAGTGGAAAACCAAGCAAAAAGGCACAAAGCAAAAAGCGTAAAGTAGATCATACACCAAGGAATAAAGCAAAGGCCCATCCAACTGCCAAATTTGGGCCGGGCACCGATGTAGAAGAGGTCTAGGCCCAGCCAAGAGTCCACAGGAGCAATGCGGTGGTGAGCAGGGCCAGCTAGAGTGCGGCCGCACCCTAGGTGCGCACGCACCCCCACCACCGCCTCTCAGGCCCATGCTCCTCCGGCGGTAGCATGCTTCCATTCATAGGCGGTTTTGGCCGGTTTCCTAATTTATCAGCGCCAAACCGACCATGCTTCACTATATAAGAAGAGGGAGAGCTCACCATTCAAACACACACCATTTTGGAGCTACACACCTCACCCCTCTCTACTTGTACTCTCTTTGTTTTAGTAGTGGTATTTGGAGCTAGCAAAGCTATCAAGGAGGGCTTGGCTCCTTGGAAGAAGAGTGACATCTTGGTACGAACAATACTATGAAGAGTTCTTCCATAGTCATGCTCTGATATCATTTATATAGTAGTGCATATGAACAAGAGTATAGTTGTCTTGTTATAATCATGATATATGAATTAGCATATAGTTTGTGTGTTATGATCTTAACATGTTTAACTTCATGCTTAATCATTCATATGGTTTGTATAAGTAGAAGTAGAGCTAGGGTTGAGGTGACGGTTCATCGTTCCTTCAGATTTGCCCATATTCTTCCTTGTCGATCCGTAGGGTCGGAGTCCCGGGGGGATATGGGTAGTTTCATTGTACACGGGCGTGGTGCACGGGAACTGTCGGATATGATGGTGCCCCCTAGTTGAGGGGTAGGCGGCAGGTGGTGACAGCCCTACCCGTCCCTTATAACCCCCCACGTTCGGGTACTGTGTAGGAGTTTTAAAGTCTCTCACACTTGCTGGCAGACCAGTGTTCGGAGATCTCCCCGCTCATCTTAAACTTAGTTCTAACTCTATCATATAACTTGTATGATCATTAACTGTTCTTTGCACGGCTATATTAGAACATGCCGGCTCCATGTTGGAATATTCTTTTATTTTTTTGTTTTCTCCTTTATCCTTGAGGTTGGCCCAGATGTGTGTCCACTATCATTAAAATACCGTTTTTACCCCTATCATGAACTACTGGTTTACTAATGCAAGTATGTAATCTTGTTAATGCTCATGCTAGACTCTTATACCTTGCCCTCCTTTGGAAAAATATAAATAACGATACCCTGAATACTTCCGGGTGAAATGCTACAACTATAGATCCGTGTGCTTGCGGATATTTTCTGTAATCATTAAGAACTATCGTAGTTGGTGTTTCTTGGCGGCATCGCGAAGGTTAACTCAATCTTAATGATGGTGCTAAGAAATACCAACAGACATTTCTGGCGCCGTTGCCGGTGATGGATTTAAAACCTCCACACTTGGTGATTGCGCTAAGAAATGCCAACAAGCATTTCTGGTGCCGTTGCCGGGGATGGACTTAAAACCTCCACACTTGGTGATTGCGCTAAGAAATGCCAACAGTCGCGCAGCCAAGCGTCGTGCTCCTCCCTTCCGACTCGCGAGCCTGGCGGCGCCCTCCACTCTCTCCCTCGCACTCTCCCTCCCGAGCCCCTCTCCCTCCCGAGCACGGCGGCACGCGCACCCTCTCCCTCCCGAGCATGGCGGCGCACCTTCTACCTCCGAGCCCAGCGGCGCCCTTCTCCCCCACAGTCGATGGCGACGCAGGGATGCCAGATTCGGCCGGTGGTGGCACAGGGAGGCCGGATCTGACTGGTGGCGGCATAGGGACGCCGGATCTGGCCGGTGGCGGCCCAGGGGGCGGATGCGCCATGGGCGGTGGATCTCCATCGGAGTCACATGCCCGCGCGGCGGCTGTCCGGAGCAGCACTAGCGGTGGCGACGCACGTGGATCCGACGAGTGGTGGCGCTTGGATAGGCTTGGCGGGCCTTGTCGATGGGCTCAGCGGGCTCCATCGACTGGCACTGTAGCATCACGCCCGCCATGCCACGACATGGGAGCAAGACCATGACGACTACCGTACCAGAACGTGCGCTGACGCCAGGACAAGACGGCCTTCCTTGCAAGCCAAGCTTACTAGTTTCTCCCTCCTTCAGGCTCACGACCACTCGGTCGAGAGAACCTCTCTCTGTATGTAACCTGGCCTCGGACTCTATATAAGGGTGGCCAGGCCTCCCATCTAGGGGGACAGACTCTCGAGACTTTATTCGGGCCTCCGTTCTCCTCACTCCTCCTATCTCTTTCCCTTAGCTTACACACCTTATTGTAAGAACTTCAGAGCATTCCAACGAGGAACATGCACTCGAACTATATCTGACACTGGACGTAGAGCTCCGGCACTCTCCTATACACAAACCATGAAAACCTAAATGTAATTAGGCCACAAATTATACTTGATTCATCCAAAAAGATATAGCATACGCATTAACTAACTTTTTTGAGCAACCTCCTTCAAAAAAAATGAAGATCAAAATCTCCCACCTTATATTTTGCAATTCTTGGATCTCCAAAGACGCCAACAATGGTGTCTTTGCTCAGACCGAGGAAGAAGAGTACTTATAAATTATTTGTTCTGGCAATTTTTAAAGCCACCGCCAGTATATATAAATCCTATATTTATACTGACGATCAATTAAGCCAACAGCTAGTATAGGTTTAATTTACATCGGTGATCGTCTTAAGTGCACCACCGATATAAATCTAGGATTTATACTAGCTTTGCCTTAAAAACGTCATAGAAATATATTTACGCTGACGGTTTATAATCATGAGCCCACACTTTTGTGGCTGCTTTAAGAACCACGGATGGAGAAAAAAAAGTATGGCATCAACAAAATTGTTTCTGTACTAGGTGCCGGAAGCAGAAAGTGAAGCCGACATCTTACCAGTCGAAACATAGCCTGTAACTGTTTGGATGCTAGTCACAATATTCACGTATAAAGATGATATGGTCTATCTTTGCAAGAGTGCACCAGAAAAGCTCACACAAAAGTGAGAGATGGAGTGCCATATAAAATTATACTCCACTTAGGATACTCACGAGTGGCATAACGTCAGAATCACCCAAAAAACGTGACGGAGGTTAATCTAGGCTTACTAGCAATTATGAGTACTCCGCCAAGAGAAGAAATTATATTGCATCGTTGTCACATTGCCTTTAATTTTGCACTTGAAAGATACAGCAATGGCCTGTCTATTCGGTGGCTCGGTGCACCTGGACAGTAACAGTCTTGTACGGAATAGCAGAGATAGCCTAACACTGCGGATGCTGGGACAATTGACAGGCATGGTGTGCGCTCATGAGGCATGAGCATGGGGGACGCACTGACGCAGTGCCCCATCCAGCACAGCAGCTCCTATCCTACACGCACCGTTTCAGCGCCCGGGGCAGGAGGGCACGCTGTCGCTGTGGTGGCACACTGGCACGCGCACTCCTCCTTCCTCCGCGACACGCTGTACGGCGCCTTCATCGTCCGGCCGCCGAGGAGCGGCAACGCCTACCCCTTCCTGGCGCCAGACAGGGAGGTCCCATTCCGCCATTCGTGCTCGGTAACCGCTGCTGTACTGCATTCTGGACGGCCGCTTGGCACTGCCGGCCGCGCCGCTCGTGCAAATGTGATAGCTCGTTGAGTGTGGACACAAAGAAGAATCCCATGTTTCTTGTCTCTGCTCTCTCTGGATGAGGTTGTCATGAACAGGCGAGTGGTGGAACCGGAATATGTGGTTGACCCTGACGAGTGCGCAAGCACGCAAGCACGTGTGCATCGCGTCATCGATCACTGTGAAATTGTAAATTGCTGTACCAGAGTACATTTCTTTCTCTGGTTGCTATCTAAAAATAAGCTCTTAACCAGATATTTAAAAAGAAAGGTAGACGACCTCTCTTGCTTGTTCTATTCTGAGACCGAGTCCGTTAACCGTTTTTTATTTGATTGTGTGCAGTAGCAAAGCAGCTCTGAGAGACTATTTTAGAAATTTTCAATAGACCTTGTGGCGCTAAATTCTTAGCTGTTGGACAGATGTGGCTAAACGATAAAAAGTTGTTGTTGTTAATATGTTTTCCCTGATGTAGCGGTGGAGCCCTTGGGGCTTTGAAAACTAAGGAATTGTTTGTGTTTTCAGGAAGATCCTTGGAAGGATTTAAAGTCCTTAGGTTCTGAAAATCGCGGTCATGGTCCAGCGCACCGGAGCACCATATGAAGGGGCCATTTGGCCGGGCTCCTGTCGGCTCCGGCTCCATAGTGTAGTGTCACTGTAGCGCACAAGAGCTGGAGCTGGGGGATCGGAACTGTCGATGCACGTTAGAACTTCCGATGTTGTCATTATGAAACGAAATGAGAGTACGCCTAATGAGTTCTAGCTCAAACCAAACTTGGATATATGAGTTTGGGGATGTCCAATGGCAAGACATAAAGCACCTGCACTCACAAACACGCACAACCAAGTAGAATGAGATAAACACAAATATTGTAATTCAAAATACAAATTAGACAAGGTTTGTTTTACTGAAGCTCGGGCCTCCACACTAGCCATACGTCTCCGTTTAGGAAACCATGAGTGACAACTCCGTGGTGCACTCTAGCTGGGTCTCTTTCAAGCACTGTCATCGATCCACTAAGCTTGATCTCTTCCCTTGCGGAGGCGAGATTGGGCCCTCACAAACTTGCCACGCCACACCACAAGCTTGGTTGCTCGCCGGCGCCTCCTAGCTATCTAGGAGCCAAGATCCAAAAGTAACAAATGTCTCACGATCGATTGACGAAGCCCACAACTGCTCAAGGATTTGGCTTGCTCTCTATTTTGAAATTCACTCAACCCACCACTTGGATTTCTCAAGAATCGCTCAATCTCACAAAGAGAGGGCATATGCAGTGTTCACAAGGATCTTGGTTCTGTTATGGATGTTGGGGAGCAGCAGCAAGCCCTCCAAATGAGGGGGAGGGGATATAAATACCCCACATGCGCGAACTAGCAGAACATCAAAACTTCTTATGGAAACCTCGGAACTTTTGACGTACGTCAGAACTTCTGACAAAAAATGTTGGAACTTCCGCGAGTCCAAAAATAGCGCATGTCACTCTATGAAAAACGCTATAACTTTTAGCTCCAAACCCACTAGGGGGCCTAAATGCACTTTTTGTCCAATAGTGCAACATTTGAAGAAGCAATTCGTTCTCGCAAATGGATGGATTTGGCTTCACTAGGTTTATCCTGGGAAATGTGAACGAGGCTTGATTCTGTTTTGGTGTTTTGGTGAGGGTACGCTTTGCTTTCTGGACCGAGGGTGTGTTCCATCCCAAATTCCCAATGTTGTAAAATGTTTTGTCTTGATGAAGGCGGTGGCTTGGTCCTTTACTCTAAAAAATGTAAATTGCATTCAATAATAGAGATTGTGTAATTAGTAAGTAGTTAATTATTACTTCTTCATTTGATTTGGTATATTTGAGACATTCGCGATGGTGGTGGAGCCCAACATGAGGGTGCTGCTTTTGTTGTCGATGTCGGCCTGAACCCGCACCTCTTCTGCACGGGGGTCGACCACAACTTCACTGTCATCACCATGGATGCGGGCTATACCTCTAACCTGAACGCGAACATGCTCGTGCTTGCCTCGGGCCAGACCGTGGATGCGCTCATGACCACCAGCACTGATCGGGAGCTAGTACATGGAGGTGTTGGTGCACACACCATCGAGCTGGGGCTTAGCCAACTGCCTTGCGACCCGTCACAGATGAGGTGCAATGGGACCACCACCGCCGTGGTGACGAACGACATCTGCTCATTCCCCCTCATGTACCCTAAGACATCTCTCCGAGGGGCACACGTGAACGACGTGATGGGCTCTTCACGACCTACTTCTCGGATGGCTCTCCGCCAAGTGACATGGCGATGGCGTTGGGGACCAAGTTGAAGAGGTTTAACTAAGCTACAATTTGGTTCTCCCTTTGCTTTGTTCTTTATACTTGTGTTTACTTTCATTGCTTTTAGGTCTTGTTAAGTGACAACTAGGATTCATGCTAGTGTGTGCTTAGCATGGGTTTCATTCTTGTTCTTAAGGACCTTAATCTTAGTGTGAAACTTTGCTAAGGACATGGTTAGCTTGTTGGCCCTAAGAACTTTCTTCATCAATTTGCTTTGTAGAAGAACTTAGGCGCTAAGAAGGTTGGGGTTTAGTTTTTGCATAGGCTAAGGTTTGTTTCTTTAACATTTAGAGCCCAATTCAAGTTCCCCTCTTTGGCCATAATGTTCATACACCAATCAAGGCCTTAGGGTCGACGAGCGGCCCATGGGTGAAACCTTAGAACAGGTAGGCGAAAGAAGGGGTGGCATCGACTGGCAGGGTGATGGCATTAGGCAATGCGACGTAGTTCTGTCGTCTTCTATGCTCTCTTCTCTATAGGATTGATGGACGTTTTTGGTCTCTGTGGCAGGGGCGGCAAAACCCTAGGACGTGTTGAGTCTTCCCCCTAGATGAAAAAAAATGATTAAACACAATATGAAAGCATCAAACCTCGCTAACACTGACTTAGAATAAACCCGAAAAATTACTTATTTTGTGGCAGTAGATAAATCTTCTTTTGTTTGAAACATCATTTTACAAATCCTCGCTAATGAAACGGTTACCTCTCTTATCCTGACATGTCCTAGGATGTATGGTTTATTTCGTATATTCCACTCCAAACAATACTGGTTGTAAGGAGGTGGGGGTACGAGAAGAACATGTGGTGTTGGAGTTTTCCTTTGGACTAATTTTTATGTAATTTTGTTGACCAAGGGAATAGAATCTTCTTCATATATAAACATCTATAAATAGCGGCACATTTGTGGCACCTATCAGGAACCAACATACAGCATAGGAAACTGGGAAACATGGGATTCTGTATTCCATCGCGTGCCCCGGTGGCTTCAGCGCTCCTGCTTTACCTTTTCTTGCCTTTACTACTGGGGGCACATGGAGGATCCCGTAGGGTAAGCATGCATGCCCGATGCATTGCTAACAGCTTTGTAAGAAGCTTCCAAAATCCAAACTCTAATCAACAATCTTTGTAGCTATATATTGTATACCTAGGCGATGTGAAACATGGACACCCCAACGATGTCATCGCTTCGCACCATGATCTACTCAGCGATGTTCTTGGAAGGTACGTACGTGTCCTCCTCTTAAAGTAGTGAAGCCATGTTACTTGATGATTTTTTTAAATTTATTAAGACGACTGATCCTGATGAATGATGTGCAAATTCATGGTTGATCGTGTCCCCTTGTTACTTTCCAGCATGGAGGATTCTTTGGCTTCCATGGTTTACAACTACAAGCATGGCTTCTCAGGCTTCGCAGCGATGCTCACGGAAGACCATGCTCATCAGCTTGCTGGTCAGTCTTTTCAGGCTTTTTGCTCAAACTGGAATTCGCCACGTCTCACTTGCTCGTAAGCCACAATCGCTTTTGGTTAAATCGGTTCACTCGAAGAAAATACAAATTATTCCTCCACGAGAAATAATTCAATACTACATTTGCATGGGGGGAACCACCAAACATGGAATGCATCCTGCAAGAAAAGCAAAAAAATTGAAAACAACTACGAATACTTGCAATAACTGGATTAGTCTCATACAAATATGAAATAATGTTAAATAAGCAAATTGATAGAACAGTTTCATACTGGCCGATGATGACGGGGTTGCGCATGGCGTCCATGTGCATGTTCTCGAAGGAGAAGGAGACGGAGCCGGAACCGGAGCTGCCCTTCCACGTCTTGATCCGGACGGCGTTGTCCGAGTGCCGGATCACCGCGCAGTTCACCGTTGGCCACGCACGCCCGCGTGCCCAGCTTGCCCAGGCTCCCGATGCTCATGCCGTGGCCGACCACCAGGGCCGCAAGGAGGTGACGTTCTCGGTGTGCATGTTGAGGGTGCCGGCGCCGATGGTGACACACAGTCGTCGGAGTTGGAGACGGCGGTGTTGCTTCAGCGACCAAGGCTACGGGCCAGTGCCTTCACGATGGAAAGGCGTGTGCCAAGTCGGGGTGGCCTGGGACCGCAGCAACTGCAGCCGCAAGATCATCGGCGCGCGGTTCTACAGCGCCGACGTGCCCGAAGAGATACTGAAGACCGACTACCTGTCGCCCCGGGGCAACAACACCCACGGCACGCACACGGCCTCCACCGCGGCAGGCTCGGTCGTTGAGGCGGCCAGCTTCCACGGGCTCGCCGCGGGCGCTGCGCGTGGCGGCGCGCCCCGCGCCCGCATTGCCATGTACAAGTCCTTTTGGGGAGAAATCGGGTATGGCAACAGTGCAGGCGTGCTCGCGGCCATCGACGACGCCATCCATGACGGGGTGGACGTGCTCTCGCTGTCGTTCGCTATTCCCGAGGAGAATTCGTTCGGCGCCCTGCATGCCGTCCAAATGGGGATCACCGTCGTGTACTGTGCCGGGAACGACGGGCCTAGTCCGCAGACGCTTGAGAACACGGCTCCGTGGGTCATCACAGTTGCCGCGAGCAAGACTGATCGCTCGTTCCCGACGGTTATCACGCTGGGAAACAAGCAACAGATAACGGTATGAATTGTTTGAATACATACAAATGCCGACTCTGAAGAATCACAAGGCCGCCATGATTTTGTTTACATAGAAGCAATGAAGCATATGTATGTTACTGATCTTGAGTATAAATACAACTCTTGCCTATTTTTCAGGGACAATCTCTCTATTACCAAGGGAAGAACTCAAACTCATCCAGGAGCAGTTTCAGAAGTCTTGCCAATGGAGACCAGTATGCAAAGCCATTAATTTTACTTTATTTTCTGCAAATGCTCCAAAAATTCTGAAATTGACAGCAACTTTTTAACTTAATTTGTGCCTTCTCTTAGATGCACGCAAGATGATTTGAACGGTACTGATATTGAAGGTAAAATCGTTATTTGCACATCGCCAAATTCACCAACGACGAACGGCCCAGACGCGTCTTTCTCAGTCGCGTTTCCAAACATCGTGAATGGAGGAGGAACTGGACTTATTTTTGTTCAATACACGACTGACGCTCTGCAAGACTTGCGTGACTTTCCATGGGTTCTTGTGGACATTGACACTGGTAAAAAGATCAAAAAGTACATCGCCTCCGCCAGGTACACCACTTCCTGGATCCTCATTAGCACGTACAACAATGCACATAACAAGCTAGATCAATTCTTTCTCTATCATGAGCTGAGCCTTTCTCCGGTAAAATTCTGGTCGTTTCAAGCAGCTCACCGGTGGCGAAGATTGAACCAGCCCGCACCAGTACAGGTGGCCTGCTAGCCCCAAAAGTGGCATCATTCTCCTCCAGAGGTCCATCACCCGACTACGCTGATATTATCAAGGTACATAGAGTCAAATGTTGCGTCTAACAGTCTGTAGGCGCAAACATGCCATCACCTGTTGTCTCACAGCAGCCTTTGCTTCCTCCACAGCCTGACATAGCTGCACCTGGAGCCAACATCCTAGCAGCAGCAGGAAATTCTTATGGGATTATGTCAGGGACATCAATGGCTACCCCACATGTAGCTGGCATCATCGCGCTGTTGAAAGCTCTGCATCCAAACTGGTCTCCTGCTGCACTGAAATCTGCAATCATCACCACTGGTAATAAAACCAAACACCGCTTTAGAAGACGATTTGACTTCTAAAGCCATGATTAGTTTACTAGGCAATACGTTACATGTATTTACCTCTATTTCATTTTGAATGCTGAAGCATCTGTAACTGATGAAGATGGCATGCCAATACTGGCTGAAGGATTGCCTCGAAAGATTGCCGACCCATTTGACTATGGAGGTGGGCACATCAACCCTAACAGAGCCGCAGATCCTGGACTGATTTATGACATCAATCCAAAAGATTACAACTACTTCTTTGATTGCACCATCAAAACATCTGTTAGCTGCAATGCAACATCGACACCTGGGTATCTCTTGAACCTGCCATCCATCTCAGCTCCAGATCTGAGGTATCCAGTTACCATGTGGAGAACTGTCACAAATGTAGGCGAGGTCAATGCAGTGTACCATGTTGCAATTGAGAACCCGGCTGGAATCAAGATCGAAGTTGAGCCATCTGTTCTTGTGTTCAATGCTGCAAAAAAAGTTCACACATTTCAAGTCAAGCTATCACCTCTGCGGAGGTTACAAGGGGATTATACATTTGGAAGCCTTACTTGGTACAATAACCAAAAGAAGGTCAGGATTCCAATAGCAGCCCGGATCACGATATATGATTTATTTGCAGATGTTGCATAACTACGGTGGACCATTTATCCTGCATGGCAGCGCTCATTATCAGAGTTTTTTAGCGCAATCTAAAAAAATTAAGAAAATAAGACATGACAATTGTCATGTTTCATCGTGGCTTGTATTTATTTTGCTTGTAGCCAAATAGGCTATGCGTTGTCTAGATCTGTTTGTTATGTTATATACAACTCTGATAACTATGTCAACTTCCTTTTGTTGCTGTACTTTTCAGTTGCTACTTCAATAAATCTCTATCTCTATATACTAAAGCAAATAGTATTTCTTTTTTGTCCAAAAATTGATGGTAAAGAAGTACGATTGGTCACAATTGTGCAATAGGCAAGGTGCACCCATCGCAAGCGAGTGGTAGAACAGCTCATTAATCCGATCGCACGTGGCACATCCTCCTCACCACCAAATTAATCAGATATGGAATTGAGATGGTAAAACTAGAGATCTCTTAGCCCACATCGTTGCTACCGAAAAAAGATATGCGTTTGCACCCGCTTCCTTCCCCTCTCGTCTCTTCTCCATTTTGCAAGTGCTTTTCCTAAGAGCGGCAATGCTACATGTATTTACCTCTGTTTCGTTTTGCATGCTGAAGCATCTGTAATGGATGAAGATGGCATGCCGATACTGGCTGAAGGATTGCCTCGAAAAATTGCCGACCCATTTGACTATGGAGGTGGGCACATCAACCCTAACAGAGCAGCAGATCCTGGTCTAATTTATGACATCAATCCAAAAGATCACAACTGCTTCCTTGATTGCACCACCAAAACATCCATTAACTGCAATGCAACATCGATACCTGGGTATTTTTTGAACCTGCCATCCATCTCAGCTCCAGATCTGAGGTATCCAGTTACTGTGTGGAGAACTGTCACAAATGTAGGCGAGGTCAATGCAGTGTACCATGTTGCAATTTAGAACCCGTCTAGAATCAAGATCGAAGTTGAGCCATCTATTCTTGTGTTCAATGCTACAAACAAAGTCCACACTTTTCAGGTCAAGCTATCACCTATGCGGAGGTTACAAGGAGATTATACATTTGGAAGCCTTACTTGGTACAATAACCAAAAGACGGTTGGAATTCCAATAGTGGCCCGGATCACGGTGTATGATTTCTTTGCAGATGTTGCATAGCTGTGGCGAACCATTTATCCTGCATGGCAGCGTTCATTATCATAGTTTTCTTAGTACTGTAAAAAAATTAAGAAAATAAGACATGCCTAATGTCGTGTTTCATCGTGGCTTGTATTTATTTTACTTGTAGCCAAATAGGTTATGCGTTGTCTAGATCTATTTGTTATATATATAACAACTCTGATAACTATGTCAACTTCCTTTTGTGCTGTACTTTTCAATTGCTAAACTAGAAGGATACCTTGTACATTGTTGTGGGATTATCATAGAATAAAACCGTTGCATGTATAAACTAAATCCACATGATCTCACGTTCATTCTTATTAAAACTAGATAAGGCATGGTTTTTGCAGATGCAATGTTTTTTCTTATTACTTTCATTGTTTTCTTCTTATTATTCTTGTTTTCTTTTTATTTCATTTACCTTTTCTATTTACATTGTTTTTTATATTTGTTTTTTTTCTTTTCTCATTTTCCCTTTCTTCTTGTTCATACTTTTCCTTTTTCCTTATTGTTTTTTCTCTCTTCATTACTTTTATATCAAGTGTCCTATTATCTTGCTCTAACTTTTCTATTGTTTCCTAGCATCTGATTTTTTTACATCATTAATTTTATTGGGACTTCCATGTATATCATTATTTTTATTGTGAGATGTTTTCTTGTGAAGAAAGAATATTTTTTATTTTAACATTGTTCATTTTTTATGAAGAAATACCATTCCTTAAATTGGTCGCGTATTATCCACGAGGTGATCCAAGTGTATTTTTTTTATTTTTCTCAAGGTGTCCATAAGATCCCATAGTGTATTTTATATCATTCATATTGTAACATAGATTGTTCCACGATGTATTTTGGATCCTTCTCTTAGTATTGATGGAATGCTTTATGGTGTATTTTGTGATATTTTTATAGCATCAATAATATGTTTTTGACATATTTTGGATTGTTGATTTAGTATTCAAGGATTTCTCTATCGTACATTTTAGGTTACCTATGATAAGTTTAACGATGCACTTTCGATTATTTTATTTTCCTTTACTCTTGTGTCTTCACGGCATTAATAAATCTATCAACCTCTCACAGGTAAGATGGATCAAGTCTTGATAAATTGTACATACATGCTCAGATGCACTCTACATCTTAAACTGTAAAATTGCATAAGGATCTACATAATAATTTAATGCAGCTGTAAATAGATTTAAATATATACATAGACATTTATTCAAAGAAAAATGTTCACACTGTCTTTGCTCAATAAAAGGTTACAATAATACATAGTTATGATTAATTTATTAAAATATTCACTCAATTTTCTAAAAAGAACATTCTATATGACCAGATATTCACTAACATAAATTAACATACAGGTATGACTAATTAATTAATATATTTTCATCAAACCAACAAATTCACGGTCTATCAAAATCTAAATATTTTCTATGCATGGATGGGGTGCTAGGATCCATATATTATGAAATTAATGATTTATAGTGGAAGAAACATGTCAAGCTACCTAATACATCAATTTTAAGACACAAACTATAGCTAATACGGTATTAAAATACTCAAACAACAAGCATTCTCTCTCTCGGGGTTATGATACCCCGGATATCTCAAGACACCGATTAGTTTGCTGCTCGAGCGGCCCACGTTGGCCCAGCTAGCAGAAGGCCGACAGTCGCTGTTCACCGAACCTACAAAGGCCCTGGGCCAAGCACTAAGGCGAGTGGTCGACCACGACCTCTCCCTTCTCCTTCCGCTACACGCCACACAGCACCGCACGACCTCTCCCCCGTCTCGAGCCTTAGAAAGGAACAAGGAGAGGTAGAGCTCCACCAAGTAAGCCAGCCCTGACAGGGGCAGGCATGCTCCACTCACTCCGCTAGGACTGATGGGACATCTATCCCCTCAGTCAGGACAGACGCCATCCCTACGCCACATTGCGTGGACAAGACAACACCGCCATGCAGTGACGACCGGTATGACATCCCACCCTCCATACTCAGCCCGACAAGATGGGTGTACGGCCCCACCCACTACGGGATGAGGCACACGACCCTGACCTTGACTTTCAAGGCCGGCCAAGCTATCGGGGACCTCGACCTCGCAGTCCAGGGTCGAGGCCACCGGGACCACGACCAGCAAAGGCGACCGACGACCAAGGAGTGGCTACCTACTCCCGTACTATCGCCACGACGCCACCGAGAGATGATGACGAAGGCCATGGCAGGCTCACATCGCACAGGACAGATTGGCAAACCACCACCGTGCCAACATTACTGTCATGACCGGCACTGTAGCATCACACCACACCATGCCATGACGTGGGAGCAAGACCACGACGACAACCATACCAGAACGTGCGCTGACGCCAAGACAAGACAGACTTCCTTACAAGCAAGCTTACTAGTTTCTCCCTCCCTCAGACTCATGACCAGATATTCACTAACAAAAGCATGACCACGACCTGGACGCACATGGCCCGGGTCGCTTTAGGCCTAAACGACGACCCTCGGTTAAAGAGGACGTCCCATGATCGTGCAGCCACTCGGGAACGCGGCCGCAACCTGGCGACGGTCAGGAAATTGCAACCTAGCGAGCTAAGGTGTGATTAGGGGAAAGGCGCCCAAGCGGTTCAAGGGTTGAACTCTCCATCTAGCGAGGCGAAAAGTCGATGATCCACTAAAAAGTCATGACCTTGGACTAACCTGCTCGACCCTGACCCAACGGCTCAGGGGCTCGTCGCGACCTTAGAAAAAATCACAACATCCCAATAAAGAGTTTCTCTTTATTCATAATCGACAAGTGCGGCCAACCCACATATAGGACATAAACAGCCTGATACCACCGACATGGCGATATCGTTGAAAGCTCTAGAAGCCATGATGCTAGAAGAAGGTTTGCGGGATGTTCCCTTCCACCATTGCAGCAAGCATGATGGAAAAGGACGCCTCGCAAACCATCTCGTAGCATCACGACTCTCGAAGCACAAGACACATGGGGAGAGATGGGAGGTGTGATGGCTCAGGAAGCCCCTCAATGTTTGCCGGTGGGGTTTCAGGCTCACCACCGGGGCATGCACATTGGGTCGTAGAGGCATGAAAGAACCATCATATGATGGGGTTGCCTGACCTCCTTAGCGTGACTGCACCACCATCATACCCTCCGCAATGAGGATGGCATGGTGAAACCTTCCACAGCTACCGACCACCTCGTACACCCGAGCCGGTAGGTCTCGAGGAACGAGGAGGTCCCATGGATACGGACCCGGCGGCCGAACCATCTCATCCCCTCCTGCTCGCAAGCCACCTTCTAGCACCAATTGCTAGATGAAGCATCGCTGACCTTCGGCCAACACAACTGACCCCTGGCAGTTCGCATCCTCAAAACATTCACTATCTATTGAGAAGCACTCCCTCTCTTGAGCTTAGCTTCTCAAGAAATCTAGAAGTACCCAAAAGGCATGGATAAGAATGGTTCAAACGGGAAGGAGGTCCCTATTTATAGGCCCAACGATGGACTGTGCGACCCGTGATCCCCAAGCCACATGGTGAACAATGGGACGTCATAGCCAATGTCAGAAGCTCGCATGAGGTCGGGGAAATCGAGATCCTCCAAAAGATGGAGCTGGTACAACATCGACAAGACCGCACGGCTCTGTATGGATCTCGTACCCTTACACGCAACACCCTGACATAGCCGGGCTCAGCAGAGCAGTCATGTACCTGACCGTCGAGGTAACTTGACGGGATGGGACGTAACGACCACCTACCGCATTGAACATTCGAAATAGCAATGGGTCAAACTCTGAGCTCAAGACTACCACAACCTTAGATACATTTGCACCACACACACAAACATCAGCATCTCCACGATTACTCCAAGATCACAAAGACGATCGAGGGCTACTATCGGGGTTATGATACCCCGGGTATCTTAAGACACCGATTAGTTCACCGCTCGGGCAGCCCACACTGGCCCAACTAGCAAAGACCCTGCAGCGTGGTTCACCAAAGCTACAAAGGTCCTAGGCCAAGCACTAAGGCGAGTGGTCGACCACAACCTCTCCCTTCTCCTTTCACTGCACGCCAAGCAGCACCGCACGACCTCTCCCCTGTCTCGACCCCCTAGGCGGGAACAAAGAGAGGTCGAGCTCCACCAAGTACGCCAACCCTAACAGGAGCAGGCAAGCTCCGAGTTCAAGACAACCACGACCTTAGATACATGCATTAAACATCAGCGTCTCCATGATCACTCTGAGATAGCGAAGATGCTCGAGGGCTACTATTGGGGTTATGATACCCCAGGTATCTTAAGACATAGATTAGTTAGCCACTCAGGCGGCCCACACTGGCTCAACTAGCAAAGACCCACAATACTACACAAAAACTTAACCGAGGTGTTTGGAAAAAGGCCTCGGAGGCGGTTAGGCCGGTTACAGCCTCGGTTATTCATGGTAGGGCAGCCGGCCCAGCAACCACCTTGGTTAATGCTTAACCGAGGCTAACAACTTAACAGAAAAGCCTCGGTTAATGCCTATTAACCGAGGTGGTTGACCTAACAAAATTGCCTCCTAAAATCTATTAACCGAGATGGGCCTCATCCAAAGATGCCTCTATTTTTGGAGGCGGGCCTCCTAAATGGCCTGCCTCGAAAAAAAGGCCTAAAGCCTAGCCGGGCCATTAGCTTAGCCATGTATATTAGGAGCACTTAGGTTTTCCAGTCGCACTTCTCTTTCCCCCTCCCCGCAGTCGCTGTGGGCGGTCACTAACGATCGAATCTGACCGCCAAATAATGTCCAAAATAGGAGAATTAAACAAACTTTTGACACATGCATATACAATTGACCTAGTTCCACTTGTATTGGAGAAAATATGTTTTGTAGGACTCATATTCGAATACAAGTGAAAACCAAGCAAAAAAGGCTCAAAGCAGAAAGCGTAAAGCAGAGCATACACCAAGGAATCAAGCAAAGGCCTATCCAACCACCAAATTTGGGCCGGGCACCGACATAGAAGAGGTCCAGTGTGGTAGAACATCCTAAATTATAGGGCCCACATGCACCTGTCACTGTCCAACGACCTTTGACATCTATGCATACGTTCTCGGTAACTTAAGAAGACTATCGGGTGTCCTCGGGGAACCCCGAATCATCCACGATTTCCGAGCAGGATCACATTACAGAGTCATTGCAGCATTACAACAGTTTATTCAAATAAATACATCAGAGTAAATATAGCGGAAGACTTACAATAACATAGTTTACAAACCATTTGTTTCAAACCATACAACTAAGTTTGATTAATAATACAAAACAAAGTAGTGGAGTGGCATTATAATATATTACAAAACACACAATTAAAGCTGCCCTGCCCAAGGGCCACACATTTACTTATCGTCATCACAAGGGACAACCGGCATGCAGCACGATCCAAAACAGATCTGCTCATGAGCCTCACCTGCAACAAGGGTCAACGAACCCTGAGTACAAAAGTACACAACAAGACTTAACCGAAATAAAACTGATAGAACTAAGGAATGTAGGCTCATGGGATCTAAGGTATGGCTTTAACAATAATCAAAGTTCTTTTGCGTAAAAGCTCTTTAACAAAATTCTTTACTTCAACATATAAAACTTCATAAGAACCACATATGAATCTGCCATGATCCGTAATGAGATCATGAACTTCATATCAAACTCTTTCTCAGAACTAGCTCAAATTTCAGTTACTTATTACTACGATGATAAACAATGAGTTGAGTCTCCATAACTGAGGAGCAACGACGATTCGAACCGATTAAAAACTTAGCTGGGAATTCCAGACCACATGACATATGCAGGTCCCCGACCTACATATACCAACCTACCCTCAGATCCTCTAAACAAGAACGGGTCTGCGCCACCCGAGAATACAATACTCCACCAATCCAGCCCATTGCCACGTGGGTACACGCTATTCCCGCCATCTCTCCACTCCCAGTGCGCGAGTAGCCATTCTCGTAATAGAATAGCCAAGTTAAGGCTTACCGGAGTATGTGGTTAGTACTACAAAGTCTCACCTCATGCAATTCAACAACAGACGGACCTTAATCGACACAGGCGGAAAGAACCCGCTCACAAGACCTCCATGTCTTGTGGCTCACACACACCGAGTCCACCCGGTCTAGATTTATTACTCCACATTCCCATATCACATGTTAACATAATTAACCAAAGTTCCATTTAAAGTTCGCAGGTGACAGGTAATCACCCGACTTTCATCGTTCTAAGCATAGCTAAGCAAAACTAGGCATATACGAATTTAAAACTAGTAATATGGTAAATATGGAATAACAAGGTTGGTAATGTACCAATTTTGTTTTCACTTGACTCCTAATCACTTAATGCAGTAAAAAGAAGCAAAAGCGAAAACAATTTGTAAAATACAAGGTAGGGTTGTATTCATCCGGGGCTTGCCTTCGTTGACAGAAAAGTCCGGGTCCGGAGTCAATCCACCGATATCAACACTAACCTCCACAGACGGATCAACCTCCTCAACTACTTGATTAACTACCACGTGTTCACCTTCGTTCACTACACGAAGTAACAACGCCATGTTTAACATGATGCGGGATACAAAATATGATGCTCGATGATGGATGCAAAAGTTAACAATTTGAATACAACTTTCCTTTGCGGTACAGTTACAAGTCAAACTAACTAAACCTATTTCATAACACCTACATCAATTGCCAAGGATCATTACCAACTAATGATCCAAGGACATCACTCAATCAAAAATTTAAACAAAACCTAAATCATTAAAGGTTACTATTTGCTTTTATGAATTAATTATTTAATTAAGAATTACGAAATAAATCAACTTGTTCTAATCAACCTCAAAATTTTTGTACATTGTCATCACATGATAACTAAGTGACAAAACAATTTTAATAATTTTTGGATACATAAATAAGCCTAGAAAAATCCTGGAAACTCATTTATTAATTAATTGAGCAATTTTTATCACATTCAAAAAGTGCTGAAAAACAACATTTCATATTTTTCCTAAATAATATACATCACAGAGAGGTCACACAAAAATTTTCATAATTTTTGGAGCTCTAAATAAATTTACACAAAAATAACAAATTGCATCACTATTCATTCAAATCTGAAAAACAGAAAATTCATTTTGAACTACACAGTCGCTGACACCCAGGTCCCACTTGTCATCCCCAACCTCCGCCTTTGACCGTGGCGACACGCGCGCTGACCGGCGAAATCTCGCCGCCGGTGAGACCAACGGTGACGGTAAAAGGGCCACCACGTCCCCTACACTACTACGCTTCGACTGGTGGCACAAACGAGGCTAAACACTGACTGGGCAGAGCACCACGACGGCCATGGCGGACACGATGGCACGGCCACACTATACCGGTGACACAAGTGCGGTAGAGGTTAAACACTTAGCATAGAAGGGTTCAGCACCTCACCCCGAACACGACTAAGCAACGAGCAGGATCGGAGGAGCAACGAAGAGGCTGGTTGACGTTCCGAGCAAGCACGGCGGAGCAGACCGTCGTCGGTGGCGATGCTCCGGTGGTTGTGGTGGTCAAAATGAGAAATCAATGGGTCATAGAGTACCACGGCATCGTGGCGAAGCTGAAGCAAGACTCAGCAGGGGCAGAGGCGCACCGTGGAGCTCTGACCACGGCGAAGTGCTTGCGACGGGGACGTTGTCGGCCACGAGGAAGAAGAGTGCGTAGAGCAGTTTCCTGGTGAACTCAAGCAACAAAAGCGGGTCGGTTGGGTGCGCAAGGAGCAGACGGAACTATTGAGCGCTACGCTACGACGGCACAGGCGCTGGTTCGATGGTGGGAGCTCGCCGGAGATGAGCAAGGCGACGGGAAAACAGAGGAGGAGGAAATGGCAAAGACGACGGCGGCTCAGGTTATAAAGGATGCCCGGGAAGCGCAAGGAAGCCACGGTGGAGCCATTTCCCTCGCCAGCGCGACGCCCAGATGGCCATGCGCGTGACTAGAAGCAAGCCGAAGGATCATCGGCAATGTAGCTTAGGCGGTGAACACTGTTCATAGAAATTATAAAATTGCCATTCGCCAAAATTCACAAATTACTCTCAAATTTTTATAACAACTCAAAAATCTCCAAAAACAAAAGTTGTTCAAAATCAAAAGTTCTACAACTTTGCTTTTATAACTAACCCCTAATTTAGTTTACATTTTGAAATGAACTTTTAAATTCAAATAGGGGACATTTGAGGAATTTCGCCTTTTCAAATAACTTCAAATTTTACTAAATAACTTGAAAAACTCCAAAAACAAACTTTATACAACTCAACAAGCCCTACAACTTTGCTTTAAGGCTCAACCCCAAAATGTGCTTTGATTTTGAAATGGGTTTTCAGGGTAGGGTTTAAATATTGAAAATTAGGGTTCTCGGAATTTCAAATCAATACAAAGATTTCAAACTTGATTCAAACAATACCAAGCAATACTTATAACATAAATATAAACTTGTTTTAGTGAATGCATATCAAAGTTTGCAATATGACCAATGCCTTGCAATGCATATGATGATATGTCCAGTTTTTAGTACTTAAACACCCGGGGTGTTACAATCCTTCCTCCTAAAAGAAATCTCACCCCGAGATTCAAAGCCATAGGGTAAGTAATGGAAAAGGAAATGTGTCAATCTAAAAACATCCAATTCTTATCCATAAAACAACTGAGGTTCCTTTACAAAACACAATTTGTAACAACCGGGCTCAACTAACAGTACTCTATTCTATAATGACGCAAGAAACTCTGGAAACTTTTCTAACAAGTAATCTTCTGATTCTCAAGTAGCTTCCTCTTCTGAATGTTGATTCCATTGTATCTTATAGAACTTTATTATCCTCCATCGAGTAACACGATCTTTCTGATCCAACACTCGGATAGGATATTCTGAATAGGTTAGATCCGATTCAAGTTCCACTCCTTCGACTTCAACATTCTGCTCAGGCACTCGGAGACACTTCTTCAACTGAGACATATGGAACACATCATGTACAGCTGATAAATGTTCTGATAATTTCAAGCGATAGGCCACTTTTCCATATTTCTCCAGAATTTGAAATGGTCCAATATATCGAGGTGCCAACTTGCCTTTAACACCAAAACGGGTAACTCCCTTCATTGGTGATACTTTCAGATATACAAAATCTCCTTTGTTAAATACCAATGGTCTCCGTCGTCTATCCGCATAACTCTTTTGGCGGGACTGAGCTATCTTCAAATTACTCTATATTTGCCTAACCTTGTCTTCTGTTTCTTTCACAAGGTCAATTCCAAAGAATCTTCTTTCTCCGGGTTCAGACCAACTCAGCGATGTTCTGCATCTACGACCATAGAGTGCTTCAAATGGAGCCATTCTAATGCTTTCCTGATAACTATTGTTATATGAGAACTCGGCCAAAGGTAAGCATTCGTCCCACTTGTTGGAATAATTAAGGACACAACACCTTAACATATCTTCAAGCACTTGATTGACTCTTTCAGTCTGTCCATCAGTCTGCGGATGATAAGCTATACTATACAAGAGCTTGGTACCCAATGAAGAATGCAATTGTTTCCAAAAACTGGAGACAAACTGTGTACCCCTATCGGACACTATGGTCTTTGGTATTTCATGGAGACTCATAATTCTTGCTAAATATATCTTGGCATATTGGACAGTGGGGTATATAGTCTTGACAGGAAGAAAATATGCTGACTTAGTGAGTCGATTTACAATAACCCATATTGAGTCAAATCCCTTTGATGTCTTGGGTAGACCAACAATAAAGTCCATACTTATGTCCTCCCACTTCCAAGCTAGAATAGGCAATGGTTGTAATTCTCCAGCAGACCTCAAATGTATAGCTTTCACTTTTTGACAAGTATCACATTTTGCTATATATCTCGCAATTTCTATCTTCATTTTGGTCCACCAAAACCTTTGTTTTAAGTCATGGTACATCTTGTTGCTTCCTGGATGGATAGATAACCTAGTAGCATGTGCTTCTTCAAGAATTGTCTACCGCAACTCAGTAACTTTTGGTACCACCAAGCAATCCTTGAACCATAGCACACCTTCATTATCTATGCGGAAACATTCCGCCTTTCTATTCCTGACTCTTTCCTTGATATGGGCTACACCCTTATTTTTCTTCTGAGCAGCAATAACTTGATCTCGAATAGTGGCTTCAACAATTATGTTGGTCAAACTACCTTGTTGAATTACCTCTACATTCAATTTCTCCATCTCTTGACATAAGGTCAGACCCATTGTTCTTACTGTCAGGCAATTACAATAACTTTTGCGACTGAGGGCATCTGCCACCACATTTGCTTTACCAGGGTGATAATGTACTTCTAAGTCATAATCTTTAATCAGCTCTAACCATCTTCTTTGTCGCATATTCAATTCTGACTGAGTAAAGATATACTTTAAGCTCTTGTGGTCTGTATAAATATGGCACATATTACCAAGTAGGTAATGCCGCCAAATCTTCAGAGCATGGACCACAGCTGCTAACTCCAGATCATGAGTCGATAGTGTTCTTCATGTTGCTTAAGTTGCCTGGATGCATAAGCAATGACTCGGCCTTCTTGCATCAACACACATCCAATACCAATACCTGAAGCATCACAATAAATATCAAACGACTTCTCGATATCAGGTTGGGCTAATACTGGTGCAGTAGTCAACAGTCTCTTCAAAGTCTAGAAAGCCTCTTCACAATCAGATGACCAGGCAAACTTGACTTGGTTCTTCAGTAACTCAGTTATGGACTTTGATACTTTAGAGAAATCTAGAATAAACCGACGGTAATACCCCGCCAATCCCAGAAAACTCCGAACTTGATGAACTGTGGTTGGCGGTTTCCAATCAAGCACATCCTTCACTTTGTTTGATCAACAGCAACTCCTTCCGCTAACAAGACATGTCTAAGAAATTGTACTTCCTTAAGCCAAAAAATCACACTTGCTGAACTTGGCATATAGTTGATGTTCTCTTAAGCGAGTTAGAACAATTCTGAGGTGTTTTGCATGTTCTTCCTTATTCTTGGAATATACTAGAATGTCATCAATAAACACTACTACAAATTTGTCTAGCTCAGGCATGAATACTGAATTTATCAAATACATGAAATGAGCTGGAGCATTTGTCAAACCAAAAGACATTACCAAGTATTCATATAATCCATATCTTGTGGTAAATGCCGTTTTGGGAATATCTTCAGGCTTTATCTTGATTTGGTGATATCCTGACCTCAAATCTATCTTGGAGAAAATTTTGGCTCCGGCCAGTTAATCAAAAAGCAAATCTATCCGAGGTAATGGATATTTATTCTTGATGGTCACTTCATTCAACGGACGATAGTCAACACATAACCTCAGGGTCTCATCTTTCTTTTTCACAAAAATTGCCGTACACCCCCAAGGAGATGAACTAGGTTGTATAAACCCCTTCTCAATCAATTCTTGCAACTGAGTCTTCAACTCGGCTAACTCCTTAGGTGGCATCCTATAAGCTCTCTGAGAAATCAGAGCTGTTCCAGGTTGCAATTCTATGTTAAACTGGACATCCCTATCAGGTGGTAGCCCGAGTAAATCTTCAGGAAACACATCAGGAAATTCACATACTACCGGGATATCTCTAATCTCTTTGACGGCAATTGCACAAACTTTGCCCACTGATCTTCTTAAGGTTGGAAGTTGGATGAGAAGTTGAGAAGTACTAGCTGGCAAACTCACCCTTATAGTTCTATTCAAAGCATCTATAACAGCCTTATGCTGATACATCCAATTCATTCCTAAGATTACATCTATATCCTGATCCTTAAGGATAATCATGGTAGTGGGAAAAATATGCCCACCCAGGTTTATGGGTACCTGGTATACTATTTCCTTAGTACACAGACGTCCCCCGGGCGACTATATAAAGAAATTTTCCTTTGTTGCCCCAATTGAAATTTCATACTTCACAACAAATGTTCTATTGATGAATGAATGCGATGCGCCAGAATCAAAAAGTATAATTGCAGGATGGTTGGCGACAGGAAACATACCCATCATCACTAGCTCCCCTTCTGGAATTTCCCCAGCTTGAATGTAGAACACTCGTCCTGTCTTCCTTTCATCTTTGCCTTTCTGAGTATTCTGATTGTTGCCCTTATTATGTGCCTGACCCTGTTGTTGATTTGCAGGGGCCTTCTGATAATTGGGATTAGACTGCCTTGGATACGGACATTCTCTCGAGAAATGACCAGGCTTGCCACAATTGAAACAGGGATACTTGTGACCCTGGGGTGTTGAAGCAGAAACCCTAGAAGCATTTGTCGGTTGTGGATTCTAATAAGTTGTAACAGGGCGGACATTTGATTGCTGACCGGCTTGAAACTGCGGCGGACGATAAGGAGGACGATTATGATTTACTGGATGATAAATCACCCTCTGCCTCTTTGGATTTCCACCAAAAGATCCAGATGGGATACTCTTTTTCTTCTTGAGCTTCTTATGCTGCCGATACTTTGCCTCTGAAGCAATTGCAATATTCACTGCCTCATGATAAGTGACATTGGTACAAGTTGTCATCATAGTCTGTAATTTGGTATTCAGACCTCTCATGAACCATTTCTTTTTCTTGGCATCAATATTGACATGTTCAGGTGCATATTGTGATAGGTGATTGAATCTTCCCACATACTGCATCACGGTTTGATCCCCTTGCTTCAAAGCAAGGAACTCATCTAGCTTCATAGCCATAACTCCCTCCGGGATATAATGGGCTCTGAAAGCAGTACGAAACTCCATCCAAGTTAATGGAACACTTGTGGGTTGCATGGCCATAAGATTTGCATACCAAGCACCGGCTGCACCTCTAAGTTGCTGAGCAGCAAAGACTGGTTTCTAAAACTCTATGCATGGTATAAGATCAAATTTCTGCTCCATGGTCCTAAGACAATCATTAGCCTCCAATGGTTCATCTGCCTTAGTGAACACTGGGGGTTTTGTATCTGTGAAGTCCACATATGTAGCCTCCTGCCTGTTATGATGGTGACCACAGTTTACATGCATCTGATTCTGATTACTTTGAGCCATCTCATGAAGCAAACGAGAATTTTCAACCGTCACATTAACAAGTGCAGCTATAGCATCTGCCAGATTTGTTGGAACTGGTGGCGGATCTAGAATACCGTTCTCATCTTGTGAAGTACCAGGAATATACGAACCCCGCGTACGATGCATCTGTTCATACAAACCAAACTTTACTCACAATCCTTTATTGATTGATAAAAGAACGTACTACAACTCATTACACTAGTTTCACTTATTTAAACACCAGACCGCATTTAAACAAGACTACTTAACTTAAACTAGAACTAACTATTATACAACTCTACTCCTTTTCGCGATTACATCAAACTTCAGGCTCGGTATCCATTCCAGAAATATTACCGCCTTCATTGTCACTTTCATCGATCATTACTAATTCTTTGGGATCTTCTTCTTCTTCTTCCGATTCACTACCATCGGCAAGGATAACACCGGGATCCATTGCATCAGCTTGGGGTTCATGATTAGGGTCCAGGAGATTGCTTAGCCTATGAACTTCCTCATGAAGATAGGTATTATGATTTTCTAAGTCTTCTACATAAAATTCTAATTCATGAGTTCTAGCTCTAGCTACGTTCTCTCTATGCCAAGCTTCATTCCTTCCTTCCACTGTACGAACTAACATACGTTCGCAGTTCCTATGAGCGGTGGTGAGACGTCTTAATTGCTCTTGTAATCTGCCCACCTGGATGGCATCCATAGCCCTATCTCTAGTAGCTTGGGCTAACTCTGCAGAAATCCTCTGTATCTCCGCCTGAGGATCAGGCCTAGAGCTGCTACTGCTAGCACCGTCATTCCTAGGGGCAAGTTGATGGCGAGGAACTCCTTTGGGTCCGATGGACTTACGGGGTGTCTTCTTGGTACGAGCCATACTGTACAAGCAGGATTAATCTAAGTAAAACAATCTGACAACAGTCTCAAGAGCAGTAAGGATGGACTACATCACTCAACCCATACACACTACTCACCCCAGACTCAGAGACGAAGGAAGTAACAAGTGAACTAATTATGATGCATGAATCGTTCTTACGAACAAAACCACCAAAGCTTATAACGAACATAAACAACATTTGTTTTTATATAGGGCATAATAAGATTACTACTCCACCACACAAAACCTTTTTAATCAAATAAGGAATGGTGAGAAAGAAATAAGAAGTCAGAAGCAATTTGGACCAAATTAACAAGTTAAATTTAGTCATCCCAAATCATTTTGAAGTTTTTGTAAACCAATACAACAAAAACTTTGTAACGATCGCTCTGATACCATTCTGTGGCAGAACCTCTTAAATTATAGGGCCCACATGCACCTGTCACTGTCCAACGACCTTTGACATCTATGCATACGTTCCAGGTAACTTAAGAAGACTGTCGGGTGTCCTCGGAGAACCCCGAATCATCCACGATTTCCGAGCAGGATCACATTACAGAGTTTTTGCAGTATTACAACAGTTTATTCAAATAAATACATCAGAGTAAATATAGCGGAAGACTTACAATAACATAGTTTACAAACCATTTGTTTCAAACCATACAACTAAGTTTGATTAATAATACAAAACAAAGTAGTGGAGTGGCATTATAATATATTACAAAACACACTATTAAAGCTGCCCTGCACAAGGGCCACACATTTACTTATCGTCATCACAAGGGACAACCGTTATGCAGCATGATCCAAAACAGATCTGCTCATGAGCCCCACCTGCAACATGGGTCAACGAACCCTGAGTACAAAAGTACTCAACAAGACTTAACCGAAATAAAACTCAGGAATGCAGGCTCATGAGATCTAAGGTTTGGCTTTAACAATAATCAAAGTTCTTTTGCGTAAAAGCTCTTTAACAAAATTCTTTACTTCAACATATAAAACTTCATAAGAACCACATATGAATCTGCCATTATTCGTAATGAGATCATGAACTTCATATCAAACTCTTTCTCAGAACCAGCTCAAATTTCAGTTACTTATTACTACGATGATAAACAATGAGTTGAGTCTCCATAACCGAGGAGCAACGACGATTTGAACTGATTAAAAACCCAGCTAGGAATTCTAGACCACATGACATATGCAGGTCCCCGACCTACATATACCAACCTACCCTCAGATCCTCTAAACAAGAACGGGTCCGCGCCACCCGAGAATACAATACTCTACCAATCCAGCCCATTGCCACGTGGGTACACGCTATTCCCGCTATCTCTCCACTCCTAGTGCTTGAGTAGCCATTCTCGTAATAGAATAGCCAAGTTAAGGCTTACCGGAGTATGTGGTTAGTACTACAAAGTCTCACCTCATGCAATTCAACAACAGACGGACCTTAATCAACACAGGCGGAAAGAACCCGCTCACAAGACCTCCATGTCTTGTGGCTCACACACACCGAGTCCGCCCGGTCTAGATTTATTACTCCACATTCCCATATCACATGTTAACATAATTAACCAAAGTTCCATTTAAAGTTCGCAGGTGACAGGTAATCACCCGACTTTCATCGTTCTAAGCATAGCTAAGCAAAACTAGGCATATACGAATTTAAAACTGGTAATATGGTAAATATGGAATAACAAGGTTGGTAATGTACCAATTTGGTTTTCACTTGACTCCTAATCACTTAATGCAGTAAAAAGAAGCAAAAAGCGAAAACAATTTGTAAAATACAAGGTAGGGTTGTATTCATCCGGGGCTTGCCTTCGTTGACGGAAAAGTCCGGGTCCGGAGTCGTTCCACCGATATCAACACTAACCTCCACATACGGATCAACCGCCTCAACTACTTGATTAACTACCACGTGTTCACCTTCGTTCACTACACGAAGTAACAACGCCATGTTTAACATGATGCGGGATACAAAATATGATGCTCGATGATGGATGCAAAAGTTAACAATTTGAATACAACTTTCCTTCACGGTACAGTTACAAGTTAAACTAACTAAACCTATTTCTTAACACCTACATCAATTGCCAATGATCATTACCAACTAATGACCCAAGGACATCACTTAATCAAAAATTTAAACAAAACCTAAATCATTAAAGGTTACTATTTGCTTTTATGAATTAATTATTTAATTAAGAATTACGAAATAAATCAACTTGTTCCAATCAACCTCAAAATTTTTGTACATGATCATCACATGATAACTAAGTGACAAAACAATTTTCATAATTTTTGGATACATAAATAAGCCTAGAAAAATCCTGAAAACTTATTTATTAATTAATTCAGCAATTTTTATCACATTCAAAAATTACTAAAAAACAATATTTCATATTTTTCCTAAATAATATACATCACAGAGAGGTCACATAAAAATTTTCATAATTTTTGGAGCTCTAAATAAACTACACAAAAATAACAAATTGCATCACTATTTATTCAAATCTGAAAAACAAAAAATTCATTTTTAACTACACAGTCGCTGACACCCGGGTCCCACTTGTCATCCCCAACCTCCGGCTTTGACCGCGGCGACACGCGTGCTGACCGGCGAAATCTTGCCACCGGTGAGACCAACGGTGAGATAAAAGCACCACCACGTCCCCTACACTACTACGCTTCGACTGGTGGCACAATCGAGGCTAAACACTGACTGGGCCGAGCACCACGATGGACATGGCGGACACGACGGCACGACCATGCTATACTGGCGACACAAGTGCGGTAGAGGTTAAACACTTAGCGCAGAAGGGTTCAGCACCTCACCCCGAACACGACTGAGCAACGAGCAGGATCGGAGGAGCAACGAAGATGCTGGTCGACGTTCCAAGCAGGCACGGCGGAGCAGACCGTCGTCGGTGGCGATGCTCCAGTGGCTGTGGTGGTCAAAATGAGAAATCAATGGGTCATAGAGTACCACAGCATCATGGCGAAGCTAAAGCAAGACTCAGCAGGGGCAGAGGCGCACCGTGGAGCTCTGACCACGACGAAGTGCTTGCGACGGGGACGTTGCCGGCCACGAGGAAGAAGAGCGCGTAGAGTAGTTTCCTGGTGAAATCAAGCAACAAAAGCGGGTCGGTTGGGTGCGCAAGGAGCAGACTGAACTATTGAGCGCTACGCTGCGACGGCACAGGCGCTGGTTCGACGGTGGGAGCTCACCGGAGATGAGCAAGGCGACGGGAAAACAGAGGAGGAAACGGCAAAGACGACGGCGGCTCAGGTTATAAAGGATGGCCAGGAAGCACAAGGAAGCCATGGCGGAGCCATTTCCCTCGCTAGCGTGACGCCCAGATGGCCACGCGCGCGACTGGAAGCAAGCCGAAGGATCGCCGGCAATGTAGCTTAGGCGGTGAACACTGTTCACAGAAATTACAAAATTGTCATTCGCCAAAATTCACAAATTACTCTCAAATTTTCATAACAACTCAAAAATCTTCAAAAACAAAAGTTGTTCAAAATCAAAAGTTCTACAACTTTACTTTTATAACCAACCCCGAATTCGGTCTACATTTTGAAATGAACTTTTAAATTCAAATTGGGGACATTTAAGGAATTTCACCTTTTCAAATAACTTCAAATTTTACTAAACAACTTGAAAAACTCCAAAAACAAACTTTATACAACTCAACAATCCCTACAACTTTGCTTTAAGGCTCAACCCCAAAATGTGCTTCAATTTTGAAATGGGTTTTCAGGGTAGGATTTAAATATTAAAAATCAGGGTTCTCGGAATTTCAAATCAATACAAAGATTTCAAACTTGATTCAAACAATACCAAGCAATACTTATAACATAAATGTAAACTTGTTTTAGTGAATGCATATCAAAGCTTGCAATATGACCAATGCCTTGCAATGCATAAGATGATATGTCCAGTTTTTAATACTTAAACACCCGGGGTGTTACATCTAGGCCCAGCCAAGAGCCCATATGAGCAAGGTGGTGGCGAACGGGGCCATATAGGGTGCGGTCACACCCTGGGTGCACCTGCACCCCCACCACCGCCTCTCGGGCCCACGCTCCTCCGGCGGTTGCATGCCTCCATACATAGGCGGTTTTGGCCGGTTTCCTAATTTATCAGCGCCAAGCCAACCATGCTTCACTATATAAGAAGAGGAGCTCACCATTCAAACACACACCATTTGGAGCTACACACCTTCCCTCTCTCTACTTGTACTCTCTTAGTTTTAGTAGTGGTATTTGTAGCTTGCAAAGCTATCAAAGAGGGCTTGGCTCCTTGGAAGAAGATTGACATCTTGGTATGAATAATACTATGAAGAGTTCTTCCGTAGTCATGCTCTCATATCATTTATATAGTAGTGCATATGACTAGAGTATAGTTGTCTTGTTATAATCATGATATATGAATTAGCATATAGTTTGTGTGTTATGATCTTAACATGTTCAACTTCATACTTAATCATTCATATGGTTTGTATGAGTAGAAGTAGAGCTAGGGTTAAGTTGACGGTTCGTCGTTCCTTCGGGTTTGCCCATATTCTTCCTTGTCGATCCGTAGGGTTGGAATTATGGGGGGGATGGGTAGTTTCATTGTACACAGGCATGGTGCTCAGGTGCACAGGAACCTTCGGATATGACGGTGCCCCTGGTTGAGGGGTAGGCGACAGGTGGTGATAGCCCTGTTCGTCCCTTGTCATCTCCCACGTTCGAGTACTGTGTAGGAGTTTTAAAGTCTCTCATGCTTGCTGGCAGACCAGTACTCAGAGATCTCCCCGTTCATCTTAAAATTAGTTCTAACTCTAATCATATAACTTGTTTGATCGTTAGCTATTCTTTGCACGGCTATATTAGAACATGCCGGCTCCATGTAGGAACATTTTTTATTCTTTGTTTTCTCCTTTATCCTTGAGATTGGCTCATATGTGTGTCCACTATCCTTAAAATACCATTTTTACCCCTATCAAGAACTACTGGTTTACTAATGCAAGTATGTAATCTTGTTCATGCTCATGCTAGACTCTTATACCTTGCCCTCCTTTGAGAAAATATAAATAACGATACCATGAATACTTCCGGGTGAAATGCTACAATGATAGATCCATGCGCTTGTGGATATTTTCTGTAATCATTAAGAACTATCGTAGTTGGTGTTTCTTGGTGGCGTCGCTAAGGTTAACTCAATCTTAGTGATGGTACTGAGAAATACCAACAGGCATTTCTGGTGCCGTTGTCGATAATGGACTTAAAACCTCCACACTTGGTGATTGCGCTAAGAAATGCCAACAAGCATTTCTGGCGCCGTTGCTGGGGATGGACTTAAAACCTCCACACTTGGTGATTGTGCTAAGAAATGCCAACAGTCGCGCAGCCGAGCGTCGTGCTCCTCCCTTTCGACTCGCGAGCCTGGTGGCGCCCTCCACTCTCTCCCTCGCACTCTCCCTCCCAAGCCCCTCTCCCTCCCGAGCACGGTGGCAGGCGCACCCTCTCCCTCCCGAGCACGGTGGCGCACCCTCTACCTCCGAGCCCGGCGGCGCCCTTCTCCCCCACAGTCGGTGGCGACGCAGTGATGCCGAATCCGGGTGGTGGCGGCACAGTGAGGCCAGACATGACTGATGGCGGCGCAAGGAGGCCGGATCTGGCCGGTGGCGGCCCAGGGGGCGGATGCGCCACAGGCAGTGGATCTCCGTCGGGGTCACATGCCCACGCGGCGGCTGTCCGGAGCAGCACCAGCGGTGACGACGCACGTGGATCCGATGAGCGGTGGCGCTTGGATGGGCTTTGCGGGCCTCGTCGATGGGCTCAGCGGGCTCCATCGTCCAGCACTGTAGCATCACGCCACACCATGCCACGACATGGGAGCAAGACCATGACGATGACCGAACCAGAACGTGCGCTGACGCCAGGACAAGACGACCTTCCTTGCAAGCCAAGCTTACTAGTTTCTCCCTCCTTCAGGCTCACGACCACTCGGTCGGGAGAACCTCTCTCTGTATGTAACCTGGCCCCTGGACTCTATATAAGGGTGGCCAGGCCTCCCATCCAGGGTGACAGACTCTCGAGACTTTATTCGGGCATGCGTTCTCCTCACTCCTCCTATCTCTTTCCCTTACTTACACACCCTATTGTAAGAACTTCAGAGCATTCAAACGAGAAACATGCATTCGAACTATATCTGACACTGGACGTAGGGCTCCGGCACTCTCCTATACACAAACCATGAAAACCTAAATCTGATTATGCCACAAATTATACAGGATTCATCCAAAAAGACATAGCATACGCATTAACTAACTTTTTTTAGCAACCTCCTTCAAAAAAATGAAGATCAAAATCTCCCACCTTATAGTATTCAGTTCTTGGATCTCCAAAGACGCCAACAATGGTGTGTTTGCTCAGACCGAGGAAAAAGAGTACTTATAAATTATTTGTTGTGGCAATTTTTAAAGGCACCACCAGTATATATAAATCCTATATTTATACCGACGATCAATTAAGCTAACAGCTAGTATAGATTTAATTTACATTGGTGATCGTCTTAAGTGCACCGCCGATATAAATCTAGGATTTATACTAGCTTTGCCTTAAAAACGTCATATAAATATATTTACGCTGACGGTTTATAATCATGAGCCCACACTTTTGTGCCTGAGAAAAAAAAAGCATGGCATCAACAAAATTGTTTCTGTACTAGGTGCCGGATGCAGAAAGTGAAGCCGACATCTTACCGGTCGAAACATAGCCTGTAACTGTTTGGATGCTCATCACAATATTCGCGTATAAAGATGATACGGTCTATCTTTGCAAGAGTGCACCATAAAAGCTCACACAAAAGCCAGACATGGAGTGCCATATAAAATCATACTCCACTTAGGATACTCACGAGTGGCATAACGTCAGAATCACCGAAAAAAACGTGACGGAGGTTAATCTAGGCTTACTAGCAATTATGAGTACTCCACCAAGAGAAGAAATTATATTGCATCGTTGTCACATTGCCTTTAATTTTGCACTTGAAAGATACAGCAATGGCCTGTCTATTCTGTGGCTCGGTGCACCTGGACAGTAACAGTCTTGTACGGAATAGCAGAGATAGCCTAACACTGCGGATGCTGGGACAATTGACAGGCATGGTGTGCGCTCATGAGGCATGAGCATGGGGGACGCACTGACGCAGTGCCCCATCCAGCACAGCAGCTCCTATCCTACACGAACCGTTTCAGCGCCCGGGGCAGGAGGGCACGCTGTCACTGTGGTGGCACACTGGCACGCGCACTCCTCCTTCCTCCGCGCCACGGTGTACGGCGCCTTCATCGTCCGGCCGCCGAGGAGCGGCAACGCCTACCCCTTCCTGGCGCCACACAAGGAGGTCCCATTCCGCCATTCGTGCTCGGTTACCGCTGCTGTACTGCATTCTGGACGGCCGCGCCGCTCGTGCAAATGTGATAGCTCGTTGAGTGTGGACACAAAGAAGAATCCCATGTTTCTTGTCTCTGCTCTCTCTGGATGAGGTTGTCATGAACAGGCGAGTGGTGGAACCGGAATATGTGGTTGACCCTGACGAGTGCGCAAGCACGCAAGCACGCAAGCACGAGTGCATCGCGTCATCGATCACTGTGAAATTGTAAATTGCTGTACCAGAGTACATTTCTTTCTCTGGTTGCTATCTAAAAATAAGCTCTTAACCAGATATTTAAAAAGAAAGGTAGGCGACCTCTCTTGCTTGTTCGATTCTGAGACCGAGTCCGTTAACCGTTTTTTATTTGATTGTGTGCAGTAGCAAAGCAGCTCTGAGAGACTATTTTAGAAAATTTTCAATAGACCTTGTGGCGCTAAATTCTTAGCTGTTGGACAGATGTGTCTAAGCCATAAAAAGTTATGTTAATATGTAGCGGTGTAGCCCTTGGGGCTATGAAAACTAAGGAACTGTTTGTGTTTTCAGGAAGATCCTTGGAAGGATTTGAAGTCCTTAGCTTCTGAAAATCGCGGTCATGGTCCAGCGCACCGGAGCACCATATGAAGGAGCCGTTTGGCCGGGCTCCTGTCGGCTCCGTCTCCATAGTGTAGCGTCACTGAAGCGCACAGGAGCTAGAGCCGGGGGATCGGAACTGTCGATGCACGTTAGAACTTCCGATGTTGTCATTATGAAACGAAATGAGAGTACGCCTAATGAGTTCTAGCTCAAACCAAACTTGGATATACGAGTTTGGGGATATCCAATAGCAAGACATAAAACACCTGCACTCACAAACACGCACAACCAAGTAGAATGAGATAAACACAAATATTGTAATTCAAAATACAAATTAGACAAGGTTTGTTTTACTGAAGCTCGGGCCTCCACACTAGCCATACGTCTCCGTTTAGGAAGCCATGAGTGACCACTCCGTGGTGCACTCTAGCTGGGTCTCTTTCAACCACTGTCATCAATCCACTAAGCTTGATCTTTTCCCTTGCGGAGGCGAGATTGGGCCCTCACAAACTTGCCACGGCACACCACAAGCTTGGTTGCTCGTCGGTGCCTCCTAGCCATCTAGGAGCCAAGATCCAAAAGTAGCAAATGTCTCACGAACGATTTACGAAGCCCACAACTGCTCAAGGATTTGGCTTGCTCTCTATTTTGAAATTCACTCAACCCACCACTTGGATTTCTCAAGAATCGCTCAATCTCACAAAGAGAGGGTATATGCAGTGTTCACAAGGATCTTGATTCTATTATGGATGTTGGGGAGCTGCAGCAAGCCCTCCAAATGAGGGGGACGGGATATAAATACCCCACATGCGCGAACTAGCAGAACATCGAAACTTCTTATGGAAACCTCAGAACTTTTGACGTACGTCGGAACTTCCGACAAAAAATATTGGAACTTCCGCAAGTCCAAAAATAGGGCATGTCACTCTATGAAAAATGCTATAACTTTTAGCTCCAAACCCACTAGGGTGCCTAAATGCACTTTTTGTCCAATAGTGCAACATTTGAAGAAGCAATTCGTTCTCACAAATGGATGGATTTGGCTTCACTAGGTTTATCCTGGGAAATGTGAACGAGGCTTGATTCTGTTTTGGTGTTTTGGTGAGGGTACACTTTGCTTTCTGGACCGAGGGTGTGTTCCATCCCAAATTCCCAATGTTGTAAAATGTTTTGTCTTGATGAAGGCGGGGGCTTGGTCCTTTTACTCTAAAAAATGTAAATTGCATTCAATAATAGAGATTGTGTAATTAGTAAGTAGTTAATTATTACTTCTTCATTTGATTTGGTATATTTGAGACATTCCCGATGGTGGTGGAGCCCAACATGAGGGTGCTGCTTTTGTTGTCGATGTTGGCCTGAACCCGCACCTCTTCTGCATGGTGGTCGACCACAACTTCACTGTCATCACCATGGATGCGGGCTATACCTCTAACCTGAACGCGAACATGCTCGTGCTTGCCTCGGGCCAGACCGTGGATGCGCTCATGACCACCAGCACTGATCGGGAGCTAGTACATGGAGGTGTTGGTGCACACACCATCGAGCAGGGGCTCAGCCAGCTGCCTTGCGACCCATCACAGATGAGGTGCAATGGGACCACCACCGCCGTGGTGACGAATGACATCTGCTCATTCCCCCTCATGTACCCTAAGATATCTCTCCGAGGGGCACACGTGAACGACGTGACGGGCTCTTCACGACCTACTTCTCGGATGGCTCGCCGCCAAGTGACATGGCAATGGCGCTGGGGACCAAGTTGAAGAGGTTTAACTAAGCTACAATTTGGTTCTCCCTTTGGTTTGTTCTTTAAACTTATGTTTACTTTCATTGCTTTTAGGTCTTGTTAAGCGACAACTAGGATTCATGCTAGTGTGTGCTTAGCATGGGTTTCATTCTTGTTCTTAAGGACTTTAATCTTAGTGTGCAACTTTGCTAAGGACATGGTTAGCTTGTTGGCCCTAAGAACTTTCTTAATCAATTTGCTTTGTAGAAGAACTTAGGCGCTAAGAAGGTTGGGGGTTTAGTTTTTGCATAGGCTAAGGTTTGTTTCTTTAACTTTTAGAGCCCAATTCAAGTCCCCTCTTTGGCCATAATGTTCATACACCAATCAAGGCCTTAAGGTCGACGAGCGGCCCATGGGTGAAACCTTAGAACAAATAGGCGAAAGAAGGGGTGGCATCGACTGGCACGGTGGTGGCATTAGGCAATGCGACGTTCTGTCCTCATCTATGCTCTCTTCTCTTTGGGATTGGTGGACGTTTCTAGTCTGTGTGGCAGGGGCGGCAAAACCCTAGGACGTGTTGAGTCTTCCCCCTAGATGAAAAAAATGATTAAACACAATATGAAAGCATCAAACCTCGCTAACACTGATTTAGAATAAACCCGAAAAATCACTTATTTTGTGGCAATAGATAAAATCTTCTTTTGTTTGAAACATCATTTTACAAATCCTCACTAATGAAACTGTTACCTCTCTTATACTGACTTGCCCTAGGACGTACGGTTTATTTCGTATATTCCAGTCCAAACAATACTGGTTGTAAGGAGGTGGGGGTACGAGAAGAACATGTGGTGTTGGAGTTTTCCTTTGGACTAATTTTTATGTAATTTTGTTGACCAAGGGAATAGAATCTTCTTCATATATAAACGTCTATAAATAGCGGCACATTTGTGGCACCTATCAGGAACCAACATACAGCATAGGAAACTGGGAAACATGGGATTCTGTATTCCATCGCGTGCCCCGGTGGCTTCAGCGCTCCTGCTTTACCTTTTCTTGCCTTTACTACTGGGGGCACATGGAGGATCCCGTAGGGTAAGCATGCATGCCCGATGCATTGCTAACAGCTTTGTAAGAAGCTTCCAAAATCCAAACTCTAATCAACAATCTTTGTAGCTATATATTGTATACTTAGGCGATGTGAAACATGGACACCCCAACGATGTCATCGCTTCGCACCATGATCTACTCAGCAATGTTCTTGGAAGGTACGTACGTGTCCTCCTCTTAAAGTAGTGAAGCCATGTTACTTGCTGATTCTTCATTTAAGACGACTGATCCTGATGAATGATGTGCAAATTCATGGTTGATCGTGTCCCGTTATTTCCTCTTCCAGTATGGAGGATTCATTGGCTTCGATGGTTTACAACTACAAGCATGGCTTCTCAGGCTTCGCAGCGATGCTCACGGAAGACCATGCTGATCAGCTTGCAGGCCAGTCCTTTCAGTCTTTTTGCTCAAACTGGAATTCGCCGCCTCACTTGCTCTTAAGCCACGAAACCAACCAAAATCGCTTTTGGTTAAATCGGTTAACTTGGTTAAAGACAATACAAATTATTCCTCCACGAGTAATAATTCAATACTAAATTTGCATGGGAACCACCAGACAAGGAATGCATCCTACAACTTTCCCAAAAGCAAAAATTGAAAGCAACTAGGAATACTTGCAATAACCGGAAGAGTCTCATAGAAATATATATAAAATATGTTAAATAAGCAAATTGATAGAACATAATCGCAAACAGTTTCATGCTGGTAGATGATGATGGGGTTGCGCACGGCGTCCATGTGCATGTTCTCGACGGAGCCGGAGCCGGAGCTGCCCTTCCACGTCTTGATCCGGACGGCGTTGTCCGAGTGCCCGATCACCGCGTAGTTCACCGTTGGCCACGCACGCCCGCGTGCCCTGCTTGCCCAGGCTCCCGATGCTCATTCCGTGGCCGACCACCGGGGCCGCAGGGAGGTGACGTTCTCGGTGTGCATGTTGAGGGTAACGGCGCCGATGGTGACACACAGTCGTCGGAGTTGGAGACGGCGGTGTTGCTGATGAGGACGTCCTGGGCGTTCTCGACGTGGATGCCGTCGGTGTGGGGGCACAGCGTCGGGGAGCTAATGGACAGGCCGCTGACGAGCACGCCGCGGCAGGTGTCGAACTCGACTGGTCTGTTCTTCACCTTGAGGCCTTGCACTTGCACCGTCACGTTGTTGGCCATGAAAGACCTCAGCGCCTGATTATGGATATGACAGAGATCAACGTCAGCCCGTCGGATTTTTTTAACCGGTTTCAAGGATTTTTTTTCTCACCATTACTTACTCTTCACTTGATCACTTCATTCTAGAACTGTAGCTGAACATTTGTCAGTGCACCGTTAAAGTAACCATACTTTTTGTGGCTTCTAAATTAACTCTGCAGAGCTTCCTGAAGTCATCAGTGTCCATCTAAGCAGAAGCTGCAGAGCGACAACCACTCGTAGCTGGGATTTCCTTGGGATGAACTACCAAATGCCCAGTGGACTACTCCATAGAAGCAGATACGGAGAGGACATAATCATTGGGGTCGTCGACACCGGTTAGTGACCAATCACAATCATGATCCATGAATTGATTCCATACTGCAAACACATGTCTTTTGGCGACCTGTCTAGTGCAAGTCCAAGGTCCACCAAAACACCCGGCTGTCCCCTCAGGTATCTGGCCAGAGTCGAAAAGCTTCAGCGACCAAGGCTACGGGCCCGTGCCTTCACGATGGAAAGGCGTGTGCCAAGTCGGGGAGGCCTGGGACCGCAGCAACTGCAGCCGCAAGATCATCGGCGCGCGGTTCTACAGCGCCGGCGTGCCCGAAGAGATACTGAAGACTGACTACCTGTCGCCCCGGGGCATCGCCACCCACGGCACGCACACGGCCTCCACCGCGGCAGGCTCGGTCGTTGAGGCGGCCAGCTTCCACGGGCTCGCCGCGGGCGCTGCGCGTGGCGGCGCGCCCCGCGCCCGCATTGCCATGTACAAGTCCCTGTGGGGACAAGGCGGGGGTGGCACCGGTGCAGGCGTGCTCGCGGCCATCGACGACGCCATCCATGACGGGGTGGACGTGCTCTCGCTGTCGCTCGCTCATCCCGAGGAGAATTCGTTCGGCGCCCTGCATGCCGTCCAAATGGGGATCACCGTCGTGTACGCGGCCGGGAACGACGGGCCTAGTCCGCAGACGCTTGAGAACACGGCTCCGTGGGTCATCACAGTTGCCGCGAGCAAGACTGATCGCTCGTTCCCGACGGTTATCACGCTGGGAAACAAGCAACAGATAACGGTATGAATTGTTTGAATACATACAAATGCCGACTCTGAAGAATCACAAGGCCGCCATGATTTTGTTTACATAGAAGCAATGAAGCATATGTTACTGATCTTGAGTATAAATACAACTCTTGCCTATTTTTCAGGGACAATCTCTCTATTACCAAGGGAAGAACTCAAACTCATCCAGGAGCAGTTTCAGAAGTCTTGCCAATGGAGACCTGTATGCAAAGCCATTAATTTTACTTTTTTTTCTGCAAATGCTCCAAAAATTCTGAAATTGACAGCAACTTTTTAACTTAATTTGTGCCTTCTCTTAGATGCACGCAAGATGATTTGAACGGTACTGATATTGAAGGGAAAATCGTGCTTTGCGCAACGCAACATTCACCAACGACGAAGGGCCCATTCGCGTATTTGTCAGACGCGAGGCAAAACGTCGTGAATGGAGGGGGAACTGGACTTATTTTTGTTCAATACACGACTGACATTCTGGAAGAATCGGATGGCTTTCCATATGTTTTGGTGGACATTGACACTGGTAAAAAGATCAAAAAGTACATCGACTCCGCCAGGTACACAACTTCCTGGATCCTCATTAGCACGTACAACAATGCACATAACAAGCTAGATCAATTCTTTCTCTATCATGAGCTGAGCCTTTCTCCGGTAAAATTCTGGTCGTTTCAAGCAGCTCACCGGTGGCGAAGATTGAACCAGCCCGCACCAGTACAGGTGCCCTGCTAGCCCCAAAAGTGGCATCATTCTCCTCCAGAGGTCCATCACCCGACTACGCTGATATTATCAAGGTACATAGAGTCAAATGTTGCGTCTAACAGTCTGTAGGCGCAAACATGCCATCACCTGTTGTCTCACAGCAGCCTTTGCTTCCTCCACAGCCTGACATAGCTGCACCTGGAGCCAACATCCTAGCAGCAACAGGAAATTCTTACGGGATTATGTCAGGGACATCAATGGCTACCCCACATGTAGCTGGCATCATCGCGCTGTTGAAAGCTCTGCATCCAAACTGGTCTCCTGCTGCACTGAAATCTGCAATCATCACCACTGGTAATAAAACCAAACACCGCTTTAGAAGACGATTTGACTTCTGAAGCCATGATTAGTTTACTAGGCAATACGTTACATGTATTTACCTCTATTTCATTTTGAATGCTGAAGCATCTGTAACTGATGAAGATGGCATGCCAATACTGGCTGAAGGATTGCCTCGAAAGATTGCCGACCCATTTGACTATGGAGGTGGGCACATCAACCCTAACAGAGCCGCAGATCCTGGACTGATTTATGACATCAATCCAAAAGATTACAACTACTTCCTTGATTGCACCATCAAAACATCTGTTAGCTGCAATGCAACATCAACACATGGGTATCTCTTGAACCTGCCATCCATCTCAACTCCAGATCTGAGGTATCCAGTTACCATGTGGAGAACTGTCACAAATGTAGGCGAGGTCAATGCAGTGTACCATGTTGCAATTGAGAACCCGGCTGGAATCAAGATCGAAGTTGAGCCATCTGTTCTTGTGTTCAACGCTGCAAAAAAAGTTCACACATTTCAAGTCAAGCTATCACCTCTGCGGAGGTTACAAGGGGATTATACATTTGGAAGCCTTACTTGGTACAATAACCAAAAGAAGGTCAGGATTCCAATAGCAGCCCGGATCACGATGTATGATTTATTTGCAGATGTTGCATAACTACGGTGGACCATTTATCCTGCATGGCAGCGTTCATTATCAGAGTTTTTTAGCACTATCAAAAAAATTTAAGAAAATTAGACATGACAATTGTCAAGTTTCATCGTGGTTTGTATTTATTTTGCTTGTAGCCAAATAGGCTATGCGTTGTCTAGATCTGTTTGTTATGTTATATACAACTCTGATAACTATGTCAACTTCCTTTTGTTGTTGTACTTTTCAGTTGCTACTTCATTAAATCTCTATCTCTATATACTAAAGTAAATAGTACTTCTTTTTTGCACAAAAATTGATGGTAAAGAAGTACCATTGGTCACAATTGTGCAATAGGCAAGGTGCACCCATCGCAAGCGAGTGGTAGAACAGCTCATTAATCCGATCGCACGTGGCACAACCTCCTCGCCACCAAATTAATTGGGTGTGGAATTGAGAAGGTAAAACTAGAGATCCATCAGCCCACATCGTTGCTACCGAAAAAAGATATGCATTTGCACCCACTTCCTTCCCCTCTCGTCTCTTCTCCATTTTTTTTTCTCGAACAGCGCAGGAGAACTGCGCGTCATTTCATTAAGGTAGAGAAAGAATTACAAAGGTCCAAGTGACCCAACACACACACCCCACTCCCCAGAACTAGGTTACTGACTCGCCACACAAAAAGGAAAAAAGAACGACCAAACTTCTCCAAGCATTAAGCTCCAGAAGGCAACAACCTGAAAACCAGCTCCTGGAGTTTGGAGGCCCCGGCCGAGCACCAGAGCCCACCCTCCGAGCTAATAGCCCTAAGGATCTCCCAAGGCACCAAAATTATCAAGGAGTTGAGGCCTTTACGCAAATCCTTAGGGGCAGCCGCAGTTGTTCTCTTCCACCACCCTGAGAAACGAATCACAGTAGGCTGTGGTGCCAACTGTAGCATTCCCAACTGATGCAAAACCAGGGCCCAAACTTGCCGGGCAAAAACACAGCCCACTAGCAAATGGTTTATTGTTTCATCCCCTTGATCACATAATGGGCAAGCCTCAGGATGGGGCAGATTCCTCCTTACAAGTCTATCGTTTGTCCGGACCGGTTGTGAAATACCAACCAGATGAAGAACTTTGGCAGCGGAGGAGCCCAAGTTTTCCAGATCCTTCTCCAAGACCCAAACTTGATGGTTCCCTCAAAGAAGGCTGCATAAGCTGATTTATTGGTGTAGGAACCATCCTGAGTTAATTTCCATCTATATTGATCTGGAATCTCCGGATGCAAAATAAATCCATCCACAATGTCCCAAATACGATGGTACTCAAGGATGACCACAAATATGACGTGCTCCTTTAATATCCCCGAACCCAACTATTATGATGCAAGGCTTGTGCCACCGTCCTCTCTCTTGGCTGTTCGATTTGGGACTGCCTTGAATAGGTTAGGAGCTATTTCAGCCATGGTATGCCCCCCAGACCATCTATCTTTCCGAACAATATCTCCTCTCCATTTCCTACTATGGCATCGATCGCAACATTGAAGAGGGCCTCGGCTTTATGAGGAACAGAGATAGGAAGGCCGCCCAAGGCCTTTCAAAGATCTGTCTTTTTTGCGCCCACAACCACCGAATCTTCAAAGTGCACATCCTAGAAGTTCAAGATTATGAATCCCAAGACCTCCATACTCAAGTGGTCTTTGCACCTTTTCCCAAGCTACTAGGCAATTGCCACCATTGGCTGGCTTGGTGACCCTTCCAAAGGAAGCCTCGCCGCTTTTTTGTCAATAGCCTTAATCACACATTTTGGAAGGTCCAGGCGGTTAAAAGGTATATTGGGACAACAACAAGACAACCTTCACCATGACTAGCAGCGCGCACTCTGTTCATAAGAGAAGCCTTCCATCCAGGAGATAATCTACCACTTTATCCACTAAAGGTATGACACCTCTTTAGTTGGTTTTCCAATTGAGAGCGGGAGGCCAAGATACATGTAGGGAAAAACTTTATAGAACATGAGAGGATGTCCGCCGTGAGAGCCAATTCCTCATCAAGACAAAGTGAATAGGGGAAACCGAGCTCTTAGCTAGATTAGTTCTAAGCCCGAAGCATGTCCAAACAGATCTAGGAGGTGCTTGATGGTGATCAGATCCAAATTATATGGTCTCGGAAAATTACCGCGATCGTCAAGATAAAGGAGACCCGATGCCTTGCTTCTTTGAATGGCCGAGAGGCTGCAACAAACCCATCAAGTAGCGTGATTGACCAAAGAATTTAGGACATCCATAACTAGAATAAACAACATTGGTGACAATGGGTCACCCCGTCTCGAGCCCACGGTGATGGAAAATAGAGTCCCTGTGCTCTCCATTAACCAAGACTTGTGTCGAAGAAGTGGACAGGATCGGACAAATGAGGTCCCACCATCGCTGACCAAACCCCACCTTGCACATGACCTCCAAGAGAAACGACCAAGACATAGAATCAAAAGCCTTGGAGATGTCCAGTTTAAGGAGGATATCGCCTCTTTCTTCTTATGCGTGGTTTTAACCATCTGTTGGACCAGCATGAAATTGTCATGGATTTTCCTTCCTCTCACAAAAGCGCTCGATTTGTAGAGATCAAGGAAGGCAACATAGGGCTAGCCGATTAGCCAAGATCTTCGTCACCAACTTGGCAAAGCTATGAATCAGGCTTATAGGTGAAAATCCTTCACTTCACTTCGCATCCACTTTCTTTGGTAGCGAGGGTTATAAAGGCTGTGTTCAAGAGCCAAAATTTGAAGACATGGCCTTCTTTGGATGGCCTCCAACGCCCTCATCACATCACCTTTAATAATGCTCCAAAGCAGGATTTATAAAACCTTCCTGTGAATCCATCCGTACAGGGGGCCTTATCCAAGGGCATATCCTTTATGGTAGCCCACACTTCCTCCTCGAGAGAAAGAAGCATCCATTTCAGATAAATTATGATGTTGAATGTTCAAAATATCTAGATCAAGAGTGTAATCTCTTTCTTCAAATTGTTCCAAGAATGCTCTCATAGAAATCATCCTTTCGCTTCTGTTTCTCATCTTGTGTGACAACCACTGATTACCAACTTGCAATTTTGAGATGAAGTTCTTCTTCTTCCTGTATCTAGCTTGTTGGTGGAAGAAAGCGAGACATGGCGTCTCCTTCCCGGAGATAAAGAAATCTAGAACGTAATCGTGCAATGGTTCGCTCAAGGGAAGCCAGAACCGAGACAATGAAGTTTGAGTTTCTTTTTCGAGCCATTCCTCACGATCGAGAGTGCCCTTGAATCTCTTTCAATTTCCAAACGGTGAAGTATTTCCTTGGCCAATTCTAATTGGGCTTTAATATTCCCTACTTTCCGTTGTCCCCATTTTTGTAGCCCTCATCGAGAGCCGCTGCAATTTAAGGAAGATGCACTCCACAAGACAAGTAGACTGTGACCGCAGCCTCCCAATTCATTTAATGACATCAAGAAAGCCGTGCAATTTGGTCCGAAGCTTTCAAAATGGAATCTTCGCTTGCCGGATGTACACACCTTCAAACCAAGGATAAGTGGCGTTGGTGCGAAACCCCGGCTCTTTGTGCTTTTGAGTACAAAGATCGGAAAAATATTTTCCCAATCACCACAACAAAAAGCCCGATCCAGCCTCACCAAAGTAGGCGATCTCCTCTCATTGGACCAAGTATATTTACGACCCAAGAGCGGAATCTCCTTGAGATCATTGTCATCTAGAAAACGCCTGAATCTTCCCATCATAGCTCTATCTAAATTTGCATTATTCTTGTCAGCAGCCTGATAAATCAAATTGAAATCTTCGCCTAAGATCCAAGGACCATTGCAAAGAACTCTGATATTCCTTAATTCTTGCAAGAACAACACTTTCTCATCATCCCCTTGTGGCCCATAGACGCCAGTGAACCACCAATTGCGACCCTCTTGCTCCGCAAACAGAACAGAAGCTGAATAAGTGTCAATTCTTGATGCAATTGCCTGGCAAGAACACCCCTTCCAAGCAATCAGAACCCCTCCTCTAGTCCCATTGGCTCGGAGCGCGATGAAATTATCATACGCAGAGCCACAGACCGAAAGGAGAAGATGTTGGGACATGTTAGCGACCTTGGTTTCTTGTAAACAGATGATGTCAGCATTACTGGATATAACAACATCTCTGACAGAATTCCGACGATCCCTGTTTTTAAGACCTCGGACATTCCAAACTAGAATGGTAGAAGGATTCATTTGAGCAAAGAAATAAGACGACCATAACAAAGAGTCTAACCTTACAACATTGTAAGGACATCTGCAGCCCGCACCTGCTCACCCGTTCCCACTTCCCAGCCAAAAATAGCAGCTAAAGCACGTGGCTAAAGCACAAACGTGGGAATCAGAGAGTAATGGCCCGAAGAGCTTACTATAAATGTCTTGAGCTTCTGGCTGAATGATCTCCCTTTCTTCAAAGCCAAGCTGCCGTATCACCCTCATTTGAGTCACTGAAAGCACCGGTCCCGGCGAGCATGGAGCGGCACCAGCGACCCGCCTACTGCGCCACGGTAGAGACCTCGAAGGAGCGGCATCATTCTCCTCCAGAGGTCCATCACCCGACTACGCTGATATTATCAAGGTACATAGAGTCAAATGTTGCATCTAACAGTCTGTAGGCGCAAACATGCCATCACCTGTTGTCTCACAGTAGCCTTTGCTTCCTCCACAGCCTGACATAGATGCACCTGGAGCCAACATCCTAGCAGCAACAGGAAATTCTTACGGGATTATGTCAGGGACATCAATGGCTACCCCACATGTAGCTGGCATCATCGCGCTGTTGAAAGCTCTGCATCCAAACTGGTCTCCTGCTGCACTGAAATCTGCAATCATCACCACTGGTAATAAAACCAAACACCGCTTTAGAAGACGATTTGACTTCTGAAGCCATGATTAGTTTACTTGGCAATACGTTACATGTATTTACCTCTATTTCATTTTGAATGCTGAAGCATCTGTAACTGATGAAGATGGCATGCCAATACTGGCTGAAGGATTGCCTCGAAAGATTGCCGACCCATTTGACTATGGAGGTGGGCACATCAACCCTAACAGAGCCACAGATCCTGGACTGATTTATGACATCAATCCAAAAGATTACAACTACTTCTTTGATTGCACCATCAAAACATCTGTTAGCTGCAATGCAACATCAACACCTGGGTATCTCTTGAACCTGCCATCCATCTCAACTCCAGATCTGAGGTATCCAGTTACCATGTGGAGAACTGTCACAAATGTAGGCGAGGTCAATGCAGTGTACCATGTTGCAATTGAGAACCCGGCTGGAATCAAGATCGAAGTTGAGCCATCTGTTCTTGTGTTCAACGCTGCAAAAAAAGTTCACACATTTCAAGTCAAGCTATCACCTCTGCGGAGGTTACAAGGGGATTATACATTTGGAAGCCTTACTTGGTACAATAACCAAAAGAAGGTTAGGATTCCAATAGCAGCCCGGATCACGATGTATGATTTATTTGCAGATGTTGCATAACTACGGTGGACCATTTATCCTGCATGGCAGCGCTCATTATCAGAGTTTTTTAGCACTATCCAAAAAAATTACGAAAATAAGACATGACAATTGTCAAGTTTCATCGTGGCTTGTATTTATTTTGCTTGTAGCCAAATAGGCTATGAGTTGTCTAGATCTGTTTGTTATGTTATATACAACTCTGATAACTATGTCAACTTCCTTTTGTTGCTGTACTTTTCAATTGCTAAACTAGAAGGATACCTTGTACATTGCTGTGGGATTATCATAGAAATAAAACCGTTGCATGTATAAACTAAATCCACATGATCTCACGTTCATTCTTATTAAAACTAGATAAGGCATGGTCTTTGCAGATGCAATGTTTTTTCTTATTGCTTTCATTTATTTCTTCTTATTATTCTTGTTTTCTTTTTATTTCATTTACCTTTTCTATTTACATTGTTTTTTATATTTGTTTTTTTTCTTTTCTCATTTTCCCTTTCTTCTTGGTCATACTTTCCTTTTTCGTTATTGTATTTTCTCTCTTCATTACTTTTATATCAAGTGACCTGTTATCTTGCTCTAACTTTTCTATTGTTTCCTAGCATGTGATTTTTTTACATCATTAATTTTATTGGGACTTCCATGTATATCATTATTTTTATTGTGAGATGTTTTCTTGTGAAGAAAGAATATATTTTTTATTTTAACATTGTTCATTTTTTATGAAGAAATACCATTCCTTAAATTGGTCGCGTATTATCCACGAGGTGATCTATGTGTACTTTTATTTTTTTTTCTCAAGGTGTCCATAAGATCCCGTAGTGTATTTTATATCATTCATATTGTAACATAGATTGTTCCACGATGTATTTTGGATCCTTCTCTTAGTATTGATGGAATGCTTTATGGTGTATTTTGTGATATTTTTATAGTATCAATAATACGTTTTTGACATATTTTGGATTGTTCATTTAGTATTCATGGATTTCTCTATCGTACATTTTAGGTTACCTATGATAAGTTTAACGATGTACTTTCGATTATTTTATTTTCCTTTACTCTTGTGTCTTCACGGCATTAATAAATCTATCAACCTCTGACAGGTAAGATGGATCAAGTCTTGATAAATTGTACATACATGCTCAGATGCTCTCTACATCGTAAACTATAAAATTCCATAAGGATCTACATAATAATTTAATGCAGCTGTAAATAGATTTAAATATATACATAGACATTTATTTAAAGAAAAATGTTCACACTGTCTTTGCTCAATAAAAGGTTACAATAATACATAGTTATGATTAAATTATTAAAATATTCACTCAATTTTCTCAAAAGAACATTCTATATGACCAGATATTCACTAACATAAATTAACATACAGGTATGACTAATTAATTAATATATTTTCAACAAACCAACAAATTCACTGTCTAGATCAAATCTAAATATTTTCTATGCATGGATGGGGTGCTAGGATCCATATATTATGAAATTAATGATTTATAGTGGAAGAAACATGTGAAGCTACCTAATACATCAATTTTAAGACACAAACTATAGCTAATACGGTATTAAAATACTCAAACAACATGCATTCTCTCTATCGGGGTTATGATACCCCGGGTATCTCAAGAAACGATTAGTTTGCCGCTCGGGCTGCCCATGTTGGCCCAGCTAGCAGAGGGCCGACAACCGCAGTTCACCGAAGCTACAAAGGCCCTGGGCCAAGCACTAAGGCGAGTGGTCGACCACGACCTCTCCCTTCTCCTTCCGCTACACGCCACACAGCACCACACGACCTCTCCCCCGTCTCGAGCCTTGGAAAGGAACAAGGAGAGGTAGAGCTCCACCAAGTAAGCCAGCACTGACAGGGGTAGGCATGCTCCACTCACTCCGCTAGGACTGATGGGACATCTATCCCCTCAGTCAGGACAGACGCCATCCCTATGCCACACTGTGCGGACAAGACAACACCGCCATGCAATGACGACCGGTACGACATCCCATTGTCCATACTCTGCCCGACAAGATAGGCGTATGGCCCCACCCACTACGGGATGAGGCACACGACCCCGACCTTGACTTTCAAGGCCGGCCAAGCTATCGGGGACCTCGACCTCGTAGTCCAGGGTCGAGGCCACCGGGACCACGACCAGCAAAGGCGGCCGACCACCAAGGACCGGGTACCTATTCCCGTACTGTCACCACGACGCCATCGGGAGATGATGATGAAGGCCACAACAGGCTCACGTCGCACATGACACATTGGCAAACCACCACCATGCCAACATTGCCGTCATGACCGGCACTGTAGCATCACACCACGCCATGCCGCGACGTGGGAGCTAGACCACGACGACAACCATACCAGAACGTGCGCTTACGCCAAGACAAGACGGCCTTCCTTACAAGCAAGCTTACTAGTTTCTCCCTCCCTCAGACTCACGACCAGATATTCACTAACAAAAGCATGACCATGACTCGGACACACACGGCCCGGGTCGCTTTAGGCCTAAACAATGACCCTCGGTTAAAGAGGACGTCCCATGACCATGCAGCCACTCGGGAACGCGGCCGCAACCTGGCGACAGTCGGGAAATCGCAACCTAGCAAGCTAAGGCGTGATTAGGGAAAGGCGTGCGAGCAGTTCAAGGGTCGAACTCTCCATCTTGCGGGGCAAAAAGTCGATGATCCACTCAAAAGTCGCGACCTTGGACTAACCTGCTCGACCCTGACCCAACGGCTCGGGGGCTCGTCGCGACCTTAGAAAAAATCACAACATCCCAATAAAGAGTTTCTCTTTATTCATAATCGACAAGTGCGGCCAACCCGCATATAGGACATAAACAGCCTGATACCACTGACATGGCGATATCGTTGAAAGCTCTAGAGGACGTGATGCTAGAAGAAGGTTTGCGGGATGTTCTCTTCCACCGTTGCAGCAAGCATGACGGAAAAGGACGCCTCGCAAACCTTCTAATAGCATCGCGACTCCCGAAGCACAAGACACATGGGGAGAGATGGGAAGAGTGATAGCTCAGGAAGCCCCTCAACGTTTGCCGGTGGGGTTTCAGGCACACCATCGGGGCATGCACATTGGGTCATAGAGGCATGAAAGAACTATCATATGATGGGGTTGCCTGACCTCCAGAGCGTGACTGCACGTCCATCATACCCACCACAATGAGGATGGCACGGTGAAACCTTCCACAGCTAGCAACCACCTCGCACACCTGAGCCAGTAGGTCTCAGGGAACAAGGAGGTCCCGTGGATACGGACCCGACGGCCGAACCATCTCATCCCCTCCTACTCGCAAGCCACCTTCTAGCACCAATTGCTGGATGAAGCATCGCCGACCTCTAGCCAACACAACTGACCCCTGGTAGTTCGCATCCTCAAAACATTCACTATCTATTGAGAAGCACTCCCTCTCTCGAGCTCAGCTTCTCAAGAAATCTAGAAGTAGCCAAAGGCATGGATAAGAATGGTTCAAATGGGAAGGAGGTCCCTATTTATAGGCCCAAGGAAGGATTGTGCGGCCCTGTGATCCCCAAGCCATGTGGTGAACAACGGGAGGTCATAGCCAATGTCAAAAGCTCACGTGAGGTCAGGGAAATAGAGATCCTCCAAAAGATGGAGCCGGTACAACATCGACAAGACTGCACGACTTTGTATGGATCTCGTACCCTTACACGCAACACCCTGACATAGCCAGGCTCAGCAGAGCAGTCATGTACCTGACCGTCAAGGCAACTTGATGGGATGGGACGTAACGAGCACCTACTGCATTGAACATTCGAAACAGCAACAGGTCAAACTCTGAGCTCAAGACTATCACGACCTTAGATACATACGCACCACACACACAGACATCAGCATCTCCACGATTACTCTGAGATCACGAAGATGCTCGAGGGCTACTGTCGGGTTATGATACCCCTGGTATCTTAAGACATCGATTAATTAGCCACTCGGGTGGCCCACACAGGACCAACTAGCAAAGACCTAGCAGTGCGGTTCACCGAAGCTACAAAGGTCCCAGGCCAAGCACTAAGGCGAGTGGTCGACCATAACCTCTCCCTTCTCCTTCCGCTGCACGCCACGCAGCACCACACGACCTCTCCCCCGTATCGACCCCTGGGAGGGAACAAAGAGAGCTCGAGCTCCACCAAGTACGCCAGCCCTGATAGGAGCAGGCAAGCTTTGAGCTCAAGACAACTATGACCTTAGATACATGCATGGACATTAGCATCTCCACGATCACTCTGAGACCGTGAAGATGCTCGAGGGCTACTATTGGGATTATGATACCCTAGGTATCTTAAGACATAGATTAGTTAGCCACTTGGGTGGCCCACACTAGCCCAACTAGCAAAGACCCACACTACTACACAAAAACTTAATCGAGGCGTTTAGAAAAAGGCCTCCGAGGCGGTTAAGCCAGTTGCCCACCTCGGTTACTCATGGCAGGGCAGCCGGCCCAGCAACCGCCTCGGTTAATGCTTAACTGAGGATGGCAACTTAACAGAACCACCTCGGTTAATGCCTATTAACCGAGGTGGTTGACCTAACAAAATTGCCACCTAAAATCTATTAATCAAGGCGGGCCTCATCCAAAAGTGCCTCCATTTTCGGAGGCAGGCCTCCTAAATGGCCCGCCTTGGAAAAAGGCCTAAAGCCCAGCCAAGCCATTAGCTTAGATATGTATATTAGGAGCACTTAGCTTTTCCAGTCGCACTTCTCTTTCCACCTCCCCGCAGTCGCTGTTGGTAGTCACTAACGATCGAATCCGATCACCAAATATTGTCCAAAACAGGAGAATTAAACAAACTTTCGACACATATGCATATACTATTGACCTAGTTCCACTTGTATTGGAGAAAACATGTTTTGCAACTCATATTCGAATACAAGTGAAAACCAAGCAAAAAGGCGCAAAGCAGAAAGCGTAAAGCAGAGCATACACCAAGGAATCAAGCAAAGGCCTATCCAACCGCCAAATTTGGGCCGGGCACCGACGTTGAAGAGGTCCAGGCCTAGCCAAGAGCCCATAGGAGCAAGGTGGGGCGAACGGGGCCATATAGGGTGCGGTCGCACCCTGGGTGCGCCTGCACCACCACCACCGCCTCTCGGGCCCACGCTCCTCCGACAGTTGCATGCCTCCATACATAGGTGGTTTTGGCCGGTTTCCTAATCTATCAAGGAGGGCTTGGCTCCTTGGAAGAAGAGTGACATCTTGGTATGAATAATACTATGAAGAGTTCTTCTAGAGTCATGCTCTCATATCATTTATATAGTAGTGCATATGAACTAGAGTATAGTTGTCTTGTTATAATCATGATATATGAATTAGCATATAGTTTGTGTGTTATGATCTTAACATATTCAACTTCATACTTAATCATTCATATGGTTTGTATGAGTAGAAGTAGAGCTAGGGTAGAGGTGACGGTTCGTCGTTCCTTCGGATTTGCCCATATTCTTCCTCGTCGATCTGTAGGGTTGGAATTCTGGGGGGATATGGGTAGTTTCATTGTACACGGGCGTGGTGCTCGGGTGCACAGGAACCTTTAGATATGATGGTGCCCCCCGGTTGAGGGGTAGGCGACAGGTGGTGATAGCCATATCCGTCCCTTGTAATCCCCCACGTTCGGGTACAGTGTAGGAGTTTTACAGTCTCTCACGCTTGCTGGCAGACCAGTGCTCGGAGATCTTTCCGTTCATCTTAAACTTAGTTCTAACTCTAATCATATAACTTGTATGATTGTTAACTATTCTTTACACGGCTATATTAGAACATGCCGGCTCCATGTAGGAACATTTTTTATTCATGTTTTCTCCTTTATCCTTGAGGTTGACTGAGATGTGTGTCCACTATCCTTAAAATACCATTTTACCCTTGTCATGAACTACTGGTTTACTAATGCAAGTATGTATTCTTGTTCATGCTCATGCTAGACTCTTATACCTTGCCCTCCTTTGAGAAAATATAAATAATGATACCCTGAATACATCCGGGTGAAATACTACAATGATAGATCCGTGCGCTTGCGGATATTTTTTTAATCATTAAGAACTATCATAGTTGGTATTTCTTGACGGCGTCGCTAAGGTTAACTCAATCTTAGTGATGATGCTAAGAAATACCAACTGGCATTTCTGGCGCCGTTGTCGGTGATGGACTTAAAACCTCCACACTTGGTGATTGCGCTAAGAAATGTCAACAAGCATTTCTGGCGCCGTTGCCGGGGATGGACTTAAAACCTCCACACCATATTGTAAGAACTTCAGAGCAATCAAACGAGAAACATGCACTCGAACTATATCTGACACTGGATGTAGGGCTCCGGCACTCTCCTATACACAAACCATGAAAACCTAAATCTAATTACGCCAGAAATTATACAGGATTCATCAAAAAGACATAGCATACGCATTAACTAACTTTTTTGAGCAACCTCCTTCAAAAAAATAAAGATCAAAATCTCTTGCAATTCTTGGATCTCCAAAGACGCCAACAATGGTGTCTTTGCTCAAACCGAGGAAGAAGAGTACTTATAAATTATTTGTTCTGGCAATTTTTAAAGGCACCGCCAGTATATATAAATCCTATATTTATACCGACGATCAATTAAGCTAACAGCTACTATAGATTTAATTTACATTGGTGATCGTCTTAAGTGCACCGCCGATATAAATCTAGGAAAATCTAGGATTTATACTAGCTTTGCCTTAAAAAACGTCATATAAATATATTTACGCTGACGGTTTATAATCATGAGCGGACACTTTTGTACCTGCTTTATGAACCACGGATGGAGAAAAAAAGCATGGCATCAACAAAATTGTTTCTGTACTAGATGCCAGAAGTAGAAAGTGAAGCCGACATCTTACCAGTCGAAACATAGCCTGTAACTGTTTGGATGCTCATCACAATATTCGCGTATAAAGATGATACGGTCTATCTTTGCAAGAGTGCACCATAAAAGCTCACACAAAAGCCAGGCATGGAGTGCCATATAAAATTATACTCCACTTAGGATACTCACGAGTGGCATAACGTCAGAATCACCCAAAAAAAACGTGACGGAGGTTAATCTAGGCTTACTAGCAATTATGAGTACTCCACCAAGAGAAGAAATTGCATCGTTATCACATTGCCTTTAATTTTGCACTTGAAAGATACAGCAATGGCCTGTCTATTCGGTGGGCACGCTGTCGCTATGGTGGCACACTGGCACGCGCACTCTGGACGTCCGCTTGGCACTGGCGTGAAAACGGTTGGAAATAGTCGGAAAACCTCTCAATCGTTTTTTACTTTAACATTTAAATACGAAAACAAAATCAAAAGCGGTAAAATCGGACGCAAAAAGGAACACGAACTTACGAAATATCAGGAACGTCGAAAACGAACTAATTCGAGTGGAATTATGTCGAACACGGTTGGTATACGAAAAATCAATATGAAATATTGACCCGTAAAACCAAGTGCATAACAATTAACAAGTGAATAATAATTAACGAGTCCTATAACTTTCTTAGAAAGTATCTCCATTCGACATCATGTAAGAAAGATATGATTTCTCTAAGGCAACCAGCGCTGGTACGCGATTAATATACCGCTAAAACTTTCTTTAATTTTTTTAAACATCTTAAAGACCTCAAATGAAAAAAACTAAAAACTAGAAAGTTAGCTACAATTTTCATATAAAAATTATCTTCATCCGAGTTTATATGAAAAAAATACAACTTTTCTAAGGCTGGACTTTTAGGGGACAAAATTTGGTTTAAATCGAATTTCGAATTCGGGATATTCCAAATTTTAAGTAGAAATATAGAAAACGGTCAGAAAAGTGTCATAATCGTTTACGTTCTGATTTCGAATTTAATGTTTCGAATTTCGAACTGAATTCGTATTTTTTAGACAATACGAATTCGATCAGATTAAATATAAAAAATGGTGTGGTTCGGTACGAAATATTTCCGTACCGTTTTCATCCTTACTTTGCACTGCCGGCCGCGCCGCTCGTGCAAATGTGATAGCTCGTTGAGTGTGGACACAAAGAAATCCCATGTTTCTTGTCTCTGCTCTCTCTGGATGAGGTTTGTTATGAACAGGCGAGTGGTGGAACCGGAATATGTGGTTGACCCTGATGAGTGCGCAAGCACGCAAGCACGTGTGCATCGCGTCATCGATCACTGTGAAATTGTAAATTGCTGTACCAGAGTACATTTCTTTCTCTGGTTGCTATCTAAAAATAAGCTCTTAACCAGATATTTAAAAGGAAGGAATAATTATCTGTTGGACATACAAAGTGATGGTTCTTTGCTGACGGACATCTACTTTAAAGCATTTTGGTAGAAGACACTTTGGTTTGGTAAAATTAGGCCACCGGACACCGCAGACTGGTTGCAGCTGGTTGAGAACAAAGAAAATTTCGTTCCGAACATCCAGTGTCCCTGAACCACAGTTAGGTCCGCCCCTCTCCCTCTCACTGACGTGTGGGCCCCACCTACCATCTTCCTCTTTTTCTCCTCTTCTCTTCTTCCATTGCTGAGCAACAGTCACCGCCGTCGACCAACCCCGGCCACGCAGGCATACGGACGAGCTGGCGAGCCTCTGCCGCGACCACGAGCGCAACGTGTGATCAGCCACCCTCGCTGCTGCTGCCGGCGATAGGAGCGCCGCGGTGTCCGTGGCAGGGCGCGTGCGGGCACACGTGCTGATCCTCGGCCGCGTCATAGCCGCGTAGGACAAGCAGGCAGGCAAGCGGACGGCGGCGGCGTGAGCAACCGGGCCCGAGCAGTGGCGGCGCGTAGCAGGCAGCGGAGACGGCGGCCCGGACAGCAACGGCGCGCGGCAGCGAGCTGCAGCGGTGGCGCGCAGGAGGCAAGCAGCGGCGGCGGCGGCGCGAGCAGCCGGACCCAGGCAGCAACGGCGTGCGGCAGCGAGCTACAGCGGGGAGCGCTCTCAGCAGCCAAGCAGCAGCGACGTGAAAATGTCCTCCATGTTAGTCAACTAAATCCGATCTGAGTGTTTATAAAAGTGGGATTAGCTTTGCACCGTGGCCATGTTGAGGAGAGATGGGCCAGTTAATCTCGTCTGCTGATCCAGAGATGATCTGTTTGCGTGCATTGCTTTCTAAACTCTAGTGTATTTCTGATTTTTTTTCCAACAGAAAAGGAGGTATTTGACGTAAGCATGATGTCATGCTGACATCACTCTGCAGCAGCGGGACGGCGCTTGGCCTGCGTTCGGCGTAGCGCCGCTACGCGGACGCGCCCCCGGAGGGGTCGCGCAGGTACCTGCACAAAGCGCCTAGCCAGGCTCAGTACGCGGAGGACGCTGGAGACGCCAGCGGCATGGCACCCGGTGTTAGCGTGCTTGGCCAGCCGTGGGGAAGACCCCGATTTGAAACCGACAGAAATCCTTGCGTCTTAGAGACTTAGACTCGAACGGCGATCTCGACGGCCGCCGACGCTTAGACTCGAACGGCGATCTCGACGGCCGTCAACGGTTAGACTCAAACGTCGATCTCGACGGCCGTGTCAACGGTTAGACTCAAACGTCGATCTCGATTGCCGCCGGCGGTCTCGACGGCCGTCGACGCTTAGACTCGAATGTCGATCTCGATGGCCGCCGACGCTTTGCGAGCTAGACGGATGAAGCCACGACGTCGCCGGAGAAGACCTGGCTGTGCGTCAGCGGAAGTTAGCTAGCCTGCCAATCCACATCGAGCATCAGCCGTGCCTCGTCGCCGGCCAATTTAATTTTTTGCCACGCCGCCGCCACGGCCGAGCTGAGCAAGCTCGCAGCCACTGCTGCGCGGCCACGGGTCAGCGGAAGAAGAAGGAGCCAGGGAAAAAAAAAGACGTCGGAGGCGTGGTCCCGGGCGTGGAGCCGCGGACGTCGGAGGCGCAGGCCCGGGCGCCGGGGGCGCGGCGCCAGAGCATGCCGCCGGAGGCACGAGGCCGAGAAACCGGAGAGAGGAAGAAGAAAGCGGCAGGAGCAAGAATGTCATTTCACCGCGGTTCTCTTCTCAACCGGCTGCAATCGGTCTGCGATGTCCTGTGGCCTAATTTCATCAAACCAGAGTGTCTTCTGGTAAAATACTCCAAAATAGATATCCATCAACAAAGAACTATCACTTTGGATGTCAAAAAAGAAAGGTAGACAACCTCTCTTGTTGTTCTATTCTGAGACCGAGTCTGTTAACCGTTTTTTATTTGATTGTGTGCAGTAGCAAAGCAGCTCTGAGAGACTAATTTAGAAATTTTCAATAGACCTTGTGGCGCTAAATTCTTAGCTGTCGGACATATATGGCTAAGCGATAAAAAGTTGTAGTTGTTAATATGTTTTTTCTGATGTAGCGGTGTAGCCTTGGGGCTTTGAAAACTAAGGAGCTGTTTGTGTTTTCAGGAAGATCCTTGGAAGGATTTGAAGTCCTTAGCTTCTGAAAACCACGGTCATGGTCCAGCGCACCGGAGCACCATATGAAGGGGCCGTTTGGCCAGGCTCCTTTCGGCTCCGGCTCCCATAGTGTAGCGTCACTGTAGCGCACAGGAGCTAGAGCCGGGGGATCGGAACTGTCGATGCACGTTAGAACTTCCGATGTTGTCTTTATGAAATGAAATGAGAGTACGCCTAATGAGTTCTAGCTCAAACCACACTTGGATATATGAGTTTGGGGATGTCCAATAGCAAGACATAAAGCACCTGCACTCACAAACACGCACAACCAAGTAGAATTTGATAAACACAAATATTGTAATTCAAAATACAAATTAGACAAGGTTTGTTTTACTGAAGCTCGGGCCTCCACACTAGCCATACGTCTCCGTTTAGGAAGCCATGAGTGACCACTCCGTGGTGCACTCTAGCTGGGTCTCTTTCAACCACCGTCATCGATCTACTAAGCTTGATCTCTTCCCTTGCGGAGGCGAGATTGGGCCCTCACAAACTTGCCACGGCACACCACTAGCTTGGTTGCTCGTCGGCGCCTCCTAGCCATCTAGGAGCCAAGATCCAAAAGTACCAAATGTCTCACGAACGATTGACGAAGCCCACAACTGCTCAAGGATTTGGCTTGCTCTCTATTTTGAAATTCACTCAACCCACCACTTGTATTTCTCAAGAATCGCTCAATCTCACAAAGAGATGGTATATGCAGTGTTCACAAGGATCTTGGTTCTGTTATGGATGTTGGGGAGCAGCAGCAAGCCCTCCGAATGAGGGGGAGGGGATATAAATACCCCACATGCGCGAACTAGCAGAACATCGAAACTTCTTATGGAAACCTCGGAACTTTTGACGTACGTCGGAACTTCCGACAAAAAATGTTGGAACTTCCACAAGTCTAAAAACAGCGCATGTCACTCTATGAAAAACTTTATAACTTTTAGCTCCAAACCCACTAGGGGGCCTAAATGCACTTTTTGTCCAATAGTGCAACATTTGAAGAAGCAATTCGTTCTCGCAAATGGATGGATTTGGCTTCACTAGGTTTATCCTGGGAAATGTGAACGAGGCTTGATTTTGTTTTGGTGTTTTGGTGAGGGTACGCTTTGCTTTCTGGACCGAGGGTGTGTTCCATCCCAAATTCCCAATGTTGTAAAATGTTTTGTCTTGATGAAGCTGGGGGCTTGGTCCTTTTACTCTAAAAAATGTAAATTGCATTCAATAATAGAGATTATGTAATTAGTAAGTAGCTAATTATTACTTCTTCATTTGATTTGGTATATTTGAGACATTCGCGATGGTGGTGGAGCCCAACATGAGGGTGCTGCTTTTGTTGTCGATGTCGGCCTGAACTTGCACCTCTTCTGCATGGTGGTCGACCACAACTTCACTGTCATCAGCATGGATGCGGGCTATACCTCTAACATGAATGCGAACATGCTCGTGCTTGCCTCGGGCCAGACCGTGGATGCGCTCATGACCACCAGCACTGATCGGGAGCTAGTACATGGAGGTGTTGGTGCACACACCATCGAGCTGGGGCTCAGCCAGCTGCCTTGCGACCCGTCACAGATGAGGTGCAATGGGACCACCACCGCCATGGTGACGAACGACATTTGCTCATTCCCCCTCATGTACCCTAAGACATCTCTCCGAGGGGCACACGTGAACGACGTGACGGGCTCTTCATGACCTACTTCTCGGATGGCTCGCCGCCAAGTGACATGGCGATGGCACTGGGGACCAAGTTGAAGAGGTTTAACTAAGCTACAATTTGGTTCTCCCTTTGCTTTGTTCTTTATACTTGTGTTTACTTTCATTGCTTTTAGGTCTTGTTAAGTGACAACTAGGATTCATGCTAGTGTGTGCTTAGCATGGGTTTCATTCTTGTTCTTAAGGACCTTAATCTTAGTGTGAAACTTTGCTAAGGACATGGTTAACTTGTTGGCCCTAAGAACTTTCTTAATCAATTTGCTTTGTAGAAGAACTTAGGCGCTAAGAAGGTTGGGGGTTTAGTTTTTGCATAGGCTAAGGTTTGTTTCTTTAACATTTAGAGCCCAATTCAAGTCCCCCTCTTTGGCCATAATGTTCATACACCAATCAAGGCCTTAGGGTCGACGAGTGGCCCATGGGTGAAACCTTAGAATAGGTAGGCGAAAGAAGCGGTGGCATCGACTGGCATGGTGACGGCATTAGGCAATGCGACGTAGTTCTGTCGTCTTCTATGCTCTCTTCTCTATAGGATTGATGGACGTTTTTTGTCTCTGTGGCTGGGGCGGCAAAACCCTGGGACGTGTTGAGTCTTCCCCCTAGATGAAAAAATGATTAAACACAATATGAAAGCATTAAACCTCGCTAACACTGACTTAGAATAAACCCGAAAAATCACTTATTTTGTGGCAGTAGATAAATCTTCTTTTGTTTGAAACATCGTTTTACAAATCCTCGCTAATGAAACTGTTACCTCTCTTATACTGACATGTCCTAGGACGTACGGTTTATTTCGTATATTCCACTCCAAACAATACTGGTTGTAAGGAGGTGGGGGTACGAGAAGAACATGTGGTGTTGGAGTTTTCCTTTGGACTAATTTTTATGTAATTTTGTTGACCAAGGGAATAGAATCTTCTTCATATATAAATGTCTATAAACAGTGGCACATTTGTGTCACCTATCAGGAACCAACATACAGCATAGGAAAATGGCAAACATGGGATTCTGTATTCCATCGCGTGCCCCGGTGGCTTCAGCGCTCCTGCTTTACCTTTTCTTGCCTTTACTACTGGGGGCACATGGAGGATCCCGTAGGGTAAGCATGCATGCCCGATGCATTGCTAACAGCTTTGTAAGAAGCTTCCAAAATCCAAACTCTAATCAACAATCTTTGTAGCTATATATTGTATACCTAGGCGATGTGAAACATGGACACCCCAACGATGTCATCGCTTCGCACCATGATCTACTCAGCAATGTTCTTGGAAGGTACGTACGTGTCCTCTTAAAGTAGTGAAGCCATGTTACTTGCTGATTCTTCATTTAAGACAACTGATCCTGATGAATGATGTGCAAATTCATGGTTGATCGTGTCCCGTTATTTCCTCTTCCAGTATGGAGGATTCATTGGCTTCCATGGTTTACAACTACAAGCATGGCTTCTCAGGGTTCGCAGCGATGCTCACGGAAGACCATGCTGATCAGCTTGCAGGCCAGTCCTTTCAGTCTTTTTGCTCAAACTGGAATTCGCCGTCTCACTTGCTCTTAAGCCACGAAACCAACCAAAATCGCTTTTGGTTAAATCGGTTAACTTGGTTAAAGACAATACAAATTATTCCTCCACGAGTAATAATTCAATACTAAATTTGCATGGGAACCACCAAACAAGGAATGCATCCTACAACTTTCCCAAAAGCAAAAATTGAAAGCAACTAGGAATACTTGCAATAACCGGAAGAGGCTCATATATATATATATATATATATATATATATATATATATATATATATATATATATATATATATATATATATATATATATATATATATATATATATATATATAATATGTTAAATAAGCAAATTGATAGAACATAATCGCAAACAGTTCATGCTGGTCGATGATGATGGGGTTGCGCACGGCGTCCATGTGCATGTTCTCGACGGAGTCGGAGCCGGAGCTGCCCTTCCACGTCTTGATCCGGACGGCGTTGTCCGAGTGCCAGATCACCGCGTAGTTCACCGTTGGCCACGCACGCCCGCGTGCCCTGCTTGCCCAGGCTCCCGATGCTCATGCCGTGGCCGACCACCGGGGCCGTAGGGAGGTGACTTTCTCGGTGTGCATGTTGAGGGTGCCGGCGCCGATGGTGACACACAGTCGTCGGAGTTGGAGACGGCGGTGTTGCTGATGAGGACGTCCTGGGCGTTCTCGACGTGGATGCCGTCGGTGTGGGGGCACAGCGTCGGGGAGCTAATGGACAGGCCGCTGACGAGCACGCCGCGGCAGGTATCGAACTGGACTGGGCTGTTCTTCACCTTGAGGCCTTGCACTTGCACCGTCACGTTGTTGGCCATGAAAGACCTCAGCGCCTGATTATGGATATGACAGAGATCAACGTCAGCCCGTCGGATTTTTTTAACCGGTTTCAAGGATTTTTTTTTTCTCACCATTACTTACTCTTCACTTGATCACTTCATTCTAGAACTGTAGCTGAACATTTGTCAGTGCACCGTTAAAGTAACCATACTTTTTGTGGCTTCTAAATTAACTCTGCAGAGCTTCCTGAAGTCATCAGTGTCCATCTAAGCAGAAGCTGCAGAGCGACAACCACTCGTAGCTGGGACTTCCTTGGGATGAACTACCAAATGCCCAGTGGACTACTCCATAGAAGCAGATACGGAGAGGACATAATCATTGGGGTCGTCGACACCGGTTAGTGACCAATCACAATCATGATCATGAATTGATTCCATACTGCAAACACCTGTCTTTCGGCGACCTGTCTAGTGCAAGTCCAAGGTCCACCAACACACCCCGCTGTCCCCTCAGGTATCTGGCCAGAGTCGAAAAGCTTCAGCGACCGAGGCTACGGGCCCGTGCCTTCACGATGGAAAGGCGTGTGCCAAGTCGGGGAGGCCTGGGACCGCAGCAACTGCAGCCGCAAGATCATCGGCGCGCGGTTCTACAGCGCCGGCCTGCCCGAAGAGATACTGAAGACCGACTACCTGTCGCCCCGGGGCATCGACACCCACGGCACGCACACGGCCTCCACCGCGGCAGGTACGGTCGTTGAGGCGGCCAGCTTCCACGGGCTCGCCGCGGGCGCTGCGCGTGGCGGCGCGCCCCGCGCCCGCATTGCCATGTACAAGTCCCTGTGGGGAGAAGGCGGGTCTGGCACCAGTGCAGGCGTGCTCGCGGCCATCGACGACGCCATCCATGACGGGGTGGACGTGCTCTCGCTGTCGCTCGCTCATCCCGAGGAGAATTCGTTCGGCGCCCTGCATGCCGTCCAAATGGGGATCACCGTCGTGTACGCGGCCGGGAACGACGGGCCTAGTCCGCAGACGCTTGAGAACACGGCTCCGTGGGTCATCACAGTTGCCGCGAGCAAGACTGATCGCTCGTTCCCGACGGTTATCACGCTGGGAAACAAGCAACAGATAACGGTATGAATTGTTTGAATACATACAAATGCCGACTCTGAAGAATCACAAGGCCGCCATGATTTTGTTTACATAGAAGCAATGAAGCATATGTTACTGATCTTGAGTATAAATACAACTCTTGCCTATTTTTCAGGGACAATCTCTCTATTACCAAGGGAAGAACTCAAACTCATCCAGGAGCAGTTTCAGAAGTCTTGCCAATGGAGACCTGTATGCAAAGCCATTAATTTTACTTTTTTTTCTGCAAATGCTCCAAAAATTCTGAAATTGACAGCAACTTTTTAACTTAATTTGTGCCTTCTCTTAGATGCACGCAAGATGATTTGAACGGTACTGATATTGAAGGGAAAATCGTGCTTTGCGCAACGCAACATTCACCAACGACGAAGGGCCCATTCGCGTATTTGTCAGACGCGAGGCAAAACGTCGTGAATGGAGGGGGAACTGGACTTATTTTTGTTCAATACACGACTGACATTCTGGAAGACTCGGATGGCTTTCCATATGTTTTGGTGGACATTGACACTGGTAAAAACATCAAAAAGTACATCGACTCCGCCAGGTACACAACTTCCTGGATCCTCATTAGCACGTACAACAATGCACATAACAAGCTAGATCAATTCTTTCTCTATCATGAGCTGAGCCTTTCTCCGGTAAAATTCTGGTCGTTTCAAGCAGCTCACCGGTGGCGAAGATTGAACCAGCCCGCACCAGTACAGGTGCCCTGCTAGCCCCAAAAGTGGCATCATTCTCCTCCAGAGGTCCATCACCCGACTACGCTGATATTATCAAGGTACATAGAGTCAAATGTTGCGTCTAACAGTCTGTAGGCGCAAACATGCCATCACCTGTTGTCTCACAGCAGCCTTTGCTTCCTCCACAGCCTGACATAGCTGCACCTGGAGCCAACATCCTAGCAGCAACAGGAAATTCTTACGGGATTATGTCAGGGACATCAATGGCTACCCCACATGTAGCTGGCATCATCGCGCTGTTGAAAGCTCTGCATCCAAACTGGTCTCCTGCTGCACTGAAATCTGCAATCATCACCACTGGTAATAAAACCAAACACCGCTTTAGAAGACGATTTGACTTCTGAAGCCATGATTAGTTTACTAGGCAATACGTTACATGTATTTACCTCTATTTCATTTTGAATGCTGAAGCATCTGTAACTGATGAAGATGGCATGCCAATACTGGCTGAAGGATTGCCTCGAAAGATTGCCGACCCATTTGACTATGGAGGTGGGCACATCAACCCTAACAGAGCCGCAGATCCTGGACTGATTTATGACATCAATCCAAAAGATTACAACTACTTCCTTGATTGCACCATCAAAACATCTGTTAGCTGCAATGCAACATCGACACCTGGGTATCTCTTGAACCTGCCATCCATCTCAGCTCCAGATCTGAGGTATCCAGTTACCATGTGGAGAACTGTCACAAATGTAGGCGAGGTCAATGCAGTGTACCATGTTGCAATTGAGAACCCGGCTGGAATCAAGATCGAAGTTGAGCCATCTGTTCTTGTGTTCAACGCTGCAAAAAAAGTTCACACATTTCAAGTCAAGCTATCACCTCTGCGGAGGTTACAAGGGGATTATACATTTGGAAGCCTTACTTGGTACAATAACCAAAAGAAGGTTAGGATTCCAATAGCAGCCCGGATCACGATGTATGATTTATTTGCAGATGTTGCATAACTACGGTGGACCATTTATCCTGCATGGCAGCGCTCATTATCAGAGTTTTTTAGCACTATCCAAAAAAATTACGAAAACAAGACATGACAATTGTCAAGTTTCATCGTGGCTTGTATTTATTTTGCTTGTAGCCAAATAGGCTATGAGTTGTCTAGATCTGTTTGTTATGTTATATACAACTCTGATAACTATGTCAACTTCCTTTTGTTGTTGTACTTTTCAGTTGCTACTTCAGTAAATCTCTATCTCTATATACTAAAGTAAATAGTGTTTTTTTTTGTCAAAAATTGATGGTAAAGAAGTACGATTGGTCACAATTGTGCAATAGGCAAGGTGCACCCATCGCAAGGAGTGGTAGAACAGCTCATTAATCCGATCGCACGTGGCACATCCTCCTCGCCACCAAATTAATCGGATATGGAATTGAGAAGGTAAAACTAGAGATCCCTTAGCCCACGTCGTTGCTACCGAAAAAAGATATGCGTTTGCACCCACTTCCTTCCCCTCTCGTCTATTCTCCATTTTGCAAGTGATTTTCCTAAGAGCGGCAATGCTACATGTATTTACCTCTGTTTCGTTTTGCATGCTGAAGCATCTGTAATTGATGAAGATGGCATGCCGATACTGAATGAAGGATTGCCTCGAAACATTGCCGACCCATTTGACTATGGAGGTGGGCACATCAACCCTAACAGAGCTGCAGATCCTGGTCTAATTTATGACATCAATCCAAAAGATTACAACTACTTCCTTGATTGCACCACCAAAACATCCGTTAACTGCAATGCAAAATCGATACCAGGGTATTTTTTGAACCTGCCATCCATCTCAGCTCCAGATCTGAGGTATCCAGTTACTGTGTGGAGAACTGTCACAAATGTAGGCGAGGTCAATGTAGTGTACCATGTTGCAATTCAGAACCCATCTAGAATCAAGATCGAAGTTGAGCCATCTATTCTTGTGTTCAATGCTACAAACAAAGTCCACACTTTTCAGGTCAAGCTATCACCTATGCGGAGGTTACAAGGAGATTATACATTTGGAAGCCTTACTTGGTACAATAACCAAAAGACATTTCGAATTCCAATAGCGGCCCGGATCACGGTGTATGATTTCTTTGCAGATGTTGGCGCCGTTCGCTGGTCTGGTAAAACCAGACCAGCCGACTGGTTGCTCTCACAAAACACTGTTCATCCATTCAGCCAAACAGTGTTTCTCTCTCACACAACCAGCCAGTTTCAGCCAAGATTCTGTCAGCCGAACGGGGCCGTTGCATAGCTGTGGCGAACCATTTATCCTGCATGGCAGCGTTCATTATCATAGTTTTCCTAGTACTGTAAAAAAAAAATATGACATGCCTAATGTCGTGTTTCATCGTGGCTTGTATTTATTTTACTTGTAGCCAAATAGGTTATGCATTGTCAAGATCTATTTGTTATATATATAACAACTCTGATAACTATGTCAACTTCCTTTTGTGCTGTACTTTTCAATTGCTAAACTAGAAGGATACCTTGTACATTGTTGTGGGATTATCATAGAATAAAACCGTTGCATGTATAAACTAAATCCACATGATCTCACGTTCATTCTTATTAAAACTAGATAAGGCATGGTTTTTGCAGATGCAATGTTTTTTCTTATTACTTTCATTTATTTCTTCTTATTATTCTTGTTTTCTTTTTATTTCATTTACCTTTTCTATTTACATTGTTTTTTATATTTTTTTTTTTCTTTTCTCATTTTCCCTTTCTTCTTGTTCATACTTTTCCTTTTTCCTTATTGTTTTTTCTCTCTTCATTACTTTTATATCAAGTGTCCTGTTATCTTGCTCTAACTTTTCTATTGTTTCCTAGCATGTGATTTTTTTACATCATTAATTTTATTGGGACTTCCATGTATATCATTTTTTTATTGTGAGATGTTTTCTTGTGAAGAAAGAATATTTTTTATTTTAACATTGTTCATTTTTTTATGAAGAAATACCATTCCTTAAATTGGCCGCGTATTATCCACGAGGTGATCTATGTGTACTTTTATTATTTTTCTCAAGGTGTCCATAAGATCCCGTAGTGTATTTTATATCATTCATATTGTAACATGGATTGTTCCACGATGTATTTTGGATCCTTCTCTTAGTATTGATGGAATGCTTTATGGTGTATTTTGTGATATTTTTATAGTATCAATAATATGTTTTTGACATATTTTGGATTGTTCATTTAGTATTCATGGATTTCTCTATCGTACATTTTAGGTTACCTATGATAAGTTTAACGATGTACTTTCGATTATTTTTTTCCTTTACTCTTGTGTCTTCACGGCATTAATAAATCTATCAACCTCCCACATGTAAGATGGATCAAGTCTTGATAAATTGTACATACATGCTCAGATGCTCTCTACATCGTAAACTATAAAATTCCATAAGGATCTACATAATAATTTAATGCAGCTGTAAATAGATTTAAATATATACATAGACATTTATTTAAAGAAAAATGTTCACACTGTCTTTGCTCAATAAATGGTTACAATAATACATAGTTATGATTAAATTATTAAAATATTCACTCAATTTTCTCAAAAGAACATTATATATGACCAGATATTCACTAACATAAATTAACATACAGGTATGACTAATTAATTAATATATTTTCAACAAACCAACAAATTCACTGTCTACATCAAAATCTAAATATTTTCTATGCATGGATGGGGTGCTAGGATCCATATATTATGAAATTAATGATTTATAGTGGAAGAAACATGTGAAGCTACCTAATACATCAATTTTAAGACACAAACTATAGTTAATACGGTATTAAAATACTCAAACAACATGCATTCTCTCTGTCGGGGTTATGATACCCCCTGTATCTCAAGACACCGATTAGTTTGCCGCTCGGGCAGCCCACGTTGGCCCAGCTAGCAGAGGGCCGACAACCGAGGTTCACCGAAGCTACAAAGGCCCTGGGCCAAGCACTAAGGCGAGTGGTCGACCACGACCTCTCCCTTCTCCTTCCGCTACACGCCACACAACACCGCACGACCTCTCCCCCGTCTCGAGCCTTGGAAAGGAACGAGGAGAGGTATAACTCCACCAAGTAAGCCAGCCCTAACAGGGGCAGGCATGCTCCACTCAATCCGCTAGGACCGATGGGACATCTATCCCCTCAGTTAGGACAGACGCCATCTCTACGCCACACTGCGCGGATAAGACAAAACCGCCAGACAGTTACGACCGGTACGACATCCCACCGTCCATACTCAGCGTGACAAGATGGGCATATGGCCCCACCCACTACGGGATGAGGCACACAACCCCGACCGTGACTTTCAAGGCTAGCCAAGCTATCGGGGACCTCAACCTCGTAGTCCAGGGTTGAGGCCACCGGGACCACAACAAGCAAAGGGGACCGATGACCTAGGAGCGGCTACCTACTCCCATACTATCGCCACGACACCACCGGGAGATGATGACGAAGACCACAGCAGGCTCATGTCGCATAGGATTGATTGGCAAACCACCACCGTGACAACATTGCCGTCACGACCGGCACTGTAGCATCACGCCACGCCATGCCATGCCGCTACGTGGGAGCAACACCACGACGACAACCGTACCAGAACGTGCGCTGACGCCAAGACAAGACGACCTTCCTTACAAGCAAGCTTACTAGTTTCTCCCTCCTTCAGACTCACGACCAGATATTCACTAACAAAAGCCTGACCATGACCCGGCGCACATGGCCTGGGTCGCTTTAGGCCTAAACGACGACCCTCGGTTAAAGAGGACGTCCCATGACCCTACAGCCACTCAGGAATGCGGCCGCAACCTAGCGACGGTCGGAAAATCGCAATCTAGCGAGCTAAGGCTTGATTAGGGGAAAGACGCCCAAGCGGTTCAAGGGTCGAACTCTCCATCTTGCGGGGCAAAAAGTCGATGATCCACTCAAAAGTCGTGACCTTGGACTAACTTGCTCGACCCTAACCCAACGGCTTAGGGGCTCGTCGCGACCTTAGAAAAAATCACAACATCCCAATAAAGAGTTTCTCATTATTCATAATCGACAAGTGCGGCCAACCCACATATAGGACATAAACAGCCTGATACCACCGACATGGTGATATCGTTGAAAGCTCTAGAAGACATGATGCTAGAAGATGGTTTGCGGGATGTTCTCTTCCACCATTGCTGCAAGCGTGACGAAAAAGGATGCGTCGTAAACCTTCTCGTAGCATCATGACTCCCGGAGCACAAGACACATGGGGAGAGATGGGAAGTGTGATGGCCCAGGAAGCCCCTCAATGTTTGTCGGTGGGGTTTCATGCACACCACCGGGGCATGCACTTTGGGTCGTAGAGGCATGAAAGAACCATCATATGATGGGGTTGCCTGACCTTCAGAGCATGACTGCACCACCATCATACCCACCACAATGAGGATGGCACGGTGAAACCTTCCACAGCTAGCGACCACATCGCACACCCGAGCCGGTAGGTCTCGGGGAACGAGGAGGTCCTATGGATACAGACCTGGCGGCCGAACCATCTCATCCCCTCCTTCTCGCAAGCCACCTCCTAGCACCAATTGCTGCATGAAGCATCGCCGACCTCCAGCCAACACAACTGACCCCTGGCAGTTCACATCCTCAAAACATCCACTATCTATTGAGAAGCACTCCCTCTCTCGAGCTCAGCTGTTCAAGAAATCTAGAAGTAGCCAAAAGGCATGGATAAGAATGGTTCAAACGGGAAGGAGGTCCCTATTTATAGGCCCAAGTGCGGACTATGCGGCCCATGATCCCCAAGCCACGTGGTGAACAACGGGAGGTCATAGTCAATGTCAGAAGCTCGCGTGAGGTCGGGGAATCGAGATCCTCCAAAAGATGGAGCCGGTTCAACATCGACAAGACCGCATGGCTCTGTATGGATCTCGTACCCTTACACACAACACCCTAACATAGCCGAGCTCAGCAGAGCAGTCATGTACCTGGCCGTCAAGGCAACTTGACGGGACGGGACGTAACGGCCACCTACCGCATTGAACATTAGAAACAACAACGGGTCGAACTCCGAGCTCAAGACTACCACAACCTTAGATACATGCGCACCACACACACAGACATCAGCATCTCCACAATTACTCTGAGATCACAAAGACGCTCGAGGGCTATTGTCGGGGTTATGATACCCCGGGTATCTTAAGACATCAATTAGTTAGCCGCTCTGGTGGCCCACACTAGCCCAACTAGCAAAGACCCAACAGCACGGTTCACCGAAGCTACAAAGGTCCCAGGCCAAGCACTAAGGCGAGTGGTCAACCACGACCTCTCCCTTCTCCTTCCGCTACACGCCACGCAGCACCGCACGACCTCTCCCCCTTCTTGTCTCCTGGGAGGGAACAAAGAGAGGTCGACCTCTACCAAGTACGCCAGCCCTGATAGGAGCAGGCAAGCTCCGAGCTCAAGACAACCATGACCTTAGATACATGCACGAACATCAGCATCTCCACGATCACTTTGAGATCGTGAAGACGCTCGAGGGCAACTATTGGGGTTATTATACATCGGGTATCTTAAGACACAGATTAGTTAGCCACTCGGGCAGCCCACACTGGCCCAACTAGCAAAGACCCACACTACTACAGAAAAACTTAACCGAGGCATTTGGAAAAAGGCCTCCAAGGCGGTTAGGCTGGTTGCCCACCTCGGTTATTCATGGCAGGGCAGCCGGCCCAGCAACTGCCTCGGTTAATGCTTAACCGAGGCTGGCAACTTAACATAACCGCCTCGGTTAATGCCTATTAACCGAGGTGGTTGACCTAACAAAATCGCCTCATAAAATCTATTAATCGAGGCGGGCCTCATCCAAAAATGCCTCCATTTTTGGGGGGGGACTCCTAAATGGCCCGCCTCGAAAAAAGGCCTAAAGACCAGCTGGGCCATTAGCTTAGCCATGTATATTAGGAGCACTTAGGTTTTCCAGTCGCACTTCTCTTTCCCTCTCCCCGCAGTCGTTGTTGGCGATCACTAACGATCGAATCCGACCACCAAATAATGTCCAAAACAGGAGACTTAAACAAACTTTCGACACATATGCATATACTATTGACCTAGTTCCACTTGTATTGGAGAAAACATGTTTTGCAGGACTCATATTCAAATACAAGTGAAAACCAAGCAAAAAGGCGCAAAGCAGAAAGCATAAAGCAGAGCATACACAAAGGAATCCAGCAAAGGCCTATCCAAGCACCAAATTTGGGCTGGGCACCGACGTAGAAGAGGTCCAGGCCCAGCCAAGAGCCTAGAGGAGCTAGGCGGTGGCGAACGGGGCCATATAGGGTGAGGTCGCACCCTGGGTGCACCTACACCCCCACCACTACCTCTCAGGCCGACGCTCCTCCGACGGTTGCATGCCTCCATACATAGGCAGTTTTGGCCGATTTTCTAATTTATTAGCGCCAAGCCGACCATGCTTCACTATATAAGAAGAGGAGATCACCATTCAAACACACACCATTTGGAGCTACACACCTCCCCTATGTCTACTTGTACTCTCTTAGTTTTAGTAGTGGTATTTGGAGCTAGCAAAGCTATCAAGGAGGGCTTGGCTCCTTGGAAGAAGAGTGACATCTTGGTATGAATAATACTATGAAGAGTTCTTCTGTAGTCATGCTCTCATATCATTTATATAGTAGTGCATATGAACTAGAGTATAGTTGTCTTGTTATAATCATGATATATGAATTAGCATATAGTTTGTGTGTTATGATCTTAACATGTTCAACTTCATATTTAATCATTCATATGGTTTGTATGAGTAGAAGTAGAGCTAGGGTTGAGGTGATGGTTCGTCGTTCCTTCGGGTTTGCCCATATTCTTCCTTGTCGATCCGTAGGGTCAGAATTCTAGGGGACATGGGTAGTTTCATTGTACACGGACGTGGTGCTCGGGTGCACAGGAACCTTTGGATATGACGGTGCCCCTGGTTGAGGGGTCAGCGGCAGGTGGTGATAGCCCTGTCCGTCCCTTGTAATCCCCCACGTTTGGGTACTGTGTAGGAGTTTTAAAGTCTCTCGCGCTTGCTGGCAGACCAGTGCTCGGAGATCTCCCCGTTCATCTTAAACTTAGTTCTAACTCTAATCATATAACTTGTATGATCGTTAACTGTTTTTTGCATGGCTATATTAGAACATGCTGGCTCCATGTAGGAACATTTTTTATTCTTTGTTTTCTCTTTTATCCTTGAGGTTGGCTCAGATGTGTGTCCACTATCCTTAAAATACCGTTTTTACCCCTGTCTTGGACAACTAGTTTACTAATGCAAGTATGTAATCTTGTTCATGCTCATGCTAGACTCTTATACCTTGCTCTCCTTTGAGAAAATATAAATAACGATACACTGAATACCTCCGGGTGAAATGCTACAATGATAGATCCGTGCGCTTGCGGATATTTCCTGTAATCATTAAGAACTATCGTAGTTGGTGTTTCTTGGCGGCGTCGCTAAGGTTAACTCAATCTTAGTGATGGTGCTGAGAAATACCAACAGACATTTCTGGTGCCGTTTGAAAGGATCAAGATGCTCAAGAGGGAGGGTGAATTGGGCTAATTCTAAATTTCTTCGCAATAAACAAGTTCTATGATTAGCCCAATTAACCCCTTGTGCCTACAAAGTATTTTTATTGAACTAATGCACAAAAGTTTAGCAACCTAAGGTCCAATCCTACTCTAGCATGGCAATTCTATGAATGTAAATGACAAGAAATGAATTGCTCAAAGTAAATGTTCAAAGTAAAGAGATGAGACGAAACGCGGCGAAGTTTTGCCGAGGTATCAGAGAGTCGCCACTCCCCACTAGTCCTCGTTGGAGCACCCATGCAAGGGTGTAGCTCCCCCTTGATCCGCGCAAGGATCAAGTGCTCTCTACGGGTTGATTCTTTGACACTCCGTCGCGGTGAATCACCCACAACCGCTCACAACTTGAGTTGGGTCATCCACAAGCTCTCCGGATGATCACCAAGCTTCAAATCACCACAAAGCCATCTAGGTGATGGCGATCACCAAGAGTAACAAGCACGAACTCTCACTTGACCACGACAATCCTAATGAGAAGGGTGGATGCACACTTTGCTACTCTTGATCTCACTAATGAGGGCTCTCTTTGGGATTCTCAAATCTCAATCACCTCACTAGGACCTTGCTCTTCTTGGCACTCACAAACGTGTTTCTCAGCTATTGGAATGAGCAAAAGTGCCCCCACACACGAGTGGAGGTGGTATTTATAACAAAGGCTAAAAAACAAACCGTTATGTGCCTCTGCGGGGTGACCAGACGCTCCGGTCAGTACACCCTGAACTCCAGTGTTTATAGTGTGACCGAACGCTGGCCATCATCCGGTCAGCACTGACCGGACGCGTTTGGTCGTGATTTTCCCTCTCTGGAACCTTACTGGAATCGACCGGACGCTGCCTTTCAGCGTCCGGTCACACGACCTCTCAGCGTCCGGTCACACCGAACGATATTGCCTTGGTCAAATGAACTGACTGGACCCTGAGCCAGCGTTCGGTCAAACCGGAGCCAGCGTCCGGTCAGTATTTGACCCTCCATTCACTTCCAACTCTCGATCATGTATGAATGAAGTTTGCTCCATTGGATCAAAGGGCTATTTTGGAGCTACCTAGTGCTAGTTTTAACAAGTGTGCACCACACCTAACTCACTAGACTCACCTAGGTCAAGCTACCCATCCATACCCCCCTTAATAGTACGGCCAAAGGAAAAACAAAGTCCTAAACTACTCTAAGTGTCTCTCCAACTCCAATCGACACTTAGAACTAGTCATCCTTAACCTTGTCGTCCATCCTTTGAAAACTGAAATGATTTCCATCATAGGGGCATGACAACCTTGATTGCCCAATCGATCTCCATTACCATGACCTAACTTAATTGCCTCTGCAAAACACACGTTAGTCATAGTAATCTTGTATTGTCATTAATCACCGAAATCCAACTAAGGGCCTAGATGCTTTCAATCTCCCCCTTTTTAACATGCTTGGATCATATAAGCTTTTGTCAATAAGAACAAAAGGGTTAGTCAAGCTTATATGAACCAAGCCAACATGATGTACTCAAAAGATATGAAATAAGCATGAGTACAAGTAATAAAGCTCATTTGCATTGGAGTAAAACACGGAAGCAAAAGCAAATGAGCATAACACAAGTGATATGACATATAAATAAATCAAGGTAGAGAGCACACATGTCATATGTCACGATCATGTAGATATCACTATCACATAAATATAGTTTAATGCATAACAAGTAAACACTCAACGAATGCATAATAGTGTATCACACAAGAAAACTCCAAATGTAATATATAAGATAATGTAATAACTAAGCTCCCCCTAAGTATGTCGCTCCCCCTAAATCTATCATACTCAAACCCTCTCCCCCTTTGGCGTCAAACACCAAAAACCTAAGGGTCGGTCGGCGGGGCTGCAGCGGACGAGCCAGGCACTGAAGTGCGAGGACCAAGCTGAAACTGGGTGCCATCATCGTCTGATCCGGAGCTCTGAGCTGTCTGACCCTCTGTAGCTGGTAGCGATGCTGTAGTAGTCTGGGTCTGAGCAGGAACTAGAGCTGCCTGTGACTTTGAAGGTATGACTATAGTAGGCTCTGATGATGCCACTGAGGAAGGGAGCGTCTCTGTAGTCCTAGTAATAGGTGCAACAACAGAAGGACCCGGGACATGAAGATATGGAGGAGTAGGCATCCCTGTCAACTCACTAAAAGAAGCGCCAAGGCTCCTGGACACTGAGGTCTCTGGCACAAGCAGTGAAGACGTCCTAGCTGGTGTGAAGCCCGTCTAGAAAGGTGTGAACTGCGGGGCTAGCATTGGTGAAGCAAAATACTGGGACACCTGCTCTGTAGGAGAAGCAAACGGCACTGGTGGCTGTCCCTAACTCTGAAGCCCACTAGGTTGTAACGCTGGAGTCAATGAAGTAGTGGCTGCTTGACCAAGCTGGGGCGAAGGCTGTGATGGTGGAGCCCCAATGGCTGTCACTACATGCTGCATAAAACCAAGGAGCTGCTGCTGCATGAGTATCTGCTGCTGATGCATCGCTTGCTACTGCTGCTGTAGAGCCTGAGTCTGCTGCTGAATGGCCAGCTGCCGCTGCTGGATCACATGCTGCTGCTGCTGCTGCTGCTGGAGCTCATCCTGCCAAGTCTAGAACTGTGCAAATGTAGCAGCTGTCTCCTGAGCCTGGCGTGCCTGGTCCTACCTCATCCGCTCAAGTATAGCCAGAAGAGCAGGGTCAGTCTGCGGGGTAGGTGGCGCTGAACTAGAGCTTCCGACCTCATGATCATGTTGCTGAGGAGGCTTACGAGGGACGGGCTGGTAGTCATTGTCAGAACTGTCACTAGGGTCGCTTGCGACCACTCCCTCCTGCTCAGCAAGCTGCTCCTCCTCAGTAGCTATAATACCCCTAATAATGTCATCTTGCTGGGCTGTAGACTCTAGCACCTCAGGACGTCGGCGTGGCTGACTGGGTGCTGTAGGTGTACTATGCCTGATCATCTGTGTCATGTTATAGGCTGGAAACTCTGTGGTGGCACCACTATACTCTACAAGCATCTCTAGCGGCCTCACTGTGACTGCTCTGTGGATAAGCCATGTGATCCAGTGAGCATAAGGTAGCTGCCTGTGTCCTCTGAAACCCTCAGCTATGGTGTCCTCCATCTCTGACAGAATAAGATCCCAAATATCAAAAACTGTCTGTTGCATCAGAGAGTTGATCAGCCATAACTGTATGCGAGTCAAGCCCTCGCGATACCCCATCCTTGGTAGCAAAGTCCTCATAATGGCCTCAAGCACACGCGCAGTAGGAGTAAGATCACTAGGGTTCCTGCGCGATCCCTCTCCAAAGGGCCCAGTGAAGCAGTGGCAAACTAAGTCAGTTGGAGGCACCATGCCACCATGTGGGCGTCTGGGTGGTGCAGTCTATCCATAGCAAACCTCATGAAGTCTGACAGGCTGCTCCTAAAGTCTGAGTATCTCCCTGGCCCTAGTGCTCATCAACCGGTAATCTCTCCCTCTAAATGTGAAGTGAATGAAGTTGTGATGCGGGTCAATAAAGAGAGAGGCATAAAACTGATGAACCCAAGATGGAACATATAATCCAGTCCATCCAATCAGATCTATCAGCCTCGGTAGATATGCAAGGTAGGGGCGAATGTGCTCTCCAGCTGCTGCAACTATAGAGTCAATATGACACACCCTCTGAGATTTGAAAATAGCCCCACTGTTGAGATAGGCATTGTAGAAATCCTCCTGTAGTGGCGTGTAGAAACCCTCAGAAGCTCTGTCATCTCTCCTCAGCGGGAACCATACCTCAAAGTCCATGAACCTCAGCTGCTGCATCTGCTTGGCCGTGGTGGCCCTCAAGTCAAGATGGGTCACTGGAGGTGGACCCTGTGGTCTAGGAGGTGGACGAGAACCCCTCCGCTGAGTGTCCGGCCTAGGTGTGACAGGAACACGGGTACGACCAGAGCGGCGTAGCTGTGACTGTGGTGCCTGCTCTGTCTCCTCTGCCTGCTCTGCTTGTTGAGCCTGCTCTGTTGGCGGTGCCTGCTACTGTGACTCCCCCTGAGGCAGAACCTCATCAAGAACATGACGTCGTCCGGCAACCATGACAGTCCCTGGTGGACCACCATGAAGGCGCTCAACTTGCTCGATTCCAGCAATAGCTCCTGGTGGAAGCGGATCTGCAATAATAACTCCACTGCGAGCACCTCCTCTCTCGGCACGGTCTGTAGCTTCTATAACTGCAGCGGCTCTGGCTGTCTCTACATCTGGATACTTGCGCTTTCTTGTTGCTAGCTTCTTTGTTGCCTTGCCTTTAAGGTCTGCAGGCTGGCAAGGCAGGGGCCTCCGATCCTCATCACCGGGACCACCACCGACATTCTTCGTGCGGGCCATCTGATGAATCTAAATAGAGAAACTACCGCTTGACAAAGATGAACGGTCAATCTGTCGCTTCCGAGGCTTGGCCTCGATCCGTACTCACGAGCTTGGCTCCGAGTTCACTAACAACTGCCATTGACACCTCAACGACATCGACTCACTGCACGATGGAATAAAAGAATATACAAATAAATACGATATATCTAATAGATGCGAAACCCTAGGAAGCAAGCAATTAAGATATGAAATTGGAACGATGGGCTTGCTACCTAATGAAATGGCAATCCGAAGAAAAGAGAAGCGACATGCGGGGAACCACCGAATCGGCTAGGGTTTGCGGTGAGCAGTGAATCGACGGCCCTGAATGCAATTGAAATCAATGCTATGATGAATAGCTGGGTCACGGCTAGGTTGCGATATGGATTGCTAGGGCACGACAACAGGGCCTTACCGGCGCTGGACTTAGAAGGAACTGTAGTTGTGGATCTCGGTGGCGTGCTGGAGCAGGGCGATGCAGACCATGGCGAGGGAGAGCTTCAGCGCGGGTGCGGGCGAAGCTGCTCGGTGGCGCGTGGGCTTGGGATGGGGTGGCGCGGTGGTGCTGGCGTGGAGATGGCGGCATGGGCAGAGGCGAGCGCGGGCAGCCCTTCAGCGGCTAGGTCTTGCTGCGGCTTGGGACGAGGGAGGGTCGGCGACGTCGGTGGATAGATTAGGTCAACACGCCGGCGCTTGATTAAATAGGGTGGCCCCCCGAGTTAGAGAAGGAAACAGAAAAAGAGATCTGATGCCGCATGATTTCTACTGACCAGACGCTACCACCCAGCGTCCCATCGATTCCAGAGAGGTCCAATTCCTCTAGAATCGTGACCGGACGCGTCCGGTGGACACCGACCGGACGCAGCCAGAGTCCGGTCACCTAGCCTTGATGTCTTCATGATCGACCGGACGCTGGACTTCAGAGTCTGGTGTAGCATCCGGTCACTCTTTCTTCAGCAAATCTTCAATGTCCTTCATGCTGCTTGTTCCCAATCAAGTCCCAACTCCAATAAGATCCAAATAAACACCAATTGGGACTGATGTGAGTGACCTCTCTCAAACCCTCATATTTTTCAAAATATTTTGCCTTAGGCTATAATTCTTTTTAAGAAAATAGGCAATAAGAGGGCAATTGAAGACAAACAACAAAACAATATTCATGCATATGCAATGCAATACTTGAAAATAAATCTAGTTGCTTGTCAAGTTTGATCCAAGGTTAAGCTTCTTCACATGCTTTTCGGCGGTTATCTTAACCATGTTAGACAAGCCCTATATGCATTACAAAACATTAAGCATGTTGTATATTACAATGCAATGCAAGGGACAACACAAGCTTATCTTTTAGTGAAGTTACTAAAATCAAGCACATTGAGCTCATTCCGCAATCTACAAAATATTGTCTCATCTAGCGGTTTAGTGAAGATATCCGCCAATTGATCCTCGGTCCTTACACCTTCTAGTGATATATCATTTTTTGCAACATGATCCCTAAGAAAGTGATGGTGGATATCTATGTGCTTGGTGTGAGAGTGTTGAACCGGATTATTTGCAAGTTTTACCGCACTTTCATTGTCGCACAAAAGAGGTACTTTCTCTAGAACTACACCATAGTCTAGCAAAGCTTGTTTCATGTAAAGTATTTGTGTACAACAAGCACCCACGGCAATGTATTTCGCTTCGGCAGTGGACAAAGCCACACTATTTTGTTTCTTGGAGGACCAAGACACAAGTGATCTACCAAGCAAATGGCATCCTCTGGATGTGCTTTTTCTATCAACTTTGCATCCGGCATAATCCGAATCGAAATACCAATTAATCCAAATATAGCTCCTTTGGGATACCAAAGGCCAATGTTTGGTGTGTGCTTAAGGTACCTAAGGATTCTTTTTACGGCAATTAAATGTGTTTTCTTAGGATTAGCTTGAAATCTAGCACACATACACACACTAAACATGATGTCGGGCCTAGATGCGGTTAAATATAACAAGCTACCAATTATAAAACGGTAGAGAGTTTGATCAACCTTGTTACCTCCCTCCTCTAGGTCGAGATGTCCATTAGTTGGCATTGGTGTTTTAATTGGCTTACATTCATCCATCTTGAATCTCTTGAGAAGATCTTTTGTATATTTCTCTTGAGAGATGAAGATCCCTTCTTTCATTTGCTTGACTTGAAAACCAAGAAAGAATGTAAGATCACCAATCATGGACATCTTGAACTCCTTTGACATCAATTCACCAAATTCTTTGCATGATTCTTCATTTGATGACCCAAAGATGATATCATCAACATATACTTGACAAATGAAGATATACCCATTAAGCTTCTTGGTGAATAGTGTGGTGTCGACCTTCCCAATGGTGAAGCCCTTCTCAATGAGGAAGTCCCAAAGGCGCTCATACCAAGCTCTTGGGGCTTGCTTAAGCCCATATAATGCCTTGGACAACCTATAAACATGATTAGGATGTCTAGGGTCTTCAAACCCGGGAGGTTGATCAACATAGACTAGTTCATTAATAAAGCCATTTAAAATTACACTTTTCACATCCATTTGATATAATTTCATTTCATGATGTGATGCATATGCAAGGAGGATACGAATGGCTTCTAGTCTTGCAACCGGTGCAAAGGCCTCTCCAAAATCCAAACCTTCAACTTGAGAGAACCCCTTTGCAATTACTCTTGCCTTGTTCCTCACAACAACACCTTGATCATCTTGCTTGATTTGGAAAACCCACTTTGTTCCAATGACTCTTGCACCTTTTGGCCGCTCTTCAAGAGTCCAAACTTCATTGCGGGTGAAGTTGTTTAACTCTTCATGCATGGCATTTATCCAATCCAGATCTTGAAGAGCTTCTTCAACCTTAGTAGGCTCAAAGCAAGAGACAAAAGAGTGATTAGCAATAAATGAAGCAAGTTTTTGTGAGCGAGTCATTACACCCTTTGATGGACTCCCTATGATGAGATCTTGTGGATGATCTTGTAGTAGAGGTGTATTTCTTCTATTGACCACTTGAGGAGGAGGTTGTGGAGCATCAACATCTTGTGCTTGTACCACCATTTGCTCATGGGAGACATGAGTGTCTTCATTTTCTACTCCCATCTTTTTCACCATCTTGTGGCATATTTGATGAAGAGGGTGGATCAACTACTTGTACATCATCTTCATCATCTTTTGGCTTGATGTCTCCAACCGGAATGTTCTTCATAGCCTCCCTCAATGGTTCATCACTTACATCATCAAGATTCTCATGTGCTCCTTGGGAGCCGTTAGATTCATCAAATTCCACATCATATGTTTCTTCAACCAAGCCGGTGGCATGATTAAATACTCTATATGCTTTGGACTTTGATGAGTAACCAACAAGAAAATCAATATCACAACGTCTTTGAAACTTCCCTAGGTGTTGCCGCTTCTTGTAGATGTAGCATTTGCAACCAAATACCCTAAAGAAGGAGACGTCCGGCTTCTTCCCATTGAGCAACTCATAAGGTGTCTTGCCAATGAACTTTTGAAGGAATAGACGGTTTGATGCATAGCATGCGGTGTTGATTGCTTTTGCCCATAGAGCTTCGGGGGTGTTGTCCTCATCAAGCATAGTTCTTGCAAGAGTGATCAATGTCCGGTTCTTCCACTCAACTACACCATTTTGTTGAGGAGTATATGTTGTGGAGACTTCATGTTTGATTCCAACTTCATCACAATATGCTTCTATGTTTGTGTTGTCAAATTCTTTCTCATTGTCACTTCTTATCTTCTTGAGCTTCACTTCAAATTCATTTTGTGCTCTCTTGGCAAACTTCTTGAAGCAAGATACAACTTCGGATTTGTCATGAAGGAAGAATACCCATGTATACCTTGAATAATCATCAATAATCAAAAGACAATAAAGATTTCCTCCCAAACTCTTGTATGTTGTTGGTCCAAATAAATCCATATGAAGGAGTTATAGCACTCTTGTGGTTGACATGAAAGCTTTGGTTGGATGAGTGTTTGCAACTTGCTTGCCCGCTTGACATGCACTACAAAGCTTGTCCTTCTCAAACTTCGCATCCTTCAATCATCTCACCAAATCATTCTTCATTAGCTTCTTGAGTGAGCTCATTCCAACATGAGCAAGTCTTCTATGCCATAGCCACCCAAGTGTTGTTTTGGTGAATAGGCAAGTCTTCAAGTTTGTATCTTCGGAGGTGAAGTCCACTAGATATAAGTTGTTGTATCTAAATCCTTTGAATATAACTTGATCATCATCTTTCTTGGTTACAACAACTTCCTTCTCGGTGAACAAGCATTGAAATCCAAGATCACACAATTGTCCAACGGATAGCAAGTTGAAGCTCAATGAAGCAACATATAGCACATTTGAGATTGAATGGTGATTTGATATTGCCACTTTGCCCAATCCTTTAACCTTGACCTTTGAGTTATCCCCAAATATGATTCTTTCTTGTCCATCTACTTCTTCATCTAGTGAGGTGAACATACGAGGATTGTCGATCATATGTTATGTGCAACCACTATCAATAACCCAATGACTTCCACCGTCCTTGTAGTTCACCTACACACAAGAGATCAAGCTTTAGGAACCCAAACTTGTTGAGGGCCCTTCACCTTCTCAACAAGTGACTTTGCAACCTAAATCTTCTTAGGCCTATTCTTGTTGGGAGGTCCTAAGAACATGACTTTCAACTTTCCACTAGAGTCCTTTCTAAGCATGTAATGAGCATTGAAGGCAAAGGGTCTAGCATGCTTGAGCAAGGGTTGTGGTGGTGGAGTTTGGCACTCATGAGCAAAATGACCTTCTTGTCCACACTCAAAACATCTCTTTGGCTTTGGCTTTGATTGTTGTTGTTGAACTTGAGCCTTCTTCTTCTCTACATGTGCCACATATCCAATGCCACTTCTATCCATCTTCATGACGGTGTTCATTAGGAGCTCACTTTGTATATATTTGCCTCTTGTGAACTTGCTCAAACCAATCTTAAGATGCTCTTTTTTCAACTTGAGCTTCTTGTTCTCTTCCTTGAGTGCATCACTACTTTTATCTTCCTTGAGTGCAACTTTGTTTCTCTCTTCTTTGAGTTTCTTGTTTTCTTCTTTTAGCTTCTCATTCTCAAGAATCAAGTCACCATCATGATCAAGTGTTTCTAGCACAATGGTGTTGTTGATTTTGAACTCTTCAAACTCTTTCTTGAGTTTTTCATTGTCATGCTTGAGCTTGACATACTCATCATAATCATTGCACTCAACCACTTGCTTGCCTTTGCTACTAGATCCTTGCTCAATGCTCTCATCAATTAAGTCATCACATGATGTAGCTATATCAATCTTAACAACATGGTTAGTAGCATCATGTGGCTCATTGGTTAAAAATTCTTGAGCAATGACAAGACTATCATGATTAATCTTGAGAGTGGTATAATCTTCTTTTAGCTTGTTATGGCTAGTGATGAGCTCTTTGTGCACCCACTCAAGTTTATTGTGTTTATCTTTAAGCTCTTTGTTAGAAGATTTGAGCTCATTGAGTTTGGATGACATAGCATCATTTGCTTCTCTAAGCTCAACATTAGCCTTTTCCGCTATATCACACTTAGCTAAAAGAGAATCATTCTTTTCTTCTAGCTTGTCATTCTTAGCTCTACTCTTTCTAATGATCTTAGCATATTGATTTAGCAATTTAACAAGATCATCATAAGGTGATTCATATTCATCATCATCACTATTTCTATCACTATTATCATTTTTAGCATGATCATCATCACTACTATCATCATGTGATACCTTCCGATCACCCTTGGCCATAAGTCATAGGTGTGTAGAGGATGATAGAGATGGTGGCGGTGAAGATGATGAAGAGTCAATAACAATAGCGGCCACCTTCTCGTCGTCACTATCATCATCGAATGATCCACTAGATGAATCAATGTCCGTGAGCCAATCACCGACGATGTAGGCCTTTCCACTCTTCTTCTTCTTGTGGAAGTCCTTCTTCTTGCCATCTCTCTTCTTGTATGGGTTGTTCATTTTCTTCTCATTTTCATCTTCATTGCTTGAGTCATCTTTCTTGCCCTTGTTCTTGTTCTTGAACTTGTCTTTCTTGGGCTTTGTGTATTGGTGAGCTAGATGACCAAGTTCGCCACAATTGTAGCAATCCATCTCGGAGATTGGCTTTCTTCTTGAGCTTGTGAAGAGCTTCTTCTTCTTGCCATCAAACTTGATGCCACTCTTGTTGAGCTTCTTTAGCATCTTGGCGATTTTCTTCACCACGAGAGCAAGGCTTTCATCATCACTTGAGCTCTCATACTCAAGCCTTGCTTTGCCCTTCTCTTGACTAGCTTTGAATGCTAAGTCTTTTTCTTTCTTCTTTGTAGAGGATGAGCCATCTTGAGGTGTGATGTGCATGTACATCTCATGAGCATTGATCTTTCCTAAGATTTGTGTCGGTGTAGCAGTGGAAAGATCACCTTGATGTAGCACAGTCACAATATGCCCATATTTGTCAATGGGGAGAACACTCAAGATCTTTCTTACAACATCGGATGGTTGCATTTGAGTGAGTCCAAGCCCATTGACTTCCTCTACAAGAACATTCAAACATGAATACATTTCATTAGCACATTCTTTAGAAAGCATTTCAAAAGAGTTGAGCTTTTTCATGACAAGATGATAGCGTTCCTCACGCTCACTCTTTGTTCCCTCATGGAGCGCACAAACGTCTGACCATAGTGCATGGGTGTCTTTGTGGTTCCTCACCCGATTGAACATATCTTTGCAAAGGCCTCTAAAGATGGTGTTGCGAGCCTTTGCATTCCATTTTTCGTAATTCACCTCATCGCCTTGTGGGTGTGCAGGATCCGTAGGTTTTGGGAAGCCTTGCGAGGTGGCTCTAAGTATTCCAACATCTAGAGCTTCTAAGTACGCCTCCATATAAATTTTCCAATAAGGAAAATCGTCCCCCTCAAAGATAGGAGGAGGTCCATCCCCATGAGACATCTTTCTCTAGGCGGTTAAGCCTAAATACGTGAGCACGAGGCTATGATACCAATTGAAAGGATCAAGATGCCCAAGAGGGGGGAGGGTGAATTGGGCTAATTCTAAATTTCTTCGCAATAAACAAGTCCTATGGTTAGCCCAATTAACCCCTTGCGCCTACAAAGTGTTTCTATTGAACTAACGCACAAAAGTTTAGCAACCTAAGGTCCAATCCTACTATAGCATGGTAATTCTATGAATGTAAATGACAAGAAATGAATTGCTCAAAGTAAAGAGAGGAGAGGAAACGCGGCGATGCTTTGCCGAGGTATCGGAGAGTCGCCACTCCCCACTAGTCCTCGTTGGAGCACCCGCGCAAGGGTGTAGCTCCCCCTTGATCCGCGCAAGGATCAAGTGCTCTCTACGGGTTGATTCTTTGACACTCCGTCGCGGTGAATCACCCACAACCGCTCACAACTTGAGTTGGGTCATCCACAAGCTCTTCAGATGATCACCAAGCTCCCAATCACCACCAAGCCGTCTAGGTGATGGCGATCACCAAGAGTAACAAGCATGAACTCTCACTTGACCACAACAAGCCTAATGAGAAGGGTGGATGCACACTTTGCTACTCTTGATCTCACTAATGAGGGCTCTCTTTGGGATTCTTAAATCTCAATCACCTCACTAGGACCTTACTCTTCTTGGCACTCACAAACGTGTTTCTCAGCTATTGGAATGAGCAAAAGTGCCCCCACACATGAGTGGAGGTGGTATTTATAACAAAGGCTGAAAAACGAATCGTTATGTGCCTCTGCGGGGTGACCGGACGCTCGGTCATGTTGACCGGACGCTTCGGTCAGTACACCCCGAACTCCAGTGTTTACAGTGTGATCGGACGCGTCCAGTCGTGATTTTCCCTCTCTGGAACCTTACTGGAATCGACCGGACGCTGCCTTTTAGCGTCCGGTCACTCGACCTCTCAACGTCCGGTCACATAGAACGATACTGCCTTGGTCAAATGAACTGAGCGGACCCTGAGCCAGCGTCCGGTCAAACCGGAGCCAGCATCCGGTCAGTATTTGACCCTCCATTCACTTCCAACTCTTGATCATGTGTGAATGAAGTTTGCTCCATTGGATCAAAGGGCTATTTTGGAGCTACCTAGTGCTAGTTTTAACAAGTGTGCACCACACCTAACTCACTAGACTCACTTAGGTCAAGCTACCCGTCCATACCCCCCTTAATAGTACGGCCAAAGAAAAAACAAAGTCCTAAACTACTCTAAGTGTCTCTCCAACTCCAATCGACACTTAGAATTAGTCATCCTTAACCTTGTCGTCCATCCTTTGAAAACCGAAATAATTTCCATCGTAGGGGCATGACAACCTTGATTGCCGAATCGATCTCCATTACCATGACCTAACTTAATTGCCTCTGCAAAACACACGTTAGTCATAGTTATCTTGTATTGTCATTAATCATCGAAATCCAACTAAGGGCCTAGATGCTTTCACCGTTGCCGGTGATGGACTTAAAACCTCCACACTTGGTGATTGCACTAAGAAATGCCAACAGTTCATTTTCTTCTCATTTTCATCTTCATTGCTTGAGTCATCTTTCTTGCCCTTGTTCTTGTTCTTGAACTTGTCTTTCTTGGGCTTTGTGTATTGGTGAGCTAGATGACCAAGTTCGCCACAATTGTAGCAATCCATCTCGGAGATTGGCTTTCTTCTTGAGCTTGTGAAGAGCTTCTTCTTCTTGCCATCAAACTTGATGCCACTCTTGTTGAGCTTCTTTAGCATCTTGGCGATTTTCTTCACCACGAGAGCAAGGCTTTCATCATCACTTGAGCTCTCATACTCAAGCCTTGCTTTGCCCTTCTCTTGACTAGCTTTGAATGCTAAGTCTTTTTCTTTCTTCTTTGTAGAGGATGAGCCATCTTGAGGTGTGATGTGCATGTACATCTCATGAGCATTGATCTTTCCTAAGATTTGTGTCGGTGTAGCGGTGGAAAGATCACCTTGATGTATACAGTCACAATATGCCCATATTTGTCAATGGGGAGAACACTCAAGATCTTTCTTACAACATCGGATGGTTGCATTTGAGTGAGTCCAAGCCCATTGACTTCCTCTACAAGAACATTCAAACATGAATACATTTCATTAGCACATTCTTTAGAAAGCATTTCAAAAGAGTTGAGCTTTTTCATGACAAGATGATAGCGTTCCTCACGCTCACTCTTTGTTCCCTCATGGAGCGCACAAACGTCTGACCATAGTGCATGGGTGTCTTTGTGGTTCCTCACCCGATTGAACATATCTTTGCAAAGGCCTCTAAAGATGGTGTTGCGAGCCTTTGCATTCCATTTTTCGTAATTCACCTCATCGCCTTGTGGGTGTGCAGGATCCGTGAGGTTTTGGGAAGCCTTGAGGTGGCTCTAAGTATTCCAACATCTAGAGCTTCTAAAGCACGCTCCATATAAATTTTCCAATAAGGAAAATCGTCCCCCTCAAAGATAGGAGGAGGTCCATCCCCATGAGACATCTTTCTCTAGGCGGTTAAGCCTAAATACGTGAGCACGAGGCTATGATACCAATTGAAAGGATCAAGATGCCCAAGAGGGGGGAAGGTGAATTGGGCTAATTCTAAATTTCTTCGCAATAAACAAGTCCTATGGTTAGCCCAATTAACCCCTTGCGCCTACAAAGTGTTTCTATTGAACTAACGCACAAAAGTTTAGCAACCTAAGGTCCAATCCTACTATAGCATGGTAATTCTATGAATGTAAATGACAAGAAATGAATTGCTCAAAGTAAAGAGAGGAGAGGAAACGCGGCGATGCTTTGCCGAGGTATCGGAGAGTCGCCACTCCCCACTAGTCCTCGTTGGAGCACCCGCGCAAGGGTGTAGCTCCCCCTTGATCCGCGCAAGGATCAAGTGCTCTCTACGGGTTGATTCTTTGACACTCCGTCGCGGTGAATCACCCACAACCGCTCACAACTTGAGTTGGGTCATCCACAAGCTCTTCAGATGATCACCAAGCTCCCAATCACCACCAAGCCGTCTAGGTGATGGCGATCACCAAGAGTAACAAGCATGAACTCTCACTTGACCACAACAAGCCTAATGAGAAGGGTGGATGCACACTTTGCTACTCTTGATCTCACTAATGAGGGCTCTCTTTGGGATTCTTAAATCTCAATCACCTCACTAGGACCTTACTCTTCTTGGCACTCACAAACGTGTTTCTCAGCTATTGGAATGAGCAAAAGTGCCCCCACACATGAGTGGAGGTGGTATTTATAACAAAGGCTGAAAAACGAATCGTTATGTGCCTCTGCGGGGTGACCGGACGCTCTGGTCATGTTGACCGGACGCTTCGGTCAGTACACCCCGAACTCCAGTGTTTACAGTGTGATCGGACGCGTCCAGTCGTGATTTTCCCTCTCTGGAACCTTACTGGAATCGACCGGACGCTGCCTTTTAGCGTCCGGTCACTCGACCTCTCAACGTCCGGTCACATAGAACGATACTGCCTTGGTCAAATGAACTGAGCGGACCCTGAGCCAGCGTCCGGTCAAACCGGAGCCAGCATCCGGTCAGTATTTGACCCTCCATTCACTTCCAACTCTTGATCATGTGTGAATGAAGTTTGCTCCATTGGATCAAAGGGCTATTTTGGAGCTACCTAGTGCTAGTTTTAACAAGTGTGCACCACACCTAACTCACTAGACTCACTTAGGTCAAGCTACCCGTCCATACCCCCCTTAATAGTACGGCCAAAGAAAAAACAAAGTCCTAAACTACTCTAAGTGTCTCTCCAACTCCAATCGACACTTAGAATTAGTCATCCTTAACCTTGTCGTCCATCCTTTGAAAACCGAAATAATTTCCATCGTAGGGGCATGACAACCTTGATTGCCGAATCGATCTCCATTACCATGACCTAACTTAATTGCCTCTGCAAAACACACGTTAGTCATAGTTATCTTGTATTGTCATTAATCATCGAAATCCAACTAAGGGCCTAGATGCTTTCACCGTTGCCGGTGATGGACTTAAAACCTCCACACTTGGTGATTGCACTAAGAAATGCCAACAGTCACGCAGCCGAGCATCATGCTCCTCCCTTTTGACTCATGAGCCTAGCGGCGCCCTACACTCTCTCTCTCTCTCTCCACTCTCTCCCTCACACTCTCCCTCCCGAGCCCCTCTGCCTCCCGAGCACGGCGGCACGCGCACCCTCCCCCTCCCGAGCACGGCAACGCACCTTCTACCTCTGAGCCCGACGGCGCCCTTCTCCCCCACAGTCGGTGGCGACGCAAGGATGCCGGATCCGGCCGGTGGCGGCACAGGGAGGACGGACAGGACTGGTGGCGGCGCAAGGAGGCCAGATCTGGCTGGTGGCGGCCTAGGGGGCGGATGCGCCATGGGCAGTGGATCTCCGTCGGGGTCACATACCCGCACGGCGGCTGTCCGGAGCAGCACCATCGGCGGCGACGCACGTGGATCCGACGAGCGGTGGCGCTTGGATGGGCTTGGCGGGCCTCGTCGATGGGCTCAGCGGGCTCAATCGACCGGCACTGTAGCATCACGCCACACCATGCCGCGACGTGGGAGCAAGACCATGACGACGACTGTACCAGAACGTGCGCTGACGCCAGGAGAAGATGGGCTTCCTTGCAAGCCAAGCTTACTAGTTTCTCCCTCCTTCAGGCTCAAGACCACTCGGTCGGGAGAACCTCTCTCTGTATGTAACCTGGCCCCGGACTCTATATAAGGGTGGCCAGGCCTCCCATCCAGGGGGATGGACTCTTGAGACTTTATTCGGGCATCCGTTCGCCTCACTCCTCCTCTCTCTTTCTCTTAGCTTACACACCCTATTGTAAGGACTTCAGAGCATTCAAACGAGGAACATGCACTTGAACTATATCTGACACTGGACGTAGGGCTCCGGCACTCTCCTATACACAGCCCATGAAAACCTAAATCTAATTAGGCCACAAATTATACAGAATTCATCCAAAAAGACATAGCATACGTATTAACTAACTTTTTTGAGCAACCTCCGTCAAAAAAATGAAGATCAAAATCTCCCACCTTATAGTTTGCAATTCTTGGATCTCCAAAGACGCCAACAATGGTGTCTTTGCTCAGACTGAGGAAGAAGAGTACTTATAAATTATTTGTTCTGGCAATTTTTAACTTCACCGCCAGTATATATAAATCCTATATTTATACCGACGATCAATTAAGCTAACAGCTAGTATAAATTTAATTTACATTGATGATCGTCTTAAGTGCACCGCCGATATAAATCTAGGATTTATACTAGCTTTGCCTTAAAAACGTCATATAAATATATTTACGCTGACGGTTTATAATCATGAGCCCACACTTTTGTGCCTGCTTTATGAACCACGGATGGAGAAAAAAAAGCATGGCATCAACAAAATTGTTTCTGTACTAGGTGCCGGAAGCAGAAAGTGAAGCCCACATCTTACCGGTCGAAACATAGCCTGTAACTGTTTAGATGCTCATCACAATATTCGCGTATAAAGATGATACGGTCTATCTTTGCAAGAGTGCACCATAAAAGCTCACACAAAAGCGAGACATGGAGTGCCATATAAAATTATACTCCACTTAGGATACTCACGAGTGGCATAACGTCAGAATCACCCAAAAAAACGTGACGGAGGTTAATCTAGGCTTACTAGCAATAATCAGTACTCCACCAAGAGAAGAAATTGCATCGTTGTCACATTGCCTTTAATTTTGCACTTGAAAGATACAGCAATGGCCTGTCTATTCGGTGGCTCGGTGCACCTGGACCGTAGTCTTGTACGGAATAGCAGAGATAGCCTAACACTGCGGATGCTGGGACAATTGACAGGCATGGTGTGCGCTCATGAGGCATGAGCATGGGGGACGCACTGACGCAGTGCCCCATCCAGCACAGCAGCTCCTATCCTACACGCACCGTTTCAGCGCCCGGGGCAGGAGGGCACGCTGTCGCTGTGGTGGCACACTGTCACGCGCAGTCCTCCTTCCTCCGCGACACGCTGTACGGCGCCTTCATCGTCCGGCCGCCGAGGAGCGGCAACGCCTACCCCTTCCTGGCGCCAGACAGGGAGGTCCCATTCCGCCATTCGTGCTCGGTAACCGCTGCTGTACTGCATTCTGGACGGCCGCTTGGCACTGCCGGCCGCGCCGCTCGTGCAAATGTGATAGCTCGTTGAGTGTGGACACAAAGAAGAATCCCATGTTTCTTGTCTCTGCTCTCTCTGGATGAGGTTGTCATGAACAGGCGAGTGGTGGAACCGGAATATGTGGTTGACCCTGACGAGTGCGCAAGCACGTGTGCATCGCGTCATCGATCACTGTGAAATTGTAAATTGCTGTACCAGAGTACATTTCTTTCTCTGGTTGCTATCTAAAGATAAGCTCTTAACCAGATATTTAAAAAGAAAGGTAGACGACCTCTCTTGCTTGTTCTATTCTGAGACCGAGTCTGTTAACCGTTTTTTATTTGATTGTGTGCAGTAGCAAAGCAGCTCTGATCGAGAGACTATTTTAGAAATTTTCAATAGACCTTGTGGCGCTAAATTCTTAGCTGTTGGACAGATGTGGCTAAGCGATAAAAAGTTGTAGTTGTTAATATGTTTTCCCTGATGTAGCGGTGTAGCCCTTAGGGCTTTGAAAACTAAGGAACTGTTTGTGTTTTCAGGAAGATCCTTGGAAGGATTTGAAGTCCTCAGCTTCTGAAAATCGTGGTCATGGTCCAGCGCACCGGAGCACCATATGAAGGGGCCGTTTGGCTGGGCTCCTGTCGGCTCCGGCTCCTATATGTAGCGTCATTGTAGCATGCAGGAGCTGGAGCCGGGGGATCGGAACTGTTCGATGCACATTAGAACTTCCGATATTGTCATTATGAAACGAAATGAGAGTACGCCTAATGAGTTCTAGCTCAAACCAAACTTGGATATATGAGTTTGGGGATGTCCAATAGCAAGACATAAAGCACATGCACTCACAAACACGCACAACCAAGTAGAATGAGATAAACACAAATATTGTAATTCAAAATACAAATTAGACAAGGTTTGTTTTACTTAAGCTCGGGCCTCCACACTAGCCATACGTCTCCGTTTAGGAAGACATGAGTGACCACTCCGTGGTGCACTCTAGCTGGGTCTCTTTCAACCACTGTCATCGATCCACTAAGCTTGATCTCTTCCCTTGCGGAGGCGAGATTGGGCCCTCACAAACTTGCCACGGCACACCACAAGCTTGGTTGCTCGTCGGCGCCTCCTAGCCATCTAGGAGCCAAGATCCAAAAGTAACAAATGTCTCACGAACGATTGACGAAGCCCACAACTGCTCAAGGATTTGGCTTGCTCTCTATATTGAAATTCACTCAACCCACCACTTGGATTTCTCAAGAATCGCTCAATCTCACAAAGAGAGGGTATATGCAGTGTTCACAAGGATCTTGGTTCTGTTATGGATGTTGGGGAGCAGTAGCAAGCCCTCCAAATGAGGGGGAGGGTATATAAATACCCCACATGAGCGAACTAGCAGAACATCGAAACTTCTTATGGAAACCTCGGAACTTTTGACGTACGTCGGAACTTCCAACAAAAAATGTTGGAACTTCCGCAAGTCCAAAAATAGCGCATGTCACTCTATGAAAAACGCTATAAATTTTAGCTCCAAACCCACTAGGGTGCCTAAATGCACTTTTTGTCTAATAGTGCAACATTTGAAGAAGCAATTCGTTCTCGCAAATGGATGGATTTGGCTTCACTAGGTTTATCCTGGGAAATGTGAACGAGGCTTGATTCTGTTTTGGTGTTTTGGTGAGGGTACGCTTTGCTTTCTGGACCGAGGGTGTGTTCCATCCCAAATTCCCAATGTTGTAAAATGTTTTGTCTTGATGAAGGTGGGGGCTTGGTCCTTTTACTCTAAAAAAATGTAAATTGCATTCAATAATAGAGATTGTGTAATTAGTAAGTAGTTAATTATTACTTCATCATTTGATTTGGTATATTTGAGACATTCGCGATGGTGGTGGAGCCCAACATGAGGGTGCTGCTTTTGTTGTCGATGTCGGCCTGAACTCGCACCTCTTCTGCATGGTGGTCGACCACAACTTCACTGTCATCACCATGGATGCGGGCTATATCTCTAACCTGAACGCGAACGTGCTCGTGCTTGCCTCGGGCCAGACCATGGATGCGCTCATGACCACCAGCACTGATCGGGAGCTAGTACATGGAGGTGTTGGTGCACACACCATCGAGCTGGGGCTCAGCCAGCTGCCTTGCGACCCGTCACAGATGAGGTGCAATGGGACCACCACCGCCTTGGTGACGAACGACATCTGCTCATTCCCCCTCATGTACCCTAAGATATCTCTCCGAGGGGCACACGTGAACGACGTGACGGGCTCTTCACGACCTACTTCTCGGATGGCTCGCCGCCAAGTGACATGGCAATGGCGCTGGGGATCAAGTTGAAGAGGTTTAACTAAGCTACAATTTGGTTCTCCCTTTGGTTTGTTCTTTATACTTGTGTTTACTTTCATTGCTTTTAGGTCTTGTTAAGCGACAACTAGGATTCATGCTAGTGTGTGCTTAGCATGGGTTTCATTCTTGTTCTTAAGGACCTTAATCTTAGTGTGAAACTTTGCTAAGGACATGGTTAGCTTGTTGGCCCTAAGAACTTTCTTAATCAATTTGCTTTGTAGTAGAACTTAGGCGCTAAGAAGGTTGGGGGTTTAGTTTTTGCATAGGCTAAGGTTTGTTTCTTTAACATTTAGAGCCCAATTCAAGTCCCCCTCTTTGGCCATAATGTTCATACACCAATCAAGGCCTTAGGGTCGACGAGCGGCCCATGGGTGAAACCTTAGAACAGGTAGGCAAAAGAAGGGGTGGCATCGACTAGCACGGTGACAGCATTAGGCAATGCGACGTAGTTCTGTCGTCTTTTATGCTCTCTTCTCTATAGGATTGATGGACGTTTTTGGTCTCTGTGGCAGGGGCGGCAAAACCCTAGGACTTGTTGAGTCTTCCCCTAGATGAAAAAAATGATTAAACACAATATGAAAGCATCAAACCTCGCTAACATTGACTTAGAATAAACCCAAAAAATCACTTATTTTGTGGCAGTAGATAAATCTGCTTTTGTTTGAAGCATCATTTTACAAATCCTCGCTAATGAAACTGTTACCTCTCTTATACTGACATGTCCTAGGACGTACGGTTTATTTCGTATATTCCAGTCCAAACAATACTGGTTGTAAGGAGGTGGGGGTACGAGAAGAACATGTGGTGTTGGAGTTTTCCTTTGGACTAATTTTTATGTAATTTTTTTGACCAAGGGAATAGAATCTTCTTCATATATAAACGTCTATAAATAGCGGCACATTTGTGGCACCTATCAGGAACCAACATACAACATAGGAAACTGGGAAACATGGGATTCTGTATTCCATCGCGTGCCCCGGTGGCTTCAGCACTCCTGCTTTACCTTTTCTTGCCTTTACTACTGGGGGCACATGGAGGATCCCGTAGGGTAAGCATGCATGCCCGATGCATTGCTAACAACTTTGTAAGAAGCTTCCAAAATCCAAACTCTAATCAGCAATCTTTGTAGCTATATTTTGTACTAGGTAGCGTGCCCGTGTGTTGCTATAGGATAGCTAACAATTTGTACTAAAAACACATGGATCACATGATAAGATAATAATACTGTAAAAATTAAATATCAACAGTAAAGTGACAGTTAATCCAAAAAGCAATGTTTATGAAATTAACAGTCACGGAGAGCGCGGTGTCACAGGCTTACAAACTCTACTTTATAGACCTTTTCGTGATGCTCCTAAGATAATGTTTATATCGGCAGGAAGAAATCTCCGATATCCATTTCTTTCGTGCGCCAGTAAATTCATGAATAAGTTCCGCTGCATCTCCATACCATCCTGTACACCGGCTCGAGTATATATGTCAATATGAGTGCCTGTCGCATGGGTAATACTGCTTCTCTTAAAAAATCTTCCACAAACTTAAAACAAAGTGTTATACTCACCGTATAAATATGTGTGACTTTTGATCTATTCCACGTAGACATATACTGTAGAATAAGATATCCACTTAAGTGTCTGTGGCAAGATTCACGATTAGCGATATATAGGAGAACACATGAATGCTTGCTTGTAAGTGTTATGATCCATGGAGAGACTAAGCATGATTTAGAATGGCCCCACTGATCACGCATCCAGCTAGCTATTCCTCCCCTGCATCAAATCAACAGGGATGGGGGAAATAGTTGCTAAAACGGAAATGCAACAGAAAGCCTCCTCTTAAGAAAAACATGTATTAAATGTTTAACGATCATCAATCTAAACGACCAGTTATCATTTAAAGTTTTCAAAACCATTCGAACCTAACAGGATCAGATGGTTGGAACATCTGGACATGACAGCATGTGTTTTATGAGGTGATAACCTTGGCTCTTTGGAAGTGGTTCAACTGCCTTTTGTTCGCTACCAGTAAGCTACACTGCAGATTACAAACATGATCTTGAGTTAAATTAGTACAAGAGTACATGGCATAGTGAGATATAACTGTAAATAGTTGGGCAGAGGTAATAACTACGTATACATTTGTCGGGTTCATAAACCCGGGGTCCCTCATGGACCGGCTTCCCAGCAAAGGCTCGGCCCAGCAGGCGACATTGCGAACGACGAGCAAATCCTGGGCCGGCCCAAAAACCTAAACGACAGGCCGGAAGGGCGATCCAAATCTCCAACCGGAAGGCATGGCCAAGGAGGAACGGCACCCGCTTTTGACTCTAGCCCGCCTCTCCAACCGGAAGAAGAACATCGCTTGCTTCCGACTCCAGCCCACCTCTGAATGGCCTCTCCAATCTGAAGTCTTGGCCAGAACACCACTTTCGACTCCGACCCACTTCTCCGACCGGGAATACGCCGAACCCCTGCTTACAGCTACTCTCCGACTGGCACAATCAGAGCCGACTAGGACCAACCGATCGGGGACGCCCGCTCGGTGAGGACCAGGAAACGGACGGAGAAAGTAAGGCAAGGCACTCAAGTCAACCGCAATACCAAGGACCGTACCCTGTACACCTGCAAGACAGTACCCTACGACCTTCCCAAGCAGTGTTGTAGGCGCCAACATTTTCCCTATAGTGTTGTGGGCGCCATCAACTCCTATACCAGACAAACACGGTAAGGCTCCCCCCACATGCCTCTAGGCATCAACAGTGTTGTGGGCGCCGGCATTTACCATACCAGGCTAACATGGTAAAACCCCTGCATGCCTCTCGGCATCAACAGTATGGTGGGCACCGACGTCTGCCATACCAGAAGAAGACGACACAACCTCCCACATGCATCTGACATTAACAGTGTTATGGGCGCCTACAATCATCTTGTACCCGATGGCGTGGGCAACAAGACTTGGCATACGTATACTCTCCCTCTCTCACTTGTAAGGCCATCCCCTTCATCTATAAAAGGGGATGCGCTCTCTCCCAACAGGTAGATCGATCTGTACACAACAACTCGAACAACACACACAATAGGAGAACCACTAGGTTCAAACCTCGAGCACATGCTCAAACATATAGCACATAGCGGAGCTCCCGTCACTCTCGGCCCCTCAGACCAGAGTCCAACCGGACCTCTTGTACACCACATCTTTCTCCCTTCCGTTTGTAACCCCACAGCAAACTTCGAGCACCTGGGCTCAGGAATAAGTCACCGACCGACTCAAACTGGACGTAGGGCACGTTGCCTAAACCAGTATAAACCCTGTGTCATTGAGTGCTAGGCCACCTCCGATCACAACGTACAACAAAACTACAAATATTTACATGTTGGTCACTTTCTGCACCGATAGTTGGCGCCGTCTGTGGGGAAGATGTTGTATGTTCACACTTTTTGGTCATTGGATGGCCCATTTTTCCGCCTCCTTCGCCATGGCAGGCTCAAGCGATACAACTCGCTTCGGCTCACTGGAGTTTCCCTCACTCCCACCTGTGGGGATGTGGGTTCCGCCCATCTTCGAGCCATCCCAGGCCTTCTTCTTCGGAAGCCTAGACTTCGTCGCCGACCGGCTCGGTGTACTACACCTCCATGAGGAGGCACTTGTTTCGGTGCCCGTCGGAGGGGCGCCCTCCATCGGCTCCGGGACGCACGATTACTTCAATGACGAGGAGCCTGCGCTTCATTCTGAGCAAACTCTCTGCTCAAACCCCGCTATGAGTAATATGCATATTGTTATTTACTCTCTATTTACTATCTCCCGCCGATTATCCAGAGGGGCCGTATTGTCCGCACCGCAAACACCATACGACCGGTTCCCCTGCGGCCTCACGTCCCCTGCGGACGCATACGCTCGGGGGCTCCGAAGGACGCTGGCGCCGCCCCCTCTCACATCCGAATTCATGGGAATGGCGAGCTATGCTCCCACCACTTTCCACGAACTCCTGGATGACAACGTTGAGAGCGACGGCTCTAGCATCGGTGACGTGGCACCTAGCCACCATCCGTCTCGGGAGTGCGCTATGGCGGACGCTCCGGGACAGCCACCGGTGGTTGTGGAGTCTTTGCAGACTCACACCCCTCTGGACCCGCGTGCCGGGGCCCTCGTGCTCACACAAGAGCACGCTGAGGAGCTGCGACAACGGCGACAGAACCAGCCGTTGCCTGCGTCAGCGCGCTCGGTGCAGCATGTTGCGCCCCATGCGCATGACCCGGCGAGCGACACCCGAGGGCGCGCCTACCAGGTCCAGCGCGACATCATGAATGAGGGGAACGACCCCCCGCAGTTCACTCAGGCTAGCCAGAACATCGCCACTACGGCAATGCTTCTGCACGGTGTTCCCAAGCCCGTCGACCCCCAGGAGCAGGCGGTCTATCGGAACCTCCGGGAGCTGGTGGAAGCCGCCGTCGTTCAACAAGCAGAAAGCTCCGCATCGTGACTCCGACTCACGCCCTCTCTCCCCACTGGGGGAGTGGGGACGCACCAGATGGATCGCTCCATCCACTCACCACTACAGCTGCCAAGCGCAGCTCGGGAGGCCGTGGCTGCGCCGTGGTCCAACCTGACGCTTGCTCCACACCGACCGCCGGTACGCGAACGCCTCGGTCCGCACGAAGATGCTCGTAGCGTCATCAGCAACTGGCATCAGGCCCGACACGATGATGATGTCCTTTAGGCGGCGGCGAGGGCAGGTGACACGGGCCCCGGTCGGACCATCGAGGGGAGCGGTGAAACGCTCCCTAGGCATGGCCGCCGTCAAGATGATCGGAGTCCTAGCCCGGATGGCCCGGGACCACGGGCCTTTGGCCGGCGTATCCGGAGAGCGCCATTCCCACAGCGCTTCCGACCGCCCACCAACATCGCCAAGTACACCGGGGAGACGAACCCCGGTATTTGGCTCGAAGATTTTTGGCTCACCTGCCGAGCCGGAGGGGTGGATGATGACCATTTCATCATTCAATATCTCGCCATCTGCGTGGGGGAACACATTCGGGCGTGGCTTGAATTCCTCCCACACGACAGCATCCGCGACTGGGCAGACCTCAAGAGGGTCTTCATTGGAATTTTCCAGGGGACGTATGTCCGCCCTGGTAACTCCTAGAACCTCAAGAGCTGCCAGCAGGAGCCCAGCGAGTCCCAACAGGATTACATCTGTAGGTTCTCCCAATGATGCAACTCCCTCCCTGATGTCGTCGACGCGGACGTCATCGGCGCATTCCTCTCTGGGACGACCTGCGAGTCCTTGATCCACAAGCTTGGATGCCTGAAGCCCCGTACCACCCGCGATCTGCTCAACGTCGCCACTAACCATGCCTCCGGCGAGGAGGCGGTCGGAGCGCTCTTCAATGGAGGCCGGGACAAAGGCAAGGCCAAGTGCATGGGCCAAGACGAGGGCCCCTCCACACAAAGGGGCAAGAAGAACAAAAATGATCGGCGCCGACCGGACAACACCGCGTTGGTCACCGCAGCTGATCGCGCAGGCAAGCAACCCCAACAGGGCCTGCTTGACCACTTCAACAAGCTCATGGATAGCCCGTGCACCAACCACGCCTACCCTATCAAACACCTCTACAAGGACTGCAAGCTCCTCAAATGTTTCCTACGACAGGCCGATGGGCCGAAAGAAGGAGATGGCAAAGAGGCGGCAGCCAAGAAAGGAGGTGCGGCGGGCAAGGACGGGGACGGTTTCCCCGACCCCGAGGAATGCATCATGATCTTCGGCGGATCCGATGCCATCTACTCCAAGTGCCAGCACAAGGTACACTACAGGGAGGCATGCGCCGCCGAAACGGTCGTCCCCTCTTTCCTTAGCTAGTCAGCATCTCCGATGACCTTTGATCAGAGAGACCATCCCTCCCATGCCGCGAGATTAGGACGCTACCCGCTCATCGTCGACCCCATCTTCCGCAAGAAGTGCCTCACCAAGGTGCTGATGGACAAAGGCAGGGCCTCAACATCCTCTACGTCGACACCCTCGACGCTATGTGCATCCCCCGGTCGGAACTTTGCCCAGCGGGCTCTCCCTTCCACGGGGTGATCCCGGGAGCACAGGCATACCCGCTCGGGCAGATCGACCTGCCCGTCACGTTTGGCAACCGAGTCAACTTCTGCTTGGAGGTCCTCACCTTCGAAGTGGACTTCCTAGGGTCCTACCACGCCATCTTGGGGCGGCCATGCTACGCCAAATTCATGGTGATCCCCAACTACACCTACCTCAAGCTGAAGATGACGGGACCGAACGGTGTCATCACCGTGGGCAGCGCCTTCTCGCATGCATTCACATGCAACCACGAGCATTTCAAGCTCACCACCGCGGTCATCAACTCATCCGAGCTCCCACAGCTCGGGGAGTCATTGACCCCAGCAGTCTCGGACTGCAACAAACCAACCTCCTCGACGGCCTTCCATCCACTTGAGGAAACCAAGGCGGTGGGGATCGACCCCACTGACCCAACCAAGACGGTGCGGATCGGGACCCAGCTCTCGGCCAAATAGGAATGCGAGCTCATTGACTTCCTGCGCGCCAATCGCGATGTCTTCGCATGGAAGCCATCTGACATGCCGGGCATACCATGGGACATCGCCGAGCACGCACTGCGCCTCATCCTAGGCTCGAAGCCCGCTAAGCAACGCCTGCGTCGCTTCGACGATGAGAGGCATAGGGCCATAGGTGAAGAGATCGCCAAACTCCTGGCAATCGGATTCATCAGGGAGGTATTCCACTCTGACTGGCTTGCCAATCCCGTTCTTGTTAAAAAGAAGATCGGGAAATGGAGAATATGCGTTAATTATACTGGCCTCAACAAAGCATGTCCAAAGGATAACTTTCCTTTGCCGCGCATAGACCAGATAGTCGACTCCACCTCGGGTTGTGAGATCCTCTCCTTTCTGGATGCCTACTCGGGCTATCACCAGATCACGATGAAAGAGTCCGATCAGCTCACAACCTTGTTCATCACCCCATATGGTTCGTACTGCTATGTAACCATGCCTTTCGGCCTGAAGAACGATGGTGCCACCTACTAATGGTGCATGCAGCAATGCTTCGCCGACCAAATCGACTCGCTCGATCAGCCTAATCAAGCCGAGCAGCCGAAACCAACAATCGCCGTCTATGTTGATGACATAGTGGCCAAAACGGCTCAAGCTTGCGACCTAATCGCAAACTTGGCCGCAACGTTTGCGAACCTCCGAAGGTTCAACATTAGATTGAATCCTGAGAAATGTGTTTTTGGGGTTCCAAAGGGGAAGCTGCTAGTATACATTGTATCCGAGCACGGCATCGAGGCCAACCCCAAAAAAATCACGGCCATCTCCAACATGAGCCCTATACGCAACGTCACGAGCGTACAAAGGCTCACTGGCTCTGTGGCTACCCTGAGCCGATTCATCTCCCGGCTCGGCGAACGGGGGATGCCACTCTACAAACTCCTAAAAAAGACGGACACCTTCGTCTGGACTGAGGAAGCTCAATAGGCTCTAGAGAGCCTCAAAGCGTCCCTAACGTCGGCCCCAATCCTCATCGCTCCTGAACGGGTAGAACCCCTCCTCTACGTTGCGGCAAGCAACCATGTGGTGAGCGCTGCCCTGGTCGTCGAAAGGGAGGAGCCGGGACACCACCTTAAGGTCCAACGGCCCGTATACTTCGTCGGGGAGGTACTCACTTACCCCAAGGTCCAGTACCCCCAGGTGCAGAAACTCCTATACGCCGTGCTGATGGTGACCTGAAAGCTCCTGCACTACTTCACCGACCACGAAGTTGCGGTCGTCACTTCATACCTTGATGTAGACAAGGCCCGATCTTCCGAAAGGTAGTGATAAATTTGATTGGTGGAGACTCGATGTTGACAATCCGGCTTCAAATCAGACTCAATTCGAACCCTGCAACCGCTACACCACTGCTCCATTGGTTATCAACCAAGCACAACTTGATTGACCTCGCCGAGAAGGCTTTCCCTGCAAGCGAATCGAAGAACACAAGCAAGAGAACGGTAAACACGCAATCTGAAATTGCAAATATGGACGGAGCAAAGATTAATATGGGGTTCAAGCTCTTGATTCGAATGGACTAATCGTCACAGGCGAGGAGAACAAGAACAGGGGCCCTGGATCACTGCAAAAAGACTTGTCGCCACAGTTACAATGAATCAATCTTAGTTTCTTGAAGGAAAACTAGAACTAAACAAAACCCAACCCTAATGTGGCGACGGCTACTGAATATATGAGGGTTAGGTCGTATGTATGGAGCTCATGTCCTTATCATCCTCCCTTTCTTGATGAAAAGCCAACCTCGGCGTCGATTGTGCTTGAAACTGATCCTGCACAACACAAAGGAGAATGGGGTTGCGAAGACAAAGGGAACTGAAATAATTGTGAGAAGGAATGTGACCATGTTTCCAAGTTTCTAGCGTGTCATCTCGCATAAAAATTTCAGCAAGCATGTAGACTCCATTATCCGAATGCACACGATGTATGTCAACACTATCCTACAAAAGATTAGAACGAACCAAAGACAATGCAGGAATAGATGGTCTAGCAGACATAGGTAGCAACCAACAATGGTCCCCTTCTTGGAAGTGAACTTGTTTCTTTGAGTAACATGAGAAAATGTTTGTATTATTATGGCTGCCCTCTAAATGATCGTAATCTTGTACAACAAAAGGAGAATTCATATTACTTCGAACGTATACTCGATGTATCATATATTGTCCTTTGTTGTTATATTTGTCAATAACATGATATGTGTGTTTAGAAAACCAAGGCAAATCAACATATTTAAAAAGGCTCTCCTCCAAACAATCTAGGTTACACAAAACATCAAATTCAATGTATCCCAAAGTATGTAAACAAGACAACAGTTTGAGCTCATCAATTTTAGTAGCAATATGAATAACATGTTTATTTTCAGCACAAGTGATTGGTTCAAAAACATGTAAATTTGAAGCATCATCAACCAATTCATCTTTATCACAAAGAACATCAAACAAATTATCATAGGACAAAGATAAATCAAGAGAGGGTTCCACTAACAATTGCTCTATGATAGCATGGTTTGTGGAAAAATTTAGTACATTAAAATAATTCTGACCTTCCTTGAGTGTAGCACCATGGACATTACATGTGTTCTCAGCAGGAGTAATAGGTGCATTGTGAAGTGATGGTTCTGAATTTGCATATGAGGTTGTGAGCTCCTCATTTTCTTCTATGTCATCCTCTCGCTTATGTACATTATCCTGCGGAAGGTTAGTCATAGCAAGAGGAATGACAACAGACTCTTCCTCTAAATGGTGCACCTCAGCATATGAAGTCAAAACAGGAGGTGGATTAACAAAGGTTTCTCGCATAAGGAGTTTCATATCATTCCAAGTTTGAGGTTTATCAGAAGGATCTAAAGACTCCCACCAAGATAAAGCAGAATATCGCAAAACACTAGCTACATTTTTTACCTTCCTCCTTAGACACACAAAGCGAGTAGAAAATATGTTATCTATGGCAATTTCCCACTCCATGTACTCATCAGCACCTATACCATCATAAGTCGGTGGATACGAACAACCTATCATTGTTAGAAGACAGCAAAAGACAACACAAAAATATTATCCCTATCAACTAGCAACTACTAGGTGGTGGTGAAAGTGGAAAGCAATATCTCAAACGGCTTACCACCGTCTTGCAAGTGTTCTTACCAAAGCCAACTGGGCAGTACAATCTGTTGTGAAGCTTGGGTGTAACAGTTGCAAGGTGAACCTGTACTAAGAGAGGTATATGTGGAGCTTTGGGCAGACACAATATGGTAGCAAGGAATAGCAATGGCCGAAGCAGATTAGCAAAGTTCAATAAGTATCCAAAGTACAAGTCACAATTGTTGGCTAAGACGTGTCCCTAGACATAGCACAAGTTGGAATGAAAGACGACGGATAAAACTCAAAGAACAAGCAAAGAGCACCCAATGCAATGGCTTTTATTCTTTTCCCTATTTTTCCCTCCAGGGCTAGTAGGAATCCACTTTTTTATTTTTCTCAAATATTTTTGTTGTATTTTTCTCCAAACAGGGATCACACAAGATGGAACCACAAAAAACTTCACCTTAAACAGAGGTGGGATGTGGTCTACAGAAAAACAGGCACATTTGCTGAAACCCGTGCAATAACTTAGGAGCTTGAAAACTCCCACTTCCTAATTTTTTTTGAATTCTGAGAATCGCAAAAATGCCAAAGGCATTGAATCGTATGTGTAATTTTACATTCTAAAATTTTGAAAAAAAAAATTCACCTCAATCAGAGTTCTGAGCGAAAAGTTATGCCTATTTTAAGGAAGGTCACCCAAATCAGGGGTTCCGGAAGGCACAACGCGGCTGGTAAGGCGGCGGCGGCTAGGGCAAAGCTTCCCTATCCTTCCAATGTTGATCACGGCTGAGGAAAGCTTCTCAGCAAGCAATAGGTATTCGCCAGATGAATCAAGAAGGGCTACGATGCAAAGGTGACACAATGCGGCTTGCAACCTAGCTAGGGTTTGCGCGGCGAGAGTTCACACAAGGCGGCTAGCGGGGCAAGTCAAGTAATGTGGTGGCTCAACCTGTTGTTTGGGTAATGGTGGATGGGATAGCGGTGGAAACAACAAACAACGACGGATGGTTGAAACTACGACCACAAACACACTAAACCAGCAACAAGACTCGACTACGGACACAAACTCAACAAAGCGAATCTGAAACAAAAATTGCAAAGGCTAAAAGGCGATAGGACAGCGGAAAGTGTAAATATTTTTGGGCTTTTTGTGGACTATAGGTGATGACATGAACTGAATCTAAAGGGAAAACATGATAGTATACCTCACGGGTAACCTGGAATCCTGATACCACTTGATGTGACAAGGCCCGATCTTCTGAAAGGTAGTGATAAATTCAATTGGTGGAGACTCAACATTGATGATCCGGCTTCAAATCAGACTCAATTTGAACCCTGCAACCGCTACACCACTGCTCCGTTGGTTATCAACCAAGCACAACTTGATTGACCTCACCGAGAAGACTTTCCCTACAAGTGAATCGAAGAACACAAGCAAGAGAACGGTAAACACGAAATCTGAAATTGCAAATATGGATGAAGCAAAGATTAATATGGGGTTCAAGCTCTCGATTCGAACGGACTAATCGTCATAGGCGAGGAGAACAAGAATAGGGGCCCTAGATCACTGTAAAAGGACTTGTCGCCACACTTACAACGAATCAATCTCAGTTTCTCGAAGGAAAACTAGAACTAAACAAAACCCAACCCTAATGTGGCGACGGCTACTGAATATATGAGGGTTAGGTCATATGTATGGAGCTCATGTCCTTATCATACCCACTCTGGGACATCATCCGCAACCGCAATGCCACGAGATAGATCTCCAAGTGGGCACTCAAACTCATGGGCCACGACATTAGGTATATCCCCCATACCGCTATTAAATCTTAGGCTCTCACGGATTTTGTTGCCGAATGGATGGAGGTGCAGCTACCGACCCCGGACGTCACCCACGAGTACTGGACAATGTACTTCAATGGGTCCGTAATGGTGCTCGGCTCGGGGGCTAGAGTGGTTCTGATCTCCCCGGACGGGAGTAGGCTCCGCTACGCCATTCGCCTCCATTTCTCGGCCTCAAACAACGTCGCGGAATACGAGGCCCTCATCAACGGGCTCCGCATCGCCATCGAGCTCAGCGCTACGTGACTCTACGTCCGTGGTGACTCGAAGTTGGTTGTTGACCAGGTCTTGAAGGAGTCCTCCAGCAAAAGCCCCCTCATGGCAGCATACTGCCAGGAGGTGCGCAAGCTCAAGGACAAATTTCTGGGGATCGAGCTGCATCACATCCCCCGAAAGGACAACGATGCTGCTGATTTTCTGGCAAAATTGGCCGCCAGGCGGGATCCGTCTCTGAGCGGGATCTTCATCAACGATCTCCATGAGTCGTCCGCCCGCGTCCTGGAAGGTCCAATCTAGAAACACCCCGACGCCAAGCCAGCGCTCGGGGGCTCCGACCCCAGTGCCTCCGAGGCGACGTCACCCGCTGACGTCGTCATGTTGACACTTGATCAAACCGACTGGCGAGCGTCGCTACTCGCCTACCTTCTCAAGGAGGTTCTCCCTTCCAAAAGGACTAAAGCCTGATGAATCGCTCAACGCGCCAAGACCTTCGTCGTGCTCGGTGACGAACTCTACAAACAGAGTCCATCGGGGGTGCTCATGAAGTGCATCCCTACCAACCAGGGGAAGCAACTCCTCCTCGAGGTCCTTGCCAGGATCTGCGGACATCACGTGGCCCCGAGGTCGCTGCATGGAAAAGCCTTTCGCTAAGGTTTTTACTGGCCCACCACACTATGAGCTGCAGAGGAGGTCATCCGCAGGTGTGAGGGATGCCAATTCTATGCTCAGCAAACTCATTTCTTGGCACAGGAGCTGCAAACCATCCCCATCACCTAGCCATTCGTGGTCTAGGGCCTCGACATGGTAGGACCCCTCAAAAAGGGCCCGGGCAGCTTCACTCACCTGCTCGTAGCGATTGACAAGTTCACCAAGTGGATAGAGGTCAAGCCCATCACCAACATCCGCTCAGAAGAGGTGGTCAAATTCTTCCTCGACATCATCTATCAGTTCGGCGTTCCTAACTACATCATAACTGACCACGGGACTAACTTCACCGAGAAGAAGTTCCTAGACTTTAGTGATGGATACGACATTATCAACTGGGCCTTGATCGGACATCCACGTACTAACGGTCAGGTCGAGCGTGTCAATGGCATGGTCCTCCAAGGACTTAAGCCACACATCTTCGACCGACTCAACAAATACGTAGGGCGATGGGTCGCAGAGGTCCCAGCAATCCTATGGAGCCTGAGAACGACCCTGAACCGATCCATAGGGTTCACACCTTTCTTCCTGGCCTACGGAGCTAAAGCAGTGCTACCCTCTGACCTCGCCCATGATGCCCCAAGAGTGAAGGCGTTTGACCACGACTGAGCCGCGGAGGCTTAGCATGACGCAGTCGACCTACTCGAGGAGGCCCGTGAGATGACCGTCATCCGCTCCGCTCGCTACCAACAAACTCTCCACAGGTACCATGAAAGGAAGATCAGGGGGAGGATCCTCGAAGTTGGTGATCTCGTACTCTGGAGGACCCAATCAACGAAGGAGAAACACAAACTCTCTCCACCATGGGAAGGACCCTATACGGTGACCGAGGTGATCTAACCGGACGCCTACCGACTGAAAGACGACAATGGTAACGTTCTCACCAACACTTGGAACATTGAACAGCTACGTCATTTTCCCCCTAAATTCGGTCTTACCGCTTTTATTCAACACTTGCTCCTATAAAGCACCCTAGCCCGAACACTTTCAGCTCAGGGGCTCCATGAGGGTACAATACTAAATACTACCTCTCTTTTTTACTATCACACATTCCATTCCTTTGATTACCCTACGTGACTTTGTTCTTACTCCCGACCAAGCGCACCCCGTCATGACCTACGGTTATGAGCAGCCGAGCTCGCGGGCCATGCCCAGGTTCTTAAAAGTTGTAGCCTACGGAATGAACGGGCAGGTGCAAAAAAGAAAGGATACAAAGAAAGCTATGCTAGGATAAAAACAAGGAATAGATAGTGTAACACCCTAGGTGTTTGGCTTCCACTAAATCGCATGTCATTTCATAAACATGTGCATTATCTATGTCATCATGCCATTGTTACTGAAACATGCATGTGCAACAATTTCAACTGGGTATGTTTCATGCTTGATTGTTGTGAATAGTAGTGAAACATGTGAATGTAACATGAAACTCTCATACTCGGAAACATGGCCATATGGTAGTAATGTGGCAATTATAAAATGACAACAAGGTCTTGAAACATGTGAAACATTGTATTGAAACATATGTAAGAATTGCTTGTTTTTATTTTCTGTATCATAGGTGATCATTAGAAGTGGTATAACAATTTTGTAAAGTGGTTGATTATGGTCTAATACACCTTAACTACACTTAGGTTACTTGTTGGGACATTGTTCATGTAGATCAAAATGACCAAAATGCCCTCAAGTGAAGGGTTGACTAGAATTGACCATAGGAGTCTCATTGTTTGACTGTTTAAAAAGTGTAACTTAGAGACTTTGCATGGCTGTGCACTCTTTACAAAAGTTGTAGCAAATTTATCAAGGAACAAAAGTTGTTTTATAGCCAAGTCATGAAAATGTGTGGAACATGGTCAAACATGGCCCACAAGTCAGAGATACATGCTGTTTTCAACACTTAGAAAAATATTCTAAGTCATAGTGTTTTCAGTTGCATCAAGCCAACTTTAGCTTCATGTAACTTCGGATCCATGACGTTTTAGGTGTTTATCATTGAAAAGAAATTGTAGAGGGAAGATAGGTCTACAGCTTTGATGTTCATGTCTTCCACTAACTCAAATCACGGATTAGGAGATAATTATCGTCGAACATGCTCTGTCGACCGGGACAATGGAGGACTGAATCGCGGTTTCGAGAAAAACTTGATAACGTTGTGGCCGACCGACGCAGAGGCTTGACGCGCGCGCGTCCGCCACTCGTCGCCCGGCTTGTTGTCGCTGGCCACGGCTGCCGAGGCTGGCTGGCAGCTTGCGCACGTTGCCCTCCACTTCAAGCCGGCGCGCCACCGACGCCTTCATCACTCCATTTTCATTTCTCCGCCCCCATAGCGCAGCACCAAGCCGCCGCCGCCATTGCCGCCGAGCTTCTCTCGCCTAGCTCCAGCGTCTTGGCAAAAGCGCGTTGCCCGTCCACTGTAGCCTCGCCGTGTTCCCCTCCATCACCTCCACCGTTCAATCGAGTCGATTGAGCCTCGGAAAGCGCATTGCCGTTTCCCCCACTGCAGCCATGGCGGAGCTCGCCGGAGTTGGCGCCCACGCGGCCAGCTGCCCGCGCGCGCTCCCATTCCTTCCTCGCCATGCGCTAGGCCATAGGAACACCACCAAAGCTCGTAGGGTCACCGATAGGGGGCGTGTGCGTCGTCGGTTCACCGGGCCGGCCGCTGCGTGGCGCGTGCGCCGCCGTGTTAGTCGCCAACCCCTCTAGCCACCACCATAGCACCGGTTGAGGTCACCAATAGATGCGCATGGTCATGGCGAACGTCAGAAGTAGATGGTGTCGCCGGAGAAGCCACCGGCGTTGAGTTCCACCGTCGCCGAGGCCGCCGCCCCTGTTTCCCTCATTGACGCTGTGTGGGCCCTTCTTGTCACCGTCATGATCGAGGCGGGAGCCCAGCGTGGGCAGCGTCGCGTTGGGCTGATGCCAACAGCGTGAGTCATGGGGTCGCCGGTTCTTGGGCTGGCAGAGTAGGGTGAGAGTTGTTTTCCTATTTTATTTTGTTTATTTATTTCATGATTTATGTACATCTTGAAAAAATATGTAGCTCCTAGTATATAGATCCAAATGCTATGGTTCCAATTTTGTTGAGTTCATGATAATGTCTAGTATTTAACAAAAATATTATATGAGCACTTGTTTTAGAAAAATTGGATGAATTAAATAGGAGTTTGAAATGTGTTTTTAGAAGCATGCAAACTTGTTTGAATTTTATCTTGAGTTTATGTGGTCCAAAAATTATGAAATTTTGTGGGCAGTCTGTTATTGCTTATGTGAATCTCTGGTAAAAATTTTAGAGCTAGTGCATGTGTAGTTTTTAAGTTTTAGAATTTCCTTTTATTAATAGATGGATCTTGTGTGAATTTTCATAATTTTTCTATAGATCCAGTGAAGGTGAAATTTTATGGGAGCTTAAGCACAGGAATTGGTCGCTTCGGTGATTGTTTTTGTGCTTACGTTCTTATGATTTGGTCGGTTCTGTTACAGCTGGCATCAGAGCAAGATTTGACACTAAACACGTCATTTGTGTATTTAAAACAAAAGTATTTGTAAAAATCCTAAATTAAATACTAAGTATTGCCAGTGGTCATATCCCTTATGCCCGAATAAGGACTCTTAGGTGGCTTATTAAAGTACTAACTTGGGGTTCTGCATGTTTACATTTTCGTCGTCCATACGGCGTGCTATTATATGGATGCCATCCGCTTGGGTGGTAATGTTTGGATCAAATACCTCTACGCGCCCGGTAAGTGGGAGTTGTGAGAGCATGACCGCATCCAATCGTCGGTCTAGGGAGAGTAGTTGTGGTTGCTCGCGTATTTACATGTTCAATCATGTATCTATGAGAGTACTTAAATGTGGGTATCTCTCGACGGGTAGTTGTGATACTAGAGTATGTGCATCGGAGATGTATGTATGAAAGTATTTAATTCTTGCTTGCTTTTATGCATTTTGGGAAATTCTTGGGCTGAAATGAAATTTTCTGCAGGTACACTAACAACGTATCGTTGTAGATCGACTAGCTACCGTATACGAGAAAACGTATGTATGCCACCGTATATTTCGCTAGCCTTTAAATTTTTCTAGGATGGTGAGGACGTCACGGATCGTGCATGCATCATGATCAAGCATACATGGCATTTCTTGCATTACTCCCTCCTTTAAAATATGATTGTCCCGGCTAATTAAATTTCGTATCCCTTAAATGATTCTCCCTTACGTTGTAACTTTTTTACTGAGATGGATAAGCGACGAGGCGCCTTTGCTTTCATAAGTCCATTTGGAGGGCGGGCGCCTCGTCACCGTTTAGCTCCTCGTGAGCCCCAATCCCGAGCCTCTTGAGGAGGAAAGGTGAGGATGAGCTTGCTCGGGTGATCTGCTGAGAGGAATGCGGCTCAAGCACCGCTTGGAACAAGTGACACAGAAAGGGACCAAGAGACCCTTGAGGTTCAGAGAGGTTGTGAGTTGCTCACCATGAATCTGTGAACGCATGTTGATTCACGTGATGAACCAACGGAATGAAGCCTGCACGAGGAGGATGTGTTGAGAGCACGACGAGGTAGAGCTAGAGCGCAAGTGGCAATTTTGAGGAGTACAATGACAATCTCCATGAGGAGGTTCACTGTTACACAATCAACTTCACCTCTCCCCGCCACACGAGGATGAGATGGGTTACGGTGTCATCATGGTGAAGGTGATGATGGTATGGAGGTCAATGGACTGAGGACATTCCACACGATGAGGAGGAAGATGAGGAGTTAGAGCCTGCTAGTGATGAAGATGGAGGAGAAATCTTCGACACTGACTCCGAGGACGATGCGTAGTTTAGCTTACTACTTAGCTAATGCGCAAGAGCTAGTCTTTTGTTGATCCTCATGCATGAACGAGTAGCTTTGGAATAAGTAATCGTTGGGATGTAATATTGAACCATAAGTTATCTTTGGATGTAAGTTTGGAACCACTATGGCTTGGATGTAACCTATCGAACGTATTATGCTCCACGTATGTGAGCCTTTGATAAATTCCGTCTTTGCGGTCTATGGATCGAGTGGTTGGTTAAGTTCATCGCATTTATAGATCCATTGACGCGCTTGATGAGTTTGTGTGGTTGTGATGAATGATTGTGCCTCTGTTGATTATCTCAATGCATTTCCTCCAATGGACTCGGTTTGGGCATAATTATCGATTCATCTACAAAATTTCCACATCATTAGTGCTCATTGGCTATACCTTTTTGCAGATGGCTCATCATAACCTTTCGTCATGGTCGTGGCATGGGAAATGAGGAACAACCACCTCCGCCACCGCCCACACCGGTGAGCTAATGCAGATGGTGGTGGAAAGTCGGCGCATGTTAGCGGAGGCTATGCATCGGATGGCTAACCGTGAGGATCGTCATGTCATAAGGACCCGAGCCAAACCAAAGACAACATGACTTTAAGGACTTCATGGATACAAAGCCTCCTGTCTTTTCGTGGAGGCGGAAGAACCATTACAAGCTGATGAATGGTTGAGCACGATAGAGCAAAGGTTTGGATTGCTCCGTTTGGTGAGGGTATGAAGGCCACATATGCAGGACACCAGCTCCAAGGCCTGCGCAGTATCTCAGTGGACACATCACAAGACCACCTTCCCCGCAAACGCCAGAGATAGTTTGGGGTCGGGCCAGTGACTTTCAGAGGACACTTTATTCCTCCCTGGTCTCATGGCCATTAAGCATCTTGAGTTTATGAAGCTCACCCAAGGCAACAAGAGTCTCAATGAATACCTCCGGGCATTCAACAACTTTGGCAAGGTATGCTCTGAGTTTGTCGATACCGGACGCTAAGAGAATAGCTAGCTTCAAGAGGGACTTTCCCTAAATTGATGAAGTCAATGGGCAAGCTGCAAGTGTGTCACCTTCAATGAGTTTATTAGTGACACTCGACTCAAGAGAACAATGATAAGATATATGCCGCTTCTAAGAACCGCATAAAAGAAACTTTGATTCGGTGCTTCTCGGTCTAAGGCACCAATGATATCAAGGCCCGATGCCGTCCACCAATGCTAATGTCGGTACCGCCCACCTCGGAAGAAGAATCAAGCTAAAACTGGTTTTCGTTAGAAAGGTACACAATTTCCTTGCCAAAGAATACTTACAGGAGGGGCAGCTCAATGTCCCACCAGCTCTTGAGCCGTGTTGGAGCTGTAACCGACTGGTCATTGGGCAAATAGGTGTCCCCATCCTCCCAAGAATGCTCAAGGAAGCGTCCGTCGGCGTGTTCATTACACTCTTGTGGAGGAAATTCCTGCTTTGGTGAAGTGGTCACATTTGGTAAGTTTTTGTTAATGATCACCCCTAGGTTGTGCTCTTTGATTGGGTGCTTCACATTCCTTTGTGAGTTCTACTTTTGCATCTAAGCATAAGATGAATGTGATTACAATTGTCAAGGGTGGTTATTGTATTAGTCTTTCTTTGGGAATAATATCATGACTAACCAAGTAGTAAAAGATGTAAAGCTTGAAATTGGGGATCGAGAGTTTCTTCACGGATCTTGTAGTGCTCTAGGGGGTAGGAATTGATATAATCCTAGGAATGAAGTGGATGAGTGGGAATGGAGTCTTGATCGACACGTCAACCCGTGTGGTAATGTTGAGGGATCCTGTGGATAAGAAGGGTTTTCTAGTGCGATTACCTCGTGATATCTCTCTTCACAATGTCTGACCAATGCTACCCTAGCCAAAGCCATTGAGGATCTACCGGTTGTGCGTGAGTTTCCATATGTCTTCCACGATGACTTGCACGGATTACCTCGGACCGCGATGTAGAATTCAAGATAGAACTTATTAAAGATGCACGGCTCCTATATCTCGAAGGCCCTATAGAATGCCGCCCAATGAGTTGGCTGAACTAAAGAGTCGATTGAATGAGCTATTGAAGAAAGGTTTGATTGGCCTAGTTCTTCTCCTTGGGGTTGTCCGACTATCTTTGTGAAGAAGAAGGATGAATCTTTGCGCATGTGCGAGATTATAAATCCCCTAAACTTTGTTACCATCAAGAACAAATACCCTCTTCCTCGTGATCGATATTACATTTGATCGACTCTCTAAAGCTAAGGTATTCTCCAAGATCGATTTGAGGTCCGGTTACCATCAGATCAAAATTCGTCACGAAGATATACCTAAGACGACTTTCTCTACCCGTTATGGTTTGTTCGAGTACCTTGTCATGTCTTTTGGGTTGACAAATGCTAAGCACACTTTATGTACTGATGAATTACGTATTCATGCCGTAATTGGACAAGTTTGTCGTCGTGTTCATTGATGACATCCTAGTATATTCTCGAGAATGAAGAAGAGCATCTTTGAACATCTAAGAATTGTCTTAACTCGATTGCGTGACAACCCGACTTTATGCTAAGTTAAAGCAAGTGTGAATTCTGGTTGAACAAGATACCTTTTCTAGGTCATGTGTTATCCGGTGATGGAATTTCGGTTGACCCTACGAAGGTGCAAGAAGTCCTTGAGTGGAAGGCACCTATTACGGTCCTGAAGTTCGAAGTTTCTTGGGATTGGTGGCTATTATCGTCGCTTTATCCCAGATTTCAAAAAAATCGCCAAGCCCATGACTCGACTCTGCAGAAAGATGAGAAGTTTGTGTGGACTCGAAGTGTGAAGAGGCTTTCCACACTTTGCGGACCTTGCTAACCTCTACTCTCTGTATTAGCACAACCCGACATCGAAAAGCCTTTTGATGTCTATTGTGATGCATGTGGCACCGGTTTGGGGTGTGTTCTTATGCAGGAGGCCGAGTAATTGCTTATGCTTTGGCGCATGACTTCGAAAGCATGAAGTCAACTATCCTACCCATGACTTAGAGTTAGCATGATTGTTCATGCCACGAAGATTTGGAGACATTACTTGTTGGGTAATGTGTGCAATATCTATCTTGACCATAAAAGCCTCAAGTACATCTTTACTCAACCCGAGTTGAACATGCGCGTCATTGGTATTTGGTTAGAATTGATTAAGGACTACAACCTTCAAGTGCACTACCATCTGGGTAAGGCGAATGTGGTTGCCGATGCCTTAGCGAAAGGCCCATTGCAATTCCTTAATTAGTGAAGACTTTCATCTGTCACACCTCCTTCATCCTGTAGTACTTCACAATATCTTTGTGGATTGCTCTCTTAGAAGTCGAATTATTGAACTCGAGGAAGACCTGATGTGGGTGTGTTTCACATCAAGCGGAAAATGAAAGAAAAAGAGACCAAGCACTTTAAGGTCGATGACAAAGGAATTCTCTGGTTTAATGATAGACTTGTGGTACCCAAAGATAAAGAACTTAGAAATCAAATTATGGGTGAAGCCCATTCTTCTAAGTTGTCCATCCATCCTGGTAGTAGTAAAATGTATCAAGATCTCAAGTTTGTATTATTGGTGGACCAAGATGAAGAAAGAAATCGACTTATGTGGCAAGGTGTGATAAGCATTGAGAGTCAAGGCTATTCACATAAGGCCGGATTGTTTGCAACCACTCTCTATTCTGGTTTGGAAGTGGGAAGAAATTAGTATGGATTTTATTGTTGGATTACCCACTACCAACAAGGGTTGTGATTCCATCACGGGTTATCGTAGATCGTCTAACTAAATCCGCTCACTTTATTCCGGTCAAGTCTACCTATCACCCACACAATTATCTTTGAGATTTATTTTCAACAAGTGGTACGTCTCCATGGTGTACCCAAATCCATTGTTTCGATAGAGGACCTCGGTTCACGGCTCGTTTTTTGGGAGTGCTTACATCGAGAATCTTGGCACTCATCTAATCCATGATTACGCCTATCATCCGCAAACATCGTGAGGCGGTGGCGTGTTAATCAAATTCTTGAGGACATGCTTAGAGCTTGTCTTATTTCTTGCAAAGGCTCTTGGGAAGGCTGGTTACCTCTCATTTGAATTCTCTTATAACAACAGTTATCAAGAGAGTATCAAAATGGCTCCTTTTGAAGCTCTTTATGGCGCAAGTGTAGAACTCCTTTGAAGCTGGGTGGAACCGGGGAAAGAAGATTCTATGGTATTGACTTTGTAAAAGAAAGCCAAGAGCAAGTCCGAACTATACAAAAGAATATAGTCGCCGCATACAGGCTAGACAAAAGAGCTATCTTGACAAGAGAAGGAAACCTATTGAGTTTGAAGTAGGTGATCATGTTTATCGAAGGTATCCCCTATGAAAGGAGTCAAGCGTTTTGGAATTAAAAGGAAGCTTGAGCCTCGATATGTTGGACCCTACCGCATTATCGAGAAAAGTGGAAGAGTAGCATATAAGCTCGATCTACCCGTGAGATGGGAGCTATATTTCCGGTATTCCATGTGTCCCGGTGAAGAAGTGTCTTCGTATTCGAGGAAAGAATAGCGACAAGAAAAGTCAACTTGAAATCTGATCTTTCTTATGAGGAAAAACCCATGCAAGTTCGGATACACAAGAAAGAGTGACTCGTACACGAGTGGTTAAGTTATACAAGGTAGTTTGGAGTAATCATAGTGAGCGGGATGCAACACAGGAGCAGGAAGATTATTTAAAGGAAAACTATCCGACTTTCTATCTTGATTGGTACGCTTTCCAAATCTCGGGACGAGATTTTTCTAAGGGGGAGGCTGTAACACCCTAGGTGTTTGGCTTCCACTAAATCGCATGTCATTTCATAAACATGTGCATTATCTATGTCATCATGCCATTATTCTTTGAAACATGCATGTGCAACAATTTCAACTGGGTATGTTTCATGCTTGATTGTTGTGAATAGTAGTGAAACATGTGAATGTAACATGAAACTCTCATACTCGGAAACATGGCCATATGGTAGTAATGTGGCAATTATAAAATGACAACAAGGTCTTGAAACATGTGAAACATTGTATTGAAACATATGTAAGAATTGCTTGTTTTTATTTTCTGTATCATAGGTGATCATTAGAAGTGGTATAACAATTTTGTAAAGTGGTTGATTATGGTCTAATACACCTTAACTACACTTAGGTTACTTGTTGGGACATTGTTCATGTAGATCAAAATGACCAAAATGCCCTCAAGTGAAGGGTTGACTAGAATTGACCATAGGAGTCTCATTGTTTGACTGTTTAAAAAGTGTAACTTAGAGACTTTGCATGGCTGTGCACTCTTTACAAAAGTTGTAGCAAATTTATCAAGGAACAAAAGTTGTTTTATAGCCAAGTCATGAAAATGTGTGGAACATGGTTAAACATGGCCCACAAGTCAGAGATACATGCTGTTTTCAACACTTAGAAAAATATTCTAAGTCATAGTGTTTTCCAGTTGCATCAAGCCAACTTTAGCTTCATGTAACTTCGGATCCATGACGTTTTAGGTGTTTATCATTGAAAAGAAATTGTAGAGGGAAGATAGGTCTACAGCTTTGATGTTCATGTCTTCCACTAACTCGTCACGGATTAGGAGATAATTATCGTCGAACATGCTCTGTCAGTCGGGACAATGGAGGACCTGAATCGCGGTTTTCGAGAAAAACTTCAGCGTTGTGGTTGTGGCGACCGACGACGCAGAGGCTTGACGCCGCGCGCGTGTCCGCCACTCGTCGCCGGCTTCTTGTCGCTACAGCCACGCAGCCGAGGCTGGCCCGACGCCACGCTGCCGTTGCCCTCCACTTCAAGCCGGCACCGCCAACGCCTTCATCACTCCATTTTCATTTCTCCGCCCCCATAGCGCAGCACCAAGCCGCCCGCCATTGCCGCCGGAGCTTCGCTCTCGCCTAGCTCCAGCGTCTTGGCAAAACACGTTGCCCGTCCGCTGTAGCCTCGCCGTGTTCCCTCCATCACCTCCACCGTTCAATCGAGTCGATTGAGCCTCGGTGAAAGCGCATTGCCGTTTCCCCCACTGCGCAGCCATGGCGGAGCTCGCCGGAGTTGGCGCTCACCGCGGCCAGCTGCCCTCGCGCGCTCCCATTCCTTCCTCTCGCCATGCGCTAGGCCATAGGAACACCACCAAGCTCGTAGGGTCCACCGATAGGGGCGTGTCGTCGTCGATTCACCGGAGCCGGCCGTCTGCGTGGCCGTCTTGCGCGCGCGTGTTAGTCGCCAACCCCTCTAGCCACCACCATAGCACCGATTGAGGTCACCAATAGATGCGCATGGTCATGGCGAACGTCGTAGAAGTAGATGGTGTCGTCGGAGAAGCCACCGGCGTTGAGTTCCACCGTCGCCGAGGCCGCCTCCCCTGCTTCCCCCTCACGACGCTGCTGGCCCTTCTTGTCACCGTCATGACTGAGAAGGGAGCCCAGTGTGGGCAGCGTCGCGTTGGGCGATGCCGGTAGCGAGTCATGGGCCGCCGGTTCTTGGGCTGGCCGAGTAGGGTGAGAGTTGTTTTCCTATTTTATTTCGTTTATTTATTTCACGATTTATGTACATCTTGAAAAATATGTAGCTCCTAGTATATAGATCCAAATGCTATGGTTCCAATTTTGTTGAGTTCATGATAATGTCTAGTATTTAACAAAAATATTATATGAGCACTTGTTTTAGAAAAATTGGATGAATTAAATAGGAGTTTGAAATGTGTTTTTAGAAGCATGCAAACTTGTTTGAATTTTATCTTGAGTTTATGTGGTCCAAAAATTATGAAATTTTGTGGGCAGTCTGTTATTGCTTATGTGAATCTCTGGTAAAAATTTTAGAGCTAGTGCATGTGTAGTTTTTAAGTTTTAGAATTTCCTTTTATTAATAGATGGATCTTGTGTGAATTTTCATAATTTTTCTATAGATCCAGTGAAGGTGAAATTTTATGGGAGCTTAAGCACAGGAATTGGTCGCTTCGGTGATTGTTTTTGTGCTTACGTTCTTATGATTTGGTCGGTTCTGTTACAGATAGTGATTCTATCACAAAACAGAACTGATGTATTCATTGATACATAAATTGTTCACACGGGGGCTCCCCCGCAAACTTAACAATTATATTTGCTAACTACTTCCACTCCAAATACTACTGTGGCCGCTCGATGGCATTAGCTGATGCCAAAGGAGAGGCCACGGCACATGCCGCCAGACATAACCACCGCTGCAAGGGCCCCGCCCTGTTTCTCTCTCTCGACTTTGGTGAGCGCAACGGGTACCTCAAGGACCCCGCCCGGTTCCGCTCCCTCGACTTTGGCGAGCGCAACAAGGTACCTCAAGGGCGTCGCACCCATAGATGCTCAACAGAAGAGCATGGAGCTCCTAACCTTCTCATGCAGTCGAGGCAGCTCCTGGGCAGGGACGCTGCCCGCCGAGGTATGGCCGCCGTGGCTGGAAGATATCTCATCAAACTTTATGAACTGGCCAACCTGAGCAGCTGCAAGGGCAAAACCTTCCACCGGTGCAGTCCCGAGCGTCTTCCTCTCTAACAAGGCTTGCCCAGAGAAGACTCGCCGAAAGGAGTCCATGTGCGGCTCCATCCCGATGAAAGTCTCGCAGATGGTGACAAAGCCGATGACGTACGGCACCCTCCAGTGCGCCACCTCCTTTGGCGGAACCAGCCCCTTCTCGGCGAAGGTGGCCAGCACCATCTCATCTACATTGGGGGACCTCCAACTCGACATCGTGCTCCGGAATCACGAACAGGTCTGTGAGTTCTCCTTTCCTTCTCCCTTCCCCTATTTAAGGAAGAGGCGAAGCAGTTGAGGAAAGGCGAAAGGATTGGGGCGAGAAACCCTCTCCCTTCCCCCATTTAATGTGGATGGGAAACGACGGGACGCGCCCTGACCGATGGGATGCACCCTGCACGACGGAATGGTGCCTGGTCAGATGGGACATGGCTTGGGTATGGCCCACCACTACCGTCGCGCCGGGTGCGAGAACCAAAGCGCCACCACGCACAGGTGGCCCTCCACCTTCTCAGGCGGGACTTAGAAAGGCCCAACCACGGGATCTCCGCCCAGGAGAGACCATCGAGCTTCCTGGGTCGATTGGACGGCTCAGGCAAACACCAAGAGACAGGTAAGGAGCAGAGGGATGCCCCATGTGGGCCATGCCAACTCCGTCACGAACAACGAGCGTGGATCCTGGTCGGACATTTCCGATTGGAGCTCCTCAAACCCCGTCACTCGAGTCATCAAGGTAACATTACCAACCCCCACTATTTCTTTATATAATCATTCATACATCTATACACGCATTCATTCATTCCATACATCCAAGGCATCGCATATGCGATTAAATGCATCACAACGCTCCGTGTTGCGTCACGAAGCGGCAGTTGCCTCATTCAACATGAGCAACAACCGACCGGGGTTTGAAGGCCGGCCCATGAAGGGCTCGAGGCCGCCTCGCGTCAAACAGAGCCAGGGGAGAAAACGCAGATGAGCCCCGAGCGGCCCTCACCTAGTCTACCCCGAAGCAGACAGGGTCATCTCAACATTCTCGTTCGATCCTAACCTCTGCCAATCCCACATAATCTCCATCAAGGGGAGGCCAGCGGGCCACCCAGGTCGGTCTCTGGAACAACCCATGCATCTGTCGGGTTGCATGTTAAGGAGCAGTGAAATGTCACAGGAGGGCTATGCTCACCCCATCACGAACGATGGACCCAGATTTCACTCGATCATACCCGTTAGCAAGCTCACCGAGCGCGTCACTCGAGCTCGAGCCATCTAGGCAAGCGACGTTAGCTCAGCCCCTCCGGTTGCGAGAAACCACGGACGGGGTAACGCACAAAACTCAACCAACACCTATCAAGCCCAACAGGGCTCAGGGACTCAAGACACCTAAAAACTACCTCGGCTGCGCCCGACGCGTGCGCCCGACGCCAGGATCCACGAGCTCCATCTCTCCCAATTCCTAAAACTGCCTCGGCTACGCCCGACGCGTACACCCGACGCCAGGATCCACGAGCTCCGTCTCACCCAATCCATAAACTACCTCAGCTGCGCACGATGGGTCCGTGAGTCCACCTCGCTCGATCCATAGGCTGCGCCCGATGCAAGGATCCGCGAGCTCTGTCTTGCCCGATTCCTAAAAAATCGCCTCGGCTGTGCACGACGGGTCTGCGAGTCCGCCTCGCCCAATCCCTCGGCTACGCCCGACGCAAGGATCCGTGAGCTCCGTCTCGCCCGATCCCTAAAAACTGCCGCAGCTGCGCACGACACCTTGGTTGATGACTCTGTCTCGACTAAAATGCACGCACACATGCCCACTGACAAAAACCCCCCAAGCAATCCTGCCCGAATCGCCCGGGGGCTCGGGGGCTACACCCACGGGTGAGCTCGCGCACACCCGCTGATGAAACAAAACTTCCCCCGCTGGCAACACGAAAAAACCCCCAGACAATTCTACCCGAATCACCCAGGGGCTACACCCGCGGGTACGCTCGCGCACACCCGTCGTCAAAACAAAAATCCCCCAGACGATTCTACCCGAATCGCCCGGGGGCTCGGGAGCTCCTGTCGGGTTCATAAACCTAGGGTCCCTCATGGACCGCTTCCCAGCAAAGGCTCGGCCCAGCAGGCGACATTGCGAATGACACGCAACTCCTAGGCCGACCCAAAAACCTAAACGACGAGCCGGAAAGGCGATCCAAATCTCCAACCGAAATGCATGGCCAAGGAGGAACGGCACCCGCTTCGGACTCCGGCTTGCCTCTCCGACTGGAAGAAGAACAGCGCTCGCTTCTAACTCTAGCCCACCTCCGAACAGCCTCTCTGACTGGAAGGCCTGGCCAAAACACCACTTCCGACTCTGACCCGCTTCTCCGACTGGGAATGCGCCAAACCCCTGCTTACAGCTCCTCTCCAACTGGCACAATCAGAGCCGACTGGGACCAACCGACCGGGGACGCCCGCTCGGTGAGGACCTAGAAACGGACAGAGAAAGTAAGGCAGGGCACTCAAGTCAACCGCAATACCAAGGACCGTACCCTGTACACCTATAGGACAGTACCCTGCGACCTTCCCAAATAATGTTGTAGGCGCCGATATTTTCCCTACAGTGTTGTGGGCGCCATCAACTCCCATACCAGACAAACACGGTAAGGCTCCCCCCACATGCCTCTGGGCATCAACAGTTTTGTGGGCACTGGCATTTACCATATCAAGCAAACATGGTAAAGCCCCTGCATGCCTCTCGGCATCAACAGTATGGCGGGCACCGACGTCTGCCATACCAGAAGAAGACGACGCAACCTCCCACATGCATCTGACATTAACATTGTTATGGGCACCTACAATCATCTTGTACCCAATGGCGTGGGCGACAAAACTTGGCATACGTATACTCTCCCTCTCTCACTTGTAAGGCCATCCCCTTCATCTATAAAAGGAGATGCGCTCTCTCCCAACAGGTAGATCGATCTGTACACAAAATCTCGAACAACACACACAACAGGAGAACAACTAGGTTCAAACCTCGAGCATACGCTTAAACACATAGCACATAGCGGAGCTCCCGTCACTCTCGGCCCCTCAGACCAGAGTCCGACCGGACCTCTCGTACACCCCATCTTTCTCCCTTCCGTTTGTAACCCCACAGCAAACTTCGAGCACCTGGGTTCAGGAATAAAGTCACCGACCGACTCAAACTGGACGTAGGACACGTTGCCTGAACCAGTATAAACCCTGTGTCATTGAGTGCTAAGCCACCTCCGATTACAACGTACAACAAAACTATAAATATTTACATGTTGGTCACTTTCTGCACCGACAATATTCCTAATAGAAGCAAATAGAAAGAATGGAAACTGAAAGGAGGAAGCCAACACCCGAGATTAGTTATATGGTCTCATTGATTAAAAGTGCAATCAACTTAAAAACTAACATAATATATTAGGCTTGTTTGACATACTTGAAGAGTGATGTGTTCAAACATTTTTAATACAATAGATACTCTTCTCTGTTAAATGAACTTAGCAGTTTTGTGCCAGGTAATATAGCTCCAAACAACCCAATAACAAGTTTTTGTGATTGGACGGCAAAGTATATATTTTATACAAATAATTAAAATAAAAATTGTCCATGGATCATCATTCTTTGGTATTTAGTAGCTAATTAGAAATATAGCATATTGCCCGTACTAACGCTACGGTGGCATCTAGAAAAAAATAAATCATAAAACTAAAAGAAGAAATACTGCACGTGCTATCGCTACGGTAATATTTCGAGCATGCACATGAAAACAAGAAAAAGAAGATATATGTTTCCATAGTTAAGAATAAAATGGAATATTTAAGTTCCACAAAAAATAAATGACACGGCGTTGCTATTACAGCATAAACATCATATTCCAAGGGAGTTTCACATTTCATGAACTGCTACTGCCTGACATGCCTCTCATGACACTGTAGGGCCACCACACAGTTCCAACATGTCTCTATCACAATCGAAAAAAAGTCTCTCACCACCCCTAACAAACACAAGATGTGCAATAACAAATTATTCGCAGCAAGTAATAAGGACTACAACTAACTTGGCACCCCATAAACCATAAATAGCTCAAGAGCAAGTAGTCTGGTACTAAGAACTAAAACTCTTGTTATCATTCACAGTTAACACATACTAATACAAAGGATTCTGAGACCAAGTGGCAAAGATATGTGTTCTATGAAATGGATTAGGAAGATGCACTTTGTTTAACTAAAAACCATTGATTTCCAGGAGCAAGTTCAAATAATGTACAGATAAATCAGCATCCATCGTAGCCAGCTGCTGCTGTGCTTTTCCTAGTACAAGGGAAATCGATACACGTAGAAGAAGATAAAAATCCTCTCATAACGTCTAAAATGCAGCAATGAGAAGCCACGATGGCAGCAACTCTGGTGAAGGCCAAGAAAATCCAATGAATACAGTCACCACTAAAGGTATACCTTTTGCCGACTAATCAGATACCACAGTTCACAAATAATTTTCTGAGCTTTGGTGAACAGAGGAAAAGATTTAGCCTTTTAAAAGAGCACAAAAGGATAAAATGTATGAACAATCTAAATATAGGAGAAGGAACCATAGTTTTTTAACGCTGATGTGCTAGGATACCTTGTGAAAATAAACAATGCAAGCATTCCAGAAGATCATTATTAGTTCATAGGGTGATGTTTCGCAGTGTAACCTTCTAATAAGATCTATCTCTTGCTGGCATGTTGGTTTTGTCCAAAAAGATTGAGAAACTTTGAATTGATTAACAAATGCATATTTGATACCTATATATATGAAGATTACCACCATTTTAGTGGTGAAACCCATAGCCACTTTCGTGTATTTCTTTCTTTTCTTTTCTGCAAGCAAATCCCAGAAAAAAATGTGGGCTGAATCTATGAAGCCAACACAAAAATGGAAATTATGAATCAAACAGAAATAAATAGACAGAAGAAGCAAACTTGACTACGTCCGTAAGACCCACCTGAGTAATATCAAATGCTAAAGAACAGGGAACAAGGTTCTATTGCTCTGGAAAATCTAACAGGCAACACCAACACAGGCAGAAGAGAACCCGCTCGATGTCAGTCACTGAAGAGATAACACCAACACATGTAGATATGTACGACTGAAATATGTTAGAGAATGTAATTTCCATACCTGCATGTATTGGTAGGCAACAAGCCTGCCTTTAGACCTGAGATTGATGTATCTTCATTTGTTTTATTGTGAAGTTCCTACAGAACCAGAAACTATAAATTTACACAGGATGTAGGTACAATTTTACCTAGTGGCAATACTCAATTATGTAACTAAAGTTCATCATGGAGGTATTAAGGACCAGAAACTATAAATTTTCTTGTTAATTCTCTCCCTATTGGTTTTGTAATCTGAGGCCCTAATTCTGTTTTGATAAAGATATATGCAGCAGAGATTTGAATAAATGTGTGCCTCTATCCAAGTCTGACTAATAGTGTACCTTTACACTCTGTGTCTAGAGTAAACATGGCAACGGGTAAAATCCGCGCGGATACAGGTATCACAAACCCGCACCCGCGAGGATATTTATGTGCCCGCGCCCGCCACCCGCCACGGGCAACACTATGTGCCCACGCTCGCTATCCGCGGGCATGTTTTGCCCGCATACCCGCAAGAAGTGGGGATCTGGCCATCTGGGAGAGGCGCGCGCCTGGCGTTCGGTGTCGGGGACGGGGAGGCCGGTGTCCGGGACGGGGAGCCACGAGTGGGGATCTAAGGGAGGTGCACGCTGCGAGTGGAGGAGGTGAGGAAGGCCGGTGTCTGGCGTCGGAGTAGGGAGGCAGGCGGGCGGCGTAGCGGCGTCAGGGACGGGGAGCCGCGAGCCCGCGACTGGGGATCTAGGGGGCGTGCGCCGTGAGTGGAGGAGGCGAGGAGCCGCACCGCGCTCGCCGGTCGCAGTGAGTGGAGGAGGCGAGTAGGTCGCGCCGTGCTTGCTGATCACCGCGATTGGAGGAGGCGAGGAGGCCGCGCCACGCTCGCCGCGAGTGCAGAAGTCGTGACCTACGACCGCAAGTTGGGGTTGGGGAGGCGGGGACGTGGGGTCGAGTGGGTGACTGACGGCCGCTGGTGGAGTGGTGGGAGTGGGATTGGGATGAAGGAAACCCTACAATCGGAAGCATATATACCTCTTCTGCAGTTGCCCCACATGTCAGTGCGGGTTTGCGGGTGCGGACATGCTATTTTCTTACCCGTCTAGCTTTGCCCGTTGGGCACAACTCTATACCCGTGCTCGTGCCCGCGGGCACAGGTTCGCGCCCGTATCCTCGCCCACCGGTTCGGGTGCCCGCGGGTACGTGGATTTTTTCTGCCCGTTGCCACCTTTAGTCTAAAGCAAGCTTCACAAGTGAATGATCACCGAGAAAGGTATACCTAGAGCTGGATCTTTTGCTACATTTGCAGGTTTGGACAGGGTCCTAGCTTCTAAATTGTTTTTATTCATGAAAACCACCTATGCAAATGAAAGGATTTCATGAGTGAGTAAATGATGACATTGATGATATGCCTTGTTTCCTTTGCACATCTAATGCCCTTTCATGTAATATTCAAATAATTCAACCTAAATAAATTACTCGTCTAAAAAAACTAAATAAATTACTGTAATTAGTAGCGATATTGGCTGAAATCCCCCAAATCTAAACCAGAAAGACGCCTATATGGCCATGTCAATCGAGGAGAAACACTAAAAATGTAGAAACAGCAGGACAGGTGACAAGCGGACCTTTGATATGCAGCTCGAGGTCGTCAAACTCTGATCAATAGCCGGATAGCAGCCTCCGCGCTACGGCACCGACCTGCGCATTGCCGTCGCGGTCGGTGCTGGCGCGGAGGACGCCCGCGAGATCTTCGGTGTAGAAGAGGAGTCTTTCCACCTCCAAGCTCTCGGCCGCGCCCGCCGCCATCCGACTGGTCTGCGCCGGCACCGACGGGAACCCTAGATCCCTAGTCCCCACCTCTCCCGCCTACGGGCCTGGTGCCCGTGAAGAGAGACGCGGGTCAGTCATAGGTTAGGGAGTGGGGATGTACGACCGGCAGCCACAACAATGGATGTCGTTGCTTTGCCGCCGGGAAGGGCAAGGAGGAGGGCGGGTGCGGGTCGTGGCTGCGGGGGTAGAGCGGGCGGCTCGCCATGGCGGCGGCCAAACCCTGGAAGAAGAGAGAGGACGCGGGATGGGGAGGTCGCGGGGAGCTGCGCGCACGTCAGGGCCCACATGTCGGTGTGGGGATCGCACGGGGACGGCAGGACGACGACGCGAAACTTTTTTGTCGCACGAAGAGATTGTCCACTCTTTAGTCTTTTTAGTTGTAGGAGAAATGTTTTTTTCCAAAATTTTTATCTGAACTGTGCAGGTCAGGACAGCCTTAATTTTACTATAGCATTTTTTTCCGACAAACACTAAAGCTCATTTTTCCTCTGAAATATGACATCCCATCTAAAGTGCTTCATTAAAAAATTATATTGTCATTCCTAATAAATTTATAGTATTAGAACTAACAACATTCTAAATATTTCCTAAGAGATTATTGTTTAACAGATACTATAACACCTATAAAGCAGATTAGCAAGAAGATCACACTTTTTAATACCAAAATTCATGCATACTGTAGTAACCACAAAACATAGCTGAATTTTCTGGGCGTCAGGATGGGAGGAAGAAAAAAGATCTGACCCCTATAGGGCTCTGAATAAGACCACAATTTAACTGATTTTTTCGTTTCCCTTGCAGGAGTTGCGTGCCCTATGCATTTGTTATGTAAAAAATACCTGACTAATTCTGAGACACAAATATTAACATTGCAGAACCCACTGAGGCATAGGATGGAAGAACTTACGTGTGGAAGTAGGGTCTTCGTGGCTGAAGCTATTCCCTTGTCTAATGCATTCCTTTATAAATTTCTGCATAATCATATCAGCCATCGCATTATGCCTATAAGACATAAAAACTTGAACATCACTGGGAGAAATGTATCCATTATATTGCGAGTGCAGTGGCACATTATTTGTTTATAGGCATTTGAGGACAGATTTTTCTCTGCAGCAGGAATGTATGGAGGAAGACAGCTTTAGTTAATGTCATGTAACCAATGTATGGACAGAGATAAGAGCCCAAATGGATAATACAGTTGTGCAATCAAAACCATCCAATCCACTTCTAAAACAAAAGAAGAAAGTAACACTGCTTTTCTCATCAAGTTAGCATGTTTGCTTCAAAATTGTAATAATAACACAGTGGCATTTTATTTTCCAATTTAGTAGACATATGATCTGCCTCTCTGAGCTCTCACCCTTGGACTACTGTAATTCATAGTGTATTTGTTTGCAGGGAAAATGTGCAGGGTTGTTCTCAAAGGGCACAAAAATAGATCTAGGTATCTTTTGATTCAACTCCTATGTAATTCCCAGCTTCAGTCATTAGACGACACACCTCAATGACACAATGCTTAGCAGAAATTTGGCATGTAGCCCTCACTTAACTGTAACAAAAAGTAGGCATGGTCATAGGAATACACACATAGATAAGCGCAGAAATGCATACCAATGTGGCCAGCACTTTGAGGTCATGTTCAGATGGCTTTAGTATAATAAGGTCAACGGAAACTCTGTTGCCGTTATCATCATGATTCAGTGATGGATGCTCAGCAACCAGGGTCCATATCCTGTTTCTTGCAAATCCATGTCGCTCCAATGTCCCAGAGTATCTAACCACAAGACCCTCACAAAAGTCATAGAGTATCGAGGATGCATGAAATTTTACAGTTATCAGAAGACCCACAGAAATTTAACCACAAGACCCTCACAATCAGGCACAGAGTATCGAGGCTGTATGAAATTTTACAGTTATCAGAAATCCCACAGAAATTTAACCGCAAGACCCTCACAATCAGTCAGCCTATACATAAATTTGTACACCGTGGAAAAAATTAAAATTAAAATTACAGCATCGAAGTATGATCCAATAGCAAACGTGACAAGAATGGGTCATGCTGCAGCACCTGTGGGAAACACACCTACATGCCACCTCGCATCGCGTTTGGTGGCTTGAAGATTGCCTGCACGTCAGAAACAACAGACATGAAAGTGCTTTAGACCATTGGAGCAGATAGAAGGCTACAGGCCCACTACTGATCCTACTAAGTAAGATGAGAAAGAGGAGGTCAGCCGCGATGATGCTCCCCTCGACCTGTACTCCAATCAGCTCAATGACGTCTGGAAGCAGGTTGGAGCTGCGATGGAGCTGGAACCGTAGATCAAGAATCAAATCGATCTGGAAGAGCTTTGACAGACTGTACCTATGCCACCGCCACCGGCAAGGGCACCCACAGGCTAGGACGGCCTAGTTGACGGCCTACCGGCTGCCCTCACTCGCGGCGTCCGGTATGCCTCTCGCTCGTACGGCCGCATGGCACGACGGAGCAGCCGAGGATGGACCCCTCTTCAGCCAGCGGTGGGGAGCGAGTGAGTGGAGGCAACCGGCTGATCTCCCTCTCCGCGCAGCTGCTTGGAGCAGGGGAAGAGGGACGCGAGCGATGGGAGCGGCGGCGGGCTGAGCGCAGAGTGAGGCGAGCGGTGGGGGTCGAACTGTGCGGCCTTGGCGGCGGCGGTGGCGGCCTATTTCCTTTTGAATGTTGTCGCAAGGGACGGGTGTTGGAGCGAGGCCGTGGGAGAACGCAGCGTGCAGGACGATTGACCACGTTGGAATGTCGTACTAAAAAATATTTATATTTTATTTTTTTTAGTTGTAGAAGATACCTAAGCGACGTGAAACATGGACACCCCAACGATGTCATCACTTCGCACCATGATCTACTCAGCGATGTTCTTGGAAGGTACGTACATGTCCTCCTCTTAAAGTAGTGAAGCATGTTACTTGCTGATTCTTTAAATTTATTAAGACCACTGATCCTGATGAATGATGTGCAAATTCATGGTTGATCGTGTCCCCTTGTTACTTTCCAGCAAGGAAGATTCTTTGGCTTCCATGGTTTACAACTACGAGCATGGCTTCTCAGGCTTCGCAGCGATGCTCACGGAAGACCATGCTCATCAGCTTGCAGGTCAGTCTTTTCAGTCTTTTTGCTCAAACTGGAATTCGCCGTCTCACTTGCTCGTAAGCCACGATCGCTTTTGGTTAAATCAGTTCACTTGAAGAAAATACAAATTATTCCTCCACGAGAAATAATTCAATACTACATTTGCATGGGGAACCACCAAACATGGAATGCATCCTGCAACAAAAGCAAAAAAATTTGAAAACAACTACGAATACTTGCAATAACTGGACGAGTCTCATACAAATATAAAATAATGTTAAATAAGCAAATTGATAGAACAGTTTCATACTGGCCGATGATGACGGGGTTGCGCATGGCGTCCATGTGCATGTTCTCGAAGGAGAAGGGGACGGAGCCGGAACCGGAGCTGCCCTTCCACGTCTTGATCCGGACGGCGTTGTCCGAGTGCCGGATCACCGCGCAGTTCACCGTTGGCCACGCACGCCCGCGTGCCCAGGCTCCCGATGCTCATGCCGTGGCCGACCACCGGGGCCGCAGGGAGGTGACGTTCTCAGTGTGCATGTTGAGGGTGCCGGCGCCGATGGTGACACACAGTCGTCGGAGTTGGAGACGGCGGTGTTGCTGATGAGGACGTCCTGGGCGTTCTCGACGTGGATGCCGTCGGTGTGGGGGCACAGCGTCGGGGAGCTAATGGACAGGCCGCTGACGAGCACGCCGCGGCAGGTGTCGAACTGGACTGGGCTGTTCTTCACCTTAAGGCCTGGCACTTGCACCGTCACGTTGTTGGCCATGAAAGACCTCAGCGCCTGATTATGGATATGACAGAGATCAACGTCAGCCCGTCGGATTTTTTTAACCGGTTTCAAGGATTTTTTTTCTCACCATTACTTACTCTTCACTTGATCACTTCATTCTAGAACTGTAGCTGAACATTTGTCAGTGCACCGTTAAAGTAACCATACTTTTTGTGGCTTCTAAATTAACTCTGCAGAGCTTCCTGAAGTCATCAGTGTCCATCTAAGCAGAAGCTGCAGAGCGACAACCACTCGTAGCTGGGACTTAGGCGGTGTTTGATCCAGTGACTAAAATTTAGAAGATGTGTCGGAAGGATGTTGTATGGGGTGTTCAGATACTAATAAAAAAGAAAATTATATAATCCGTCAGTACTCCACGAGATGAATTTTTTAAGCCTATTAATCCGTTATTAGCATATGTTTACTGTAGCACCACATTATCAAATCATGGACTAATTAGGTTTAAAAGATTCGTCTCGCAAATTAGTCACATGCAATTAGTTTCGTAATTAGTCCATATTTAATACTCTATACATGTATCGAACATTCGATAAAACAACGACTAAAATTTAAGAGGGACAACACCACCTTACTTGGGATGAACTACCAAATGCCCAGTGGACTACTCCATAGAAGCAGATACGGAGAGGACATAATCATTGGGGTCGTCGACGCCGGTTAGTGACCAATCACAATCATGATCCATGAATTGATTCCATACTGCAAACACATGTCTTTTGGCGACCTGTCTAGTGCAAGTCCAAGGTCCACCAACACACCCCGCTGTCCCCTCAGGTATCTGGCAAGAGTCGAAAAGCTTCAGCGACCAAGGCTACGGGCCCGTGCCTTCGCGATGGAAAGGCGTGTGCCAAGTCGGGGAGGCCTGGGACCGCAGCAACTGCAGCCGCAAGATCATCGGCGCGCGGTTCTACAGCGCCGGCGTGCCCGAAGAGATACCGAAGACCGACTACCTGTCGCCCGGGGGCATCGACACCCACGGCACGCACACGGCCTCCACCACGGCAGGCTCGGTCGTTGAGGCGGCCAGCTTCCACGGGTCGCCGCGGGCGCTGCGCGTGGCGGCGCGCCCGCGCCCGCATTGCCATGTACAAGTCCCTGTGGGGAGAAGGCGGGTCTGCCATCAGTGCAGGCGTGCTCGCGGCCATCGACGACGCCATCCTTGACGGGGTGGACGTGCTCTCGCTGTCGCTCGCTCATCCCGAGGAGAATTCGTTCGGCGCCCTGCATGCCGTCCAAAAGGGGATCACCGTCGTGTACGCGGCCGGGAACGACGGGCCTAGTCCGCAGACGCTTGAGAACACGGCTCCGTGGGTCATCACAGTTGCCGCGAGCAAGACTGATCGCTCGTTCCCGACGGTTATCACGCTGGGAAACAAGCAACAGATAACGGTATGAATTGTTTGAATACATACAAATGCCGACTCTGAAGAATCACAAGGCCGCCATGATTTTGTTTACATAGAAGCAATGAAGCATATGTTACTGATCTTGAGTATAAATACAACTCTTGCCTATTTTTCCGGGACAATCGCTCTATTACCAAGGGTGAAAACCCAATGTCTTCGGATGTGCAATGGTAGCGTCTTTCATGTCATTCCCATCTTAGAGACATCGCAACTGGTGACAACCTGTGTACGTTGTGGGTATTTGTTAATACAAACAGAGAAATCTGCAAGCGCACGAATACTGTTGTAGCCTTCACCCAGAAGTATTACAGGGTATCGTATTTATCCTCAGGGATACAATGGTTAAAGAAGTTGATAATTAAGCATCATGAAACTACTAGCTAGAATACCGACTGGACTAATATGGGGGTAAGTGATAAAATATAAGCTTTATATAAGTAACACACACAGGACAACTCCATAGTAAGATAAAAGAGTAGACAGGCTGAGTTGGGAGGACAACGGGTGAGTTCAAAGTTCTTATTTACTTCTCCATTACCGTGGTTCTATTCTAGAACAGACCAAAGGAATTAACTAAGCAAAAGTCAGACATAACGATCACACCATAACACTTTTGAGCAGCAGTACCTTTCCGATTCTCGAAAAGACTGGAAAGGAGTGATCAGGGGAAGGCTGCCAAAAGCTCTATGAAAACACCAACCCGAACGTGGTGGACTACAAAGACCTGGTCAGAGTTGTCACCTCTAGGGCTACCACAATTATCCGTGGGGTTGAGTGCAAACTCAGGAAACCTATAGTCTAAACACCACGTTTACACTATCGATTACTACTCTAGCCACATATGATAACTAGAGCACTCGGGCGAGCAGAGATCCCATGCCAAGGTGTAAACCACTATACTAACCATACTTAGTTAAGCCACTAAGGCATGAACTAGATAACCATGAAAGATATTCAAGTAATTAGAGAAGACAAAAAATATAATTACTCGAGTCTTACAAAGGAATGATAAAAGAATATACCAATCCTCCGAGAACTTCTCTGGAACTCGAGCATCTCTCCCTAACTCCCAAGTAATCCTATACTACTTTTACATCTTGGCAAAGAGAATGAGGAGAGCCCTCGTGGTGTGTGTGAATGAGGGGGCTCTCCCTCTATTTATAGTAGTCCTAAGGTCGGTTCTAGAGAATATTCCATGGGATCCCGCATGCAACCGACGTGGGGGAGGCACTAGGAGGCGACATGTGGTGGCTAGAGGCGAAAGGCGCGGAGCGGGGTGCGGCCGCTCCCAGGTAGCACCTGCATGCAACCGTCTTCCGCATGGTGGTGGTTGGTTGGGCTTGGGCCACGTCTTTGTGGGTTTTAGGCCTAGGATCCTCAGGTAAGTAGGCCTTCCTTCATTTGCTTGTTTTGGATCTGCGTTACGCTTTCTCCTGTTGCACAATTTGGGTATGTTTTCCATGGTTTATGGAAATATCTTTCTGCAAATGATAAATCACCAAAACTCATAGAATATGTTAATTATAAATCCTAATTCTGAGTTTGGCGTTCATTTGAGTGGATTTTATTTGAAAGTTGGTGGTTAAATTTAGGCATTAGGGACCGCCAACAAGCTCCCCCACACTTGTTCTCTGCTCGTCCTCGAGCAAAGTTACATGTAACTATGACGCTTGACTTCAAAAGATATGATGCTAGCATAAAATTTATTCCATGTCATTCCTCATACCTGTTGATTTTGGTGTGGCTACCATGTCACCTTGAGCGGTTGAAAAGTGGAACGACTTTGACACCAAGTCATCACCATCCCACTATGAAGCATACTTGGAGTTTTTGTAATTTTTGAAATTAAAAGCATAGCACATACTTCTCCTCAAATTGTACTCTCAAGTCGCTCAATGGTGTATATATCCTTACCAAAGGCTTTTGAATTTGCCTTCTTTTTTATCTTACTTCTAAAAAGGCTTATGTGGAGCTTTGGGTAGGGATGAAAAGAGAGACATACTTGCATCACATAATATTGCTAAGTCAAAAACCGGATCTAAGGAGATGCAAGCCATACACTTTGATCAAGAAGTGCAAGTGTGTGAAATTTAAACTTTTTTGGTGTAGACTCCTTTTTCATGACTCTCTCCCTTTTTGCTTTTCCATTTTAGAAAAAATGGGCTATGTTTTTCTTCTTCTTTTTTCCTTCTCTCTTTTTTTCTCTCATGCCTTTTGGCATGGATATTATTTCTCTCTTTTTTCGCATGCTTTTTTAGCATGGATTTCTCTTCATGCTCTTTTTTAGCATGATTTTTTTTGCATAGCCCACATTTTCTTTGGTAAAGGAGGATTTTTGAGAGAGAGGGTCATGACATATGAATGGAGTATTTTTATTTGGTGGACAGATGGCATGTTTTTGCACAACTCTCAGTGTAACAGTCGGCATATTATATCTGGATGTACGTGAACCTTGATCATGGGTGCATGACGAGAATCTCTCGAGGGTCACAACAATTTGACAAAGCTCAACATGATAACAAGTAGCATATGCTTCATGAGTTTACAAAGTGTAATATCATATGGCTTTGGTATTATATTTCACCATTGAGGAGAAGTATTGGTACAAATTTTGAAGTTTTAGTAAAATAGAAATTCTCCAAGAGCTTACATAGAAAAGATAGTATTTCTTTAGTCTTTGCCATATCTCACTTCACAACAACCTAGTTGACATGTTTTTTAATAAATATGTATCCACAAGTAACATGTATATGAACTAGGAATAAAGTTTATGCCAGCCAATCTTTATAAAGTCTAAGTTCATAATTTGGCAAGACTTTATTTCTCATTTTAAGTTTGATTGACATGTATGGCATTTTTAAACATAATCAAACCTATAGGTGTAGGGCTTGGGTGAGAAGATGGAGTGTAAACCAGTGTGCTGGAGAGAAAGCATGGTAGGGTCAGGTCCCCACACTTGGACTTTTATGTCATTTAACACTAAAAGTCAAGTGTGTATGTTGGAGCGTCTCCTTAGCGTATATTGCAGCACCCATGTTTGTAGACATTGTTCATCCTTCGTTCATATAATTGTTATTGACCAAGAATACCCCAAAGAAACTTGTCTAGCACCAAGTTTTTTTATTGTGGGAGAAAGGAAGGTCATATCTTTATTCTAAAGAAATAAGTCTAAGTTAAAGAGAGTTTAAAGCTGTTTATTATTCAAAGCAAATATTATTATTATTTTTTACTTTATCAAGGTGAGCAAGGCATAAAGGTAAATCAAGGTAGAAACAACCAAAAAGAAATGAATGAATGAATGAAGCATGTCATGAAATGTCTTTAGAGAAGTAGTTCACCCCATACTTGAATTTTGCAATGTGCAAAATCAAATTTGGATGGTGGCACTCTACGTTGAATGTGCTTCATTGTTGAAATGATATTTGGTTGAATTTACCTTATGCTTCGCCCCTTCGTTCTTTTTGCTCAAACCTGAAAGGTTAGTGACAAAATACCCGAAGGAGCCATTTTACAAATATTTCCTTAAGCTCATTTTCAAGTCATGTTATTATTATTATTATTATTATTATAAAGTAAAGGGAAATTATTTTATATTTTTATTTATTTATTTATTTATTATATATATTTTTTAAAATCAATGCATTTGCAAATATTAAGATTTAAAATTAAAAAATGCATTTAAATTCAAACTTTATTTTTATTTATTTATTTATTGCAAAAAGTATCTTGGTTGAAAGCTAAACATGCCAAATTCAAAATCAAAAGTTGTTTGGAAATCAAATATGAGATAAATGCCAATTTACCTTCAGCAAGGGCTCGCCGCTTTAAGTCTATTGAGCAAAGACTTCTCCATTGAATTCGGTTTGAATGCGCGTTATCCAATCCCGGAGATGAGGATATGGATTGTGGCACTTTATGTCTCCGCCATGCCATCGTGATCTTCGTGTGGTTTTGGCTTGGTAGGAGTGTGATTCACTTTTCTTTTTATCAAGGTTTCATTCAAAGTTCACCAAATGAACTTTGATTTACCTCCGTTATGAATTCATCTCAAGAACTTACCATCATGAAATTGATAATTACATACAGGGGTTAGTCCATGCATACAACCAATGTCTACACAAGCACTTTTGGCTCAATAATCAAACTTGACTCCATGTCTAATTTGATTAAGGTAGATTGTATAACCTAAACACCATACTTAATTTAAGAAGCCTATGGAAGCACCATCGATTAGCATGACCAAACCAAACCATACTAGTGTAGGAAAAGGAAGCATGAAAAGATAAACATGAGATTCATTCAAACGGATGCGCAAACATTGATTGGTGAACTAGAGAACCATAGTTTTTTATGCAATGCAATGCAAACGGGGTGGATGAATGCAATAAAACAAACATGCCATGGTTTTTTGAAAGGGGAAATCTAATTGATCGGGTGACATACATGAAAATCTAGGCTTTAGCCTTTTCTCTCAGCACGGACCATCTAACGATATCATACCGACTGGCAAAGCCAACATATAAATCCAATGGTCCCGTTTAATATATGTCTACTACGAAGCTAGACTAAGAGCATCGAATAGATGGATAACAATAAAATTACCATCTACCTAGACTCGGCATGGCGCCTGAATACAGCTCAGAGTTTAGGAGCCACCCGAAGAAAGCGCTAGATAAAACACGAATCAAGCAAACATGCAGTGGTGAAGAAAAAATTGAGGAAGATAAAATGTTTTTGGGTTGGTTCTCTCATACCTTGATCGATTCATCACCCACAATTTGTCACTACTACATTCAGACTTAACACAAGCGGTTCGTAAAGCCCATCACTAGCGATTTTCGGTCACGGCAGTAAGCTGTCGGTGGTCATGACATTCTCATCACAGGTAGTTTGCAACCGGCGGTGATAATAGCTCATCACAGTCGGTTCGTATTACTAGCTGGCGGTGATTTGAATTTTTAAAATTACCAAAAATGGGTCAAAAAATAGCAAAAAAAATTGTTTCAATCCTAGGAAGCCCCCCACTAGCTCCAGCTTCATGGTATCAGAAAGCTGCTTCAGCTCCAACTCCATGCTATTTTTCATGGTACACGGTGCTGGGGTTCGAATCTAAGACATTTATCCTTTGCTCCTCTAACCACTCTCCTCTAACCACTCCACCCTTAAGTCATTTGTGTCTATATAGCATATGTATTCCCTTAGTATTCACTTTTCAGGATTTAAAATGAATATTAACAACCCTAAATGGCTTCAGATAAAAAAGTCATAAACTACAAATTTATTGTTCTAATCGAGATCTGCAACTTTGATTTTGGTTGTTTCACCATCCGAGATCGTTTAACAAATTCGAATTTCAAAACTTCAAAACTTTAGCCAGACTTTTGGGACCTCAAATGATTTCAAATGAAAAATTCATCAACTACAAAGTTGTTGCTCTCATCGAGATCTACAACTTTGGCTTTGGTTGATTTTCCATCCAAGATTGTTTGAAAATTTTGGTTTTTAAAATTTTAAAACTTTAGATACAAAGTTGTATATCTCAACGAGATCTACAACTTTGGTTTTGGTCATTTTCCATCTAAGGTCATTTGTACAATTCAAAAAAATTGAATTTCAAAATTTGAGTGTTTCAAACAGAATTCTGGGATTGTAAATGGTTTCAAATCAAAAAGTCATCAACTACAAAGTTGTCGATCTCATCGAGGTCTACAACTTTTATATAAAGTTTGTTTTCATCCAAATTTATTTGAAAAAGTTATGAATTTATTTATACTGCAGCATGGTTATCACCGCCGGACAATAAAACAAGCTGACGGTGAAAATGTCTTCACCGCTGGTTCATATGGCGAGGCGACAGTGATGAGGAGCACATTATTACCGCCGGTTGGTGGTGCAAAGCAGCTGTGATGATGGACTATCACCGCCGGTTGGTAAGACGAAGCGGCGGTGATACTTTCATCACCAATAGTTCATATTACGAACCATTGGTGATAGCTATCACCATCGTTTTTAATGAGACCAACGATGATAGATTCATTGGTGATAGATCAATCTATAGTAGTGTGTGATTGAATTGTGAGTGATGTAATGTAGTTCTTCCGTCACATATGGTGGTCTTGTTTTCTCTTGACGGTGACCTTCTCTTCATCTACACATAATTAGTATGTATATACCTTTCTATGAAATGGCAGGGTAGGGGTGTTGATTGTTCCTGAATGATCAGGCACCCTGGGCTCGTGATGATTCTTTTTTTTCTTGTGAAAATGTGTCGGAAGGTCGAATGGCTGGTGTTGCCCTATTTATTCCACATTCAACAGGACAAGGATAATCCCATAAAAGCTAGTGGTAAACTAGGTTAGCAGATATCAAGGTCAATATCAAAATCTTTACGCCAATTACTTCCCCGGCAACGGCGCCACAAAGCTTGTTGGTATTTGTTAACGCAAACAGAGAAATCTGCAAGCGCACGGATGCCGTTGTAGCTTTCATCCAAAAGTATTTCAGGGTATCGTATTTATCCTCAGGGAAACAATGGTTAAAGAAGTTGATAATTAACCATCATGTATCTACTAACTAGAATACCGACTGGACTAATGTGGGGGTAAGTGATAAAATATGAGTTTTATATAAGTGGCACACACAGGAGAACTCCATAGTAAAATACAAAAGTAGACAGCCTGAGCTGGGAGGACAACGGGTGAGTTCAAAGTTCATATTTACTTCTCTGTTATAGTGGTTCTATTCTAGAACACACCAAAGGAATTAACTAAGCAAAGGTTAGGCATAGCGATCATACCTTAACAATTTAGAGCAGCAGTACCTTCCTGATCCTGGAAAAGACTGGGAAGGAGTGGTCAGGGGAAGGCTGCCAAAAGCACTACGAAAATACCAACCCAAACGTGGTGGACTACAAATGCCTGGTTAGAGTTGTCACCTCTAGGGCTACCACAACTATCTGTGGGGTTGGGCTTAAATTCAGGTAAACTATAGTTTAGACACCACGTCTACACTATCGATTACTACTCTAGCCACATATGATAACTAGAGCACTCGATCGAGCGGTGATCCCATGCCAAGGTGTAAACCACTATACTAACCATACTTAGCTAAGCCACTAAGGCATGAACTAGATAACCATGAAAGATATTCAAGTAATTAGAGAAGAAAAAATATAATTACTCGAGTCTTACAAAGGAATGATAAAAGAATATACCAATACTCCGTGGACTTATCTGGAACTCGAGCATCTCTCCCTAACTCCCAACTAATCCTATACTACTTTTACATCATGGCAAAGAGAATGAGGAGAGCCATTGTGGTGTGTGTGAATGAGGGGGGCTCTCCCTCTATTCATAGTAGTCCTATGGTCGGTTCTACAGAATATTCCATGGGATCCCGCATGCAACCGATGTGGGGGAGGCAACACGTGGTGGCTGGAGACGAGAGGCACGGAGGGGGTGTAGTCGCACCCAGGTAGCACCTACATGCAACCGCCTTCTGCATGGCAGTTGTTGGCTGGGCCTAGGCCGCGTCTTCATGGGTTTTAGGCCTATGATCCTCAGGTAATAGGCCTTCCTTCATTTGCTTGTTTTGGATCTACGTTATGCTTTCTTCTGTTGCGCATTTTGGGTACGTTTTCCATGGTTTCTGGAAATATCTTTCTACAAACGATAAATCACCAAAACTCGTGAAATCTACTAATTATAAATCTTAATTCTGAATTTGGCGTTCATTTGTGTGGATTTTATTTGAAAGTTGGTGGTTAAATTTAGGCATTAAGTACCACCAACATTGACGCAGGGAGGAAAGCGATGCGGTGGTTTTTTTTATTTATTAGTGGACGATGCAGGCGGAAGTGTGCGGGAGTGCGCACGCTGCCCCTAGTGGCGTCCTATAAATATTGGTGTTCTTTCTATAAACGGTGTGGCTAGCGCCCGGACATCCGGACGCTAGCACCCGTCCGAACGCACGCGCCTGCCCTGCTTGCTGTTGCGCCTACCGGCCCGCGCTTGCTGCTGCTTCTATGGATGCCCGCATGCTGCTCGCGTGCTGATGCTTGCATGCATGTGGGGGCCACCCGCGCACACGGGGACCACCTCCGCCTGCGCTCGCTTCCCCACCGCTAATGAAAACACTTGCAACATGAATCATTTGCTACAAAATACGTCATCAGTAAAACATTTGGAACATAAGCTTGCAATATATGTGTATAGCCACTACAACCTATGCAACATCTAGATAAAACAGTTGCAATATATGTATGAAACAACTGAAACATTTGGAACATACACTTGCAACATATGTAACATTCAACTAAAATACTTGCAACTTGCAACATAAAAACACTTGTTGCAATATAAAACTAAAACAAATGAAACATTTGGAACAAACTATCTTGCAACATATGCAACATCCATATCAAAGCGCTTGCAACATATGTCTGAAATAGATAAAACGTTTTAGAACAAATACTTGCAACATTCATCTGAAATACTTGCAACCTATGCAACATGTACAACATCCCAATCTACACTTGCAACATCCATATGAAGCATTTACAACATACCTATGAAACTCTGAAACACTTTGTCGGATACCACAAGAAGGGGTACCCTAAGCAAGAACTGAAAATATTGCTTAAGCCTTGCAAAAATCAAAGCCAAAGGATAACCACGAGGTCTCGGGAGATTCTCTGATTCACCGGAGGCTTGCGCCGAGGCCTCAGACGAAAGGCCAAAACTCTCCGCCCCACCGAGGCCCTCTCGCAGAGGCCCTCTCGCCGAGGTCCCGCCCCGCAAGGCCTCGGACAGGATACCAATTCTCCGATTCGCCCGAGGCTGGACTCGGCAACAACCTTGTCACCTCCGTCCCGACCGACTCCTCTGACAAAACGTCATGTCCAGTTAATGCGCCCAACTACTCCCGCAACATCAGCCGCACGTTGGCGCAGTACAGGCTGAGTGACCGACGGGACAGGGGACCGGGCGCAGCAGGGGTTATCTGCCACTGTGCTCATCACTGTGCCCCCTGCTGACACCCGTACTGCCCTGTGCTACCTAACTCCTGCGCCAAGGACAAAGCGGCGTGGAGGGTCAAGTCCGGGTCCCTGTAGTCTCAGAATCAGCATGAAAGACCAACTGCTCATCCTCCGCCTCGTCCGAGACCCCCCGGCAGGGCCTCGGACGTACTATTCCTTCTCCACCTCGACCGAGGCCGGGCTCGTCCCGCACCCTCGTCGCCTCCGCCTCAACCGTCCCTCTAGCGAGCCGTCCCATCCGTTTAAGTGCACCTAGTCACACCTACTACGTCAGCCACGACTGGCAGGGTACAGCAACAGGGGCGATGGGACAGCGGTCAAATCTCCTTTTTACCATCCCCTACTGACGGTGCAGGGGTTACCATGCCCTATGGACACACGCTCCACACTTTTCCACCTAAACTGGGTACGACGCTGACCACCAAGACCCCCGCATCATACATGGGTCACCTCCGAGAGATCGGCAAAGCAGGCCTCGGCACGATCAGCTACAGCACCCGCTAGGCCTCGGCACTCCGCCAAGTCAAGAATCCACAAGGCATGATACGTCTCCTACAGTGGAGGCCATACTGACTAGACGTCAACAAGGACTCCCACGACCTCAAACAACCTCGGGCCTGGCCAGCACGACGCGCCAGTCAAGTACCGATCGCCATTCCCAACACCATGCTGCTACAGGACTGAACTACAATAGGCTCCACGTGTAGCTCACTCATGTACTCCTGGCTCCCTCCTTGCGGCTATAAAAGGAAGCAGCCAGGGATAGCTCTAGGGGAGGTGAGAAAACATACAAAAGAACCACGCTCTCACACACGCGCAAGCGATACTCTGTAACATACGCTCCCCCCGCTGCCTGAGAACAACGCCTCAAGCAGCCCGCACCGCTCCACGCCGAGACATGGGACCAGCTCCCTCTCTCGCCTAGCTTGTAACCCCCTACTACAAGCACCTCGGTGCAAGGAATACAAGATCGATCTCTCAGACTGGACGTAGGGCACTGATTGCCTGAACCAGTATAAACCTTGTGTCTCTTTGCATCACCATCCGGTATTAGGGGCACGCAGTTCAAATTCACTAGTTGGTTGAGGACCCCCCGGTCCGAAACACCGACAGTTGGCGCGCCAGGTAGGGGCCGCTGCGTGTTAGCTTAATCGTCCTAACAAGTTCCGGATGGTAGGCCCCATACGCCCACTACGTCTCGGTACGGTGATCTGGTTCGGGAGCCTAGAGTTCATATCTCTAGGACGTGAGTACGACCTAGTACTCCTCCCACCCAGAGCCCCTTTGGCCAACGACGGCGTCGCGCACCAGCAACCCAGGCGCAGGCGGCGCCCGGGCCACCGCTCTCGTCGCGCTCGCCAGGCACGGCGCGAGCAGGACCACCCCGACACTGCACGACCTCAGGGCGACGCGCCGCGCTCCGTCGATATCCCATGCCCGGCTGTTGGTATGAGGTCCCTGGTTGGGGACTTGTCTGGCCTAAGCTTGGGCAGGGGAAAGACACCGATGACGTGTAGTGATGCCCCGTCATCAAGTTCCGCACCGCCACCGCCTGAGGAGCCAACTCTGGTGGAGTAGGGCCCGGCGATGGCACCGTCTCCATACCCCTTCGGGTTGAGAAATGCCGCCGCCGCCTATGCTTCCGCTCACACGGAGCCCTCAGAGTGCCACCAATGTTTCGCCCTTGACTTCTCCACCACAACCTCGACCCACACCCACACTGACTCCTCGGAGGAGGAAGGAGGACGAGATGTGGGCCGGAGTGGACTTCCCTGGGCTTCGCGACCCTAAGGCTATGCGCCGCTTTTTGGCCGCAAGCAACTTCTGCTTCGGCTACTCCTACTCCGATGACGAGGGCACTTACGATCCCACTCGAGAGTGCTTCCACATCAGGCTCGGAATGTCAGGGGCAAGTAATGAGAGTGAAGGGGTGGGCAACCGCTCCCCGCTCCACCAAGGAGCGGGCGACGCCACACCCCCGCTCATCGAGCTTCGGGCGGCACGGAACGTGAACGCCACCCCCGAGGAACTCCGACGCCTGGACCTGGAGCAGCTCCGTGAGCTCTAGGCAAAGGTCGACCAAGACCGACTCCTACTGCAGCAGCTCCGAGACACTCTCGAGCAGGAGCAGCGAGGTCACGATGATGGCAGAAGGGCCCAGCGGAGGGCCCACGACGTGCACCGCCGCATCAACAACGACGAGGGGAGTGAGCAACCCCCAATCTTCAATCGCGCTAGCCAGAATGTCGCGGCAGCGGCAATGCTAGTCCGAGCGATGCCTGAGCCCTCTACCATGGAGGGGCGATGGGTCCGCGGCGAGCTCCGAGACCTTCTCGAGACCACCGCGGTATAGCAGGCCGAAAGCACCGTGTCTCGACGGTGTGAGGACACCTCGAAATGGCCCTCGGTGCACGATCGCCTCAAGGCCCCCTCAGTTCACGACCGCCTCAGCGATCGACGCGAGGCGCCAGACGACCACGATGTGGTCAGCAGGCGACGACGCCATGACAATGATGGGCCCGCCCGAGGCTACCACCCGCACCAAGGCGGCCGCTACGACAGTGGCGAGGACCGCAGTCCTTCTCCTGGGCCACCAAGTCCTCGAGACTTTAGCAAGGCCATTCGCGGCACCCCATTCCTCGCCTTGTTTCGGCAACCGGCCAACCTCGCAGAGTATAGTGGCGAGACCAACCCCGAGTTGTGGCTGGCCGATTACCGCCTGGCTTGTCAGTTAGGCGGCGCAAACGATGACCAGCTCATCATCCGCAACCTCCCTTTGTTCCTGACAGACTCGACGCGAGCCTGGCTCGAACACCTCCCTCCCTTACAGATCCACAACTGGCGTGACTTGGTAAAGGTCTTTGTCGGGAATTTCCAGGGCACATACGTGCGCCCCGGGAACTCCTAGGACCTCAAGAGTTGTCGCCAAAAGCCAAACGAGTCTCTCCGAGACTTCATCCGGTGATTCTCCAAGCAGTGTATTGAGTTGCCCAGCGTTGGCGACTCGGAAGTTGTCTAGGCTTTCCTCTCCGGCACCTCCTGCCAAGACTTGGTCTGAGAGTTAGGCCGGAACGTACCAACTTCAGCAGCCGCACTCCTCGACATCGCCACCAACTTTGCCTCGGGTGAAGAGGCCATCGGGGCCATCTTCCCCGAAAGCGACACAAAGGGGAAGCGGAGGGACGAGGCCCCCGGGGCCTCGGCCTCCCGTTTCCCCAAGAAAAAGAAAAAGGGACGCCCAGGGAAGCAAGAGGCCCTCGAGGCCGATTTCGTCATAGCCGTGGATCGCAAGAATCCCCGAGGCCCTGGCAGGGGCCCCGGAGTATTCGACGATATGCTTAAGAAGCCCTCTCCTTACCACCAGGGCTCGGTGAAGCATACCCTTGAAGAATGCACCATGCTCCGACGTTACTACGCCAAGCTCGGGCTCCCCAATGACGATGCCAGGAAGAAGGGCGCCAGCGACGGACACAACGACAAGGACGACGGGTTCCCCGAAGTGCACAATGCCTTCATGATCTTCGGTGGGCCTTCAGCGTGCCTCACGGCGCGTCAGCGAAAGAGAGAACGCCGGGAGGTCTTCTCGGTCGAGGTAGCCACTCCTTAGTACCTCAACTGGTCTTGGGAGGCGATCACCTTCGATCGGGAAGACCACCCCAACTATGTCCCAAACCCCGGGCAATACCCGCTCGTCGTCGACCCGATCATCGGCAACACCCGGCTCACCAAAGTGCTGATGGACGGAGGCAGTGGCCTCAACATCCTCTACGCCAACACCATGGAGCTCCTAGAGCTCGACCAGTCACGGCTCTGAGGTGGTGCCACGCCCTTCCACGACGTCGTGCCAGGGAAGCGCACGTGACCCCTCGGACGCATTAACTTGTCGGTCTGCTTCGGCACTCCCTCCAACTACCGCAAGGAGATCCTCACCTTCGAAGTGGTTGGGTTCAAGGGGACCTACCATGCCATCCTGGGGCGCCCATGCTACGCCAAGTTCATGGCGGTCCCGAACTACACCTACCTCAAGCTCAAAATGCTGGGCCCCAACGGCATCATCACCGTCGAGTCCACATATGAGCATGCATACGACTGCGACATCGAATGCATCGAGTACGCCGAGGCTATCGTGGAGGCCGAGGCCCTCATCGTCAACCTCGACCAACTTGAAAGCAAAGTACCCGACTCCAAGCGTCGCGCTGGGCCTTTCGAGCCCATAGAGACCATCAAGCTCGTCCCAGTCGACCCCAACTGCTCCAACGGCCGAACATTGAGGGTCAGCGCCACCCTCGACAGCAAATAGGAAGTCGTGCTCGTTGACTTTCTCCGCGTGAATGCTGATATGTTCGCATGGAGTCCCTCGGACATGCCGGGCATACCGAGGGAGGTCGCCGAGCATGCCTTAGACGTCCGGGCCGGCTCTAGACCGGTGAAGCAGCGCCTCCGCCGATTCGATGAGGAGAAGCGCAGGGCCATTGACGAGGAGGTGCAGAAGCTGTTGGCGGCCGGATTCATCAAGGAAGTGTCCCATCCAGAGTGGTTAGCTAATCCTGTATTAGTTAAGAAGAAGAATGGAAAATGGAGGATGTGTGTAGACTATACTGGTTTAAATAAAGCATGTCCAAAGGTTCCATTTCCATTACCTCGAATCGATCAAATCGTTGATTCCACTGCAGGATGCGAGACCCTATCTTTCCTTGATGCGTATTCCGGTTACCATCAAATCAAGATGAAAGAGTCCGACCAGCTCGTGACTTCTTTCATCACCCCGTTCGGCATGTACTGCTATGTGACCATGCCATTCGGTCTCAGAAACGCAGGGGCCACATACCAGCGGTGCATGACCCAGGTCTTCGGCGAGCACGTCAGGCAAACTGTCGAGGCTTACGTGGATGACATCGTGGTCAAGTCCAGAAAGGCCACTGATCTCGTCGGCGACCTAGAGATCGCTTTCAAATGCCTCAGAGAGAAGGGCATCAAGCTTAATCCCGAGAAGTGTGTCTTCGGGGTACCCCGAGGCATGCTCTTGGGGTTCATAGTTTTAGAGCATGGCATCGAGGCCAACCCGGAGAAGGTCTCGGCCGTGATCAACATGGGGCCAATCCGAGACCTCAAGGGAGTACAGAGACTTATGGGATGCCTTGCGGCCCTGAGCCGCTTCATCTCGCGGATTGGCAAAAAAGGTTTACCCCTGTACCGTCTTTTGAGAAAATCCGAACGCTTTTCTTGGACCCCCGAGGCCGAAGAAGCCCTCACCAAGCTCAAAGCCCTGCTCACCAACCCTCCCGTCCTGGTACCGCCAACCAAGGGCGAGGCCCTCTTACTCTACGTCACCGCAACGACCCAAGTAGTCAGCGCGGCCGTAGTAGTCGAGAGGAAGGAAGAGGGGCACACTCTACCCATCCAACGACCTGTTTACTTCATCAGCGAGGTACTTTCCAAAACTAAGACACGCTACCCCCACATCCAGAAGCTGATCTATGACATAGTCTTGGCTCGACGCAAGCTGCGTCACTACTTCGAATCCCACCCAGTGACTGTGGTGTCGTCTTCCCTCTGGGGGAGATAATCCACAACCGGGAGGCCTCGAGTAGAATAGCCAAGTGGGCCGTTGAACTCATGGGGGAGGCCCTGTCTTTTGCGCCTCGGAAAGCAATTAAATCCCAGGTCTTAGTCGATTTTGTGGCTGAGTGGACCGTCACCCAGCTGCCACCTGCTCAAATCCAAGCAGAATGCTGGACCATGTACTTTGACGGATCTTTGATGAAGACCGGGGCAGGCGCGGGACTGCTCTTTATCTCTCCCCTCGGAGTGCATGTGCGTTACATGATTTGGCTCCACTTCGCCGCCTCCAACAATGCAGTCGAGTACGAAGCTCTCGTCAATGGCTTGCAGATCGAAATCGAGCTTGGAGTGCGGCGTCTCGACGTACGGGGCGATTCACAGCTCATCATCGACCAAGTCATGAAGGACTCGAATTGTCACAACCCCAAAATGGAGGCGTACTGCAAACTGGTACATCGCCTTGAAGACAAGTTCGACGGTCTCGAACTCAACCACATTGCGCAGAAGTTCAACGAGGCCGCGGATGAACTGGCGAAGATGGCATCGGCACGGGCCCCGGTCCCCCCGAATATATTCGCCAGAGACCTACACAAGCCCTCGGTGGACTACGCCTCGGTGGCACAAGAGGGCCCACCGGTCGAGCCCACCACAAGGCCCGAGGCCCCCTCTGTTACCGAGACCCCGGCGGCGAGCCCGAGGCCATGGAAATCGATGCAGGGCCTCTCGAGGCCGACCGGGGGTGGACTGGCGGGTCCCCCTCCTTGATCGCCTCACTCGAGGAGTGCTTCCTGCGAATAGGACCGAGGCCCAACGGCTTGCGCGATGAGCCAAAACTTACGTCCTTAGCAACGGCGAGTTGTACAGACGAAGCCCATCTGGCGTCCACCAACGATGCATCACCATCGAGGAAGGCCAAGCCCTACTTTGGGACTTGCACGCGGGAGCCTGCGGGCACCATGCTGCGCCTCGGACGCTCGTCGGAAATGCCTTCCGCCAAGGGTTCTATTAGCCAACAGCGGTTGACGACGCCACCAAGCTGGTACGCTCCTGCTAGGGATGTCAGTACTATGCGCGGCAGACGCACCACCCGGCTCAAGCCCTCCAAACCATCCCCATCACGTGGTCGTTCGCCGTGTGGGGACTAAACAAGGTTGGGCCTCTGCAGAAAGCCCCCGGGGGCTACACCCACTTGTTGGTAGCTATTGACAAGTTCTCCAAGTGGATCGAGGCTCGTCCGATCACTCAAATCAAATCCGAACAAGCGGTATTGCTCTTCACTGATATCATCCACAGGTTCGGGGTTCCAAACACCATCATCACCGATAATGGGACACAATTCACCGGACATAAATTTCTGACGTTCTGCGATGACCACCACATCCGTGTGGTCTGGTCGGCCGTAGGACACCCTAGGATGAACGGCCAAGTAGAACGTGCCAACGGCATGATTCTACAGGGCCTCAAGCCAAGGATATACAACCGGTTGAAGAAATTCGGCAAGAAATGGCTAGTTGAACTCCCGTCGGTCATTTGGAGCCTGAGGAATACACCGAGCCGAGCCACGGGGTTCACTCCGTTCTTCCTGGTCTATGGAGCCGAGGTCATCCTCCCCACTAACTTGGAGTACGGCTCCCTAAGGCTGCAGGCTTACAACGAGCAAAGCAACCGCACTACCCACAAGGACGCCCTCGACCAACTGGAGGAAGCCCGAGATGTTGCGCTGCTACACTCGGCCAAGTACCAGCAAGCCCTACGACGATATCAAGCCTGGCACATTCGAAGCCGAGACCTAAAGGTGGGCGACCTGGTGCTAAGACTGTGGCAGAGCAACAAGGGCCGCCACAAGTTGACCCCGCCATGGGAAGGGCCGTACATCGTCGCCCAAGCGCTAAAGCCTGGGACCTACAAGCTGGCCAACGAGAAGGGCGAAATCTTCACCAATGCTTGGAACATAGAACAGCTACGTCATTTCTACCCTTAAACTTCCAAGCATTGTATACATTTTTTCTCGAAATATATTAAAGAAGCGTTCTTTAGTTGTTCTAATTTTTTGAGAACCCCCCCCATTGACGAGGGATCGACATTGCGATAACGCTATAAGCAAGACTCGGCTCTGCCTCTGTAGAACCGAGCCTCCCTCGGGGGCTAGAAGTGGGGGGAACCCCCTAAGTCCCAGGCACTACTTTTTTAATCGTTTTTCGAATAAATTTCCACACCAAACTCTCTCGCGTACTCTGACAGGTCGATTGTAAAAAATCTAAGGACCGAAAGCGCGCCTCGAGTGCAAAAGGTCGGCCGAGCCGCGAGACTGCCTACGCCTCTAGGCTACGGCAACTCCCTCACCACCTTTCGCTAGAGGGGCAGTTCAGGTTCCGAGGAAGTTTTTTGCAAAGGACTTGTCTAGAAACAGGGCAGAGGGCAGAGGCTTGGAAAAACAATATAAACCGATTAAAAAAGCGTACGCACGAGTACTTTAAAGGCCTCGACGGCCACAAATGTCACGACACGACAATAACTCAATTCGTTTACATGGCCCCCTTTGGCCCAGGTCAAGGCTCAGGGCCTCGTACATCGGTGGCCGACGCGGAAGGAGCCACCTCTTCTTCGAATAGGCTAGCCAACGTCGTACCGTGGGCCTCAGCCGCCTCCATCAGCTTTGTGAACTCCTCATCGGCCTCCTCGTCATCATCAGGAAAGATGTAACCGTCGCTGATGGCCTCGAGGTTGATGGCGTAGTGTGAGGAGACGACGGCCAGGGCACGCTTGACACCTGTATGCAACGCCCCCCGAAGTCGCTCCCGCACTTGGCCGCTCAACGCAGTCAGGCGGCTCCTGAGAGAGCTACCCGACTGGACCCCCTCAACCTCTAGGGCCTCGTAGACGGTACGAGCTGCGCTCTGCAGCGCGTCATGCTCCCCGGTCTCGGCCTCGAGCGCCGCCTGCACTGCGGCTGAAGCCTCAGCCACCCAAGAAGCCTCTTTCTCCAACACTGCGCCAGAATACGTAGGATATGGTTAAGCGAGAAAGAAAAATAGGCCAGAAACAGGCAAAGCCCTACGGGACTCACCCTTGGTTTTCTCTTTCCAACGCTGGACTTCGACTTGAGAGGCCTCGGCCCTCCCCTTCCACTGCTGGACCTCGACCTAAGAGCCCTCGGCTGCCCGGGAAGCCTCCTTCTCCAGCTCTGTACCACACTAGGGAGTTAGGGGCCGAACGCAAGAAAAAACAAGTAAAATAAAAGAAACAGAACTCACCCTCGTACTTCTCCTTCCAGGCCAAGGCATCGACCCAGGAGGCCTCGGCCGCCTTGAGGGCCTCGTCAGCCCGGGATAAGAGGGCATTCCGCTCGCCGGCCACCCGGGCCAGCTCCTTGACTCGCGCCGCCAAAGGGACAACCTGCTCCTGAGCCGTGGCCGCCTCGGCCTTCATGTCTGCACAGCGAAGGCGGAGGTCCTCTGCCTCTGCGCTCCACGCCGACAGAAGCTTGTTGGCGTTGGCGAGTAGGTCCTTCTGCTGCCCGAGCTGGTCCCAGACGTCCCTCTCCTGATGGAGGAACAACGACTTCCTAAGGGACCGGGCCTCGAGCTCCTGGATAGGCAGAATAGGGGTCATGCATTATGAGAAGACTCAGAACAAGATGACACCGCACGAGAAAAGAAGACGTGTACCTAGGCGACGCCGGGTAGATCGTCGTCCATGACGGACAGCGCCGTTCGCAGTGACTGCGCCGCCAGCCGGTGATATTGCTCGAAGGAGCTCCAGCGCCTCCCCTCGACCGCATCCTCGAGGGCGAATAGAGGCTCCCCCTTTGGGTCGTCCCGGCTTAGCCACGATACACGCGGGTGATTCCACCCGCGGGGCTCGGGTCGAACCCACACGAGGGCTGAGTTTCCCTCGCCAGAAGCTGGAATTGGCTGCTCGGCGGTGCTGGCCGCCTCGACGTCTGCCGCCTCCTTCCCCCGAGAAGTATCGTCATAAGGGGTCGCCTGAACCTCCACTTCCCGGGCGCTCTCCAGCGACAGCGGCAGGCCTTGGGCCAGGGGCGGCACCAAAGGTTGCCCCACCTCCATCTCCGTATCCTGGGCCACCGGGCCCGCTGTGCTTCCCTCCACCACCTCGGCCTTAGAAGTCCCAGGGGCCTCATCTTCGCTCCCGGCCTCGGCGACTGGGGGTGCCCTGGCCCCATCGGACTCGTGGGCCTCGATAACGCGCGGCGTAGGCCCTTCCTCCTCCGTCTGCTCTGTGACTGCATCAAGAGCCTCTTCCTGAGCGACCGACACTCCAGGTCGGCCCCGGCTGACGCCGCACCACGCTGCACGGCGGCTTGCGCCTCCGCCGCCTGTTGAGCAGTGGAGCTAGAGCTCACCTTGAGTGCCTTGCGTGGCGCCAAGGCTGGTATCTCCACCTGACGCTTCCGACTGAAGGAAAAACACCCACTTGGTCAGCATATGACCATGAAGCGAGTAGGAGACGATACGAACATCGCTGAAAAAACACTCACCTCGAGCGGGGTTGCAACCGCTTTGGCACCGCGACTCTCCTCTACAACGGCGGTGGCGGTGGTGGAGGCACGGCCCCGATATCCACTGATGTCAGTCGACCCTCGTCGGACTCCAGCGCCCCCTCGACCCTCTATGGGGGTAGTTGCATAGCCCCCACTGCCGCCTGCTCCACCACTGCCGACGAGCCCACTAGGCTGACGGCACGCTTCCCCAGTGCCCGTACCTCGGGCGTATCGGCTTCGGACGCGGGGTGAGCGATTGCTGACCCCGGGGCGCCATCTCCTCCTCCCCCTGGAAACGCCGGGCTGTTTGCCGATGCCCCGAGCGTTGTCTCCCCGACATCGGGGAGATGGTCCAGGGGACCTCGCCCCCTCTCGATCCCGTTATCTTCGTCCAAAGAATCCTCCGATAGCGACAACGATGGAGACAACTCCACCGGGAGACCGTCCTGCTTTTGACATCGGTGGCGTTTCTCCAGCGCTTCGCGCTCGAGTATCTTCTTGTTGCGCCTTGCCTCCTTGGCATCCTTCTTCTTCTTCTGTGCCTTAGCATGTGCTCGGTTCGCCACCCGCCGCCTTGCGTCCTCAGGAACGGGTGGCGGGGAGGCTCGCACATCCCTCATCCCCTATAGGAACGACGAACGCAAGTAAGGAAACGGGAAAACGGTGAGGAACGAGGAGGCCTCAGGAGCTGCAGCGGCGTGTGACTTACCAGGGAGAGATACCCCTGCGACGGGCGCATGACGATGGGGGTCAGACCACCGCTCTTCAGCTTTCCATCCACCGTCTCCCTCACCCGACGTAGAATTTCCTCGTCGGAGAGGGCGGCGGCAGACATCCGGATGCCCTCGATCGGCTCATTCGGTCTCATGTCGAACAGGCACCACCGCCGAGCCATCAGCGGCAGCAACCTCCGGCGATGGAAGGCCATCACGACCGCAGCCGCCGTAAGGCAGCGGTCCCACAGCCTCTCTAGCCCCTCTAGGAGCGGCTGTAGCTTGGGCTGATCCTCCTTCAGGACGCCATACCCCCACTTCTCCGGACAGTCCTCCACGATCCGCCTAGTATAGGGGGGAAATCTGCCGTCGTCGTTGCTGAGGTAGAACCAGCTGGTGTACCAGCGGCGATTGGATGACGCGAGCTGGGCCGGGATGTAAAGGTGCTACCGACTTTGGCGCACCTGGAGAGTGCAGCCGCCGGCCCTCATCGTCTTCCTCGTACCCGCCGTGCCTGTCGGCTTGGTGGTATGCCCCGCCCGGAAGAGATGGAGCCACAGCTCCCAATGGGGGGCAATGCCCAAGTACCCCTCGCAGACAGCGACAAAGATGGCCGCATGCGCGATAGAGTTGGGGTTGAAGTTATGCAGCTCCACGCTGTAGTAATGCGGGAGCGCTCACATGAATCGGTCCGCCGGTAAGCCAAGACCACGCTCGTGGAAGGACACGAAGCTCACGACATACCCCGCAGGTGGCCTCAGCTCCGGCTCGCCCAACGGAGCAATCCACTCCGGCCTATCAGGGTCGGTGATCGGGCGGAGAAAGCCGTCGTCGACAAGAGACTACAGCGTCTCCACGGATACATCGGACGGACCCCAAGGATCCGCCGGGAGGATGACAGGAGGACCGCCGGCCATTGTGTGATGGAGAATGAGGGCTACGGCGGTAAGTCTCTCTCTCTCTCTCCCTCTCTCCCTCTCTCTTTCTCTCTCTCGCTATTCTCCCTTCTTCTCCCCGGCGCTCTCTATTCTTGGCAACGGCTCGAAGGCAGAAAAGGCAAATACGGGCAAGGTAAGGAGGGGAGGGGCAAGACTCGTTTCGTATTTATGCAGGGAAAGGATGAAACAGTCAGGCGATGAAATCGGGGAAGTTTCCCTCAAATCTGGCACAGTTAATCCAGATCTGATTCTACCGCCCACGTGCCCACCTTTTTCTCATTAATCGCACGGACGGTTATGTCCTGCCCGCTGACACCGCGTCGCATCCAACCACAGCAACAGCAGGCCCCAAGAAACCACCTCAAAAGGCACGCCTGCCGTTGTCAGCCGATGGGAGGGGAATATTCCCCCAGCCGATTCCTTCCAGACTAAGGAACTGGGCGCCGAGCCCGTTACGGTCCAGGGGTTCGAAGGCTGGACCCCCGAGGGTTTAGACAGCCACCCTAGGATAATAGAGTCAGGGATAGCTATGGGCGAGCCCGTACATGGCTGAGGCCTGAGCAAGCGATCGCTCGGGATGCCCTAAGTCGTGTCCGAGACCAGCAGGGAGTTCTCCGAATGGGATCCCACCGTAGGGAGGCACCGAGCCCCCGGGGCCAATCGAACGTCCCTGGGACCCACTAGAGAAGCCCTCTGGTACTTTTGGAGTGTGTCTCTGGACCACTAGCCGACCCCTATCGAATGGGGCATAGGCCTCCACTCGGACTTACCCGATAGTAGCTCACCGGAAGTGTCACCGCTCGCGCCCACCGAGGGTAGCCTGGCATATTCCACCCCTCCTTCCGAGCAAAAAGGATGTGTGAGGGTCGCATAAAAAGCCAGGGGAACTCCTGACCGCCCTCTCGCCCCGTGAGGAGGCTCGGGGGCTCTCCCTGCAAACCTTGCCGAGACCTAGCGACCTAGGCTCGCACTCGATGGGCTCGGCAAACAACCCCTCCTTCTGAGCAAAAAGGATGCACGAGGGTCGCATAAAAAGCTAGGGGAACTCCTGACTGCCCTCTCGCTCCGTGCGGAGGCTCGGGGGCTCTCCCTACAAACCTTGCCGAGACCCAGCGACCTAGGCCCGCACTCGAGGGGCTCGGCAAACAACCCCTCCTTCCGAGCGAAAAGGATGTGCGAGGGTCGCATAAAAAGCCAGGGGAACTCCTGATTGCCCTCTCGCTCCGTGCAAGAGGCTCGGGGGCTCTTCCTGCAACTTTGCCGAGACCCAGCAATCCAGGCTCGCACTCGAGGGGGCTCGGCAAACAAACCCCTCCTTCCGAAAAGGATGCGCGAGGGTCGCATAAAAAGCTAGCGGAACTCCTGATCGCCCCCTCGCTTTGTGCGGAGGCTCAGGGGCTCTTCCTGCACCCAAAATGAAAGCAAGCCACCCAAGCTCGCACTCGGAGATTCAGAAAAACGCGACAAAAAGGGCACCGAGCCCGTTATGGTCCAGGGGTTCGAAGGCTGGGCCCCCCCCAAAGGTTTCGACAGCCACCCCAGGACAACAGAGTCAGGGACAACTATGGGTGAGCCCGTACATGGCCGAGGCCCGAGCAAGCGATCGCTCGGGATGCCCTAAGTCGTGTCCGAGACCGGCAGGGAAGTCTCCGAATGAGATCCCACCGTAGGGAGGCGCCGAGCCCCCGAGGCCAATCGAACGGCCCCGGGACCCACTAGAGAAGCCCTCTGGTACTTTTGGGGTGCGTCTCTGGACCACGAGCCGACCCCTATCGAATGGGGCACGGGCCTCCACTCGGACTTACCCAATAACAGCTCACCGGAAGTGTCACCGCTCGCGCCCACCGAGGGTAGCCTGGCATATTCCACCCCTCCTTCCGAGCGAAAAGGATGCGCGAGGGTCGCATAAAAAGTCAGGGGAACACATGACCGCCCTCTCGCCCTGTGTGGAGGCTCAGGGGCTCTCCCTATAAACCTTGCCGAGACCTAGCGACCTAGGCTCGCACTCGATGGGCTCGGCAAACAAACCCCTCCTTCCGAACGAAAAGGATGCATGAGGGTCGCATAAAAAGCTAGGGGAACTCCTGATCGCCCTCTCGCTCCGTGCAAGAGGCTCGGGGGCTCTTCCTGCAGCCTTGCCGAGACCCAGTGACCCAGGCTCGCACTCGAGGGGGCTCGGCAAACGAACCCCTCCTTCTGATCGAAAAGGATGCGCGAGGGTCGTATAAAAAGCCAGGGGAACTCCTGATCGCCCTCTCGCTCCGTGCAAGAGGCTCAGGGGCTCTTCTTGTAGCCTTGCCGAGACCCAGTGACCCAGGCTCGCACTCGAGGGGGCTCGGCAAATGAACCCCTCATTCCGAGCGAAAAGGATGCGCGAGGGCCACCAAAAAAGACAGGGAAACCACTGATCGCCCTCTCGCTCCGTGTAGAGGCTTGGGGCTCTTCCTGCAACTAGGCCAAGTCCCAGCGACCCGAACTCGCATTCATGGGCCCAGAAAACACGATAAAACTCCTTGCTCAATGGAGAAAAAAGCCCCTAGAGGTGTAAACCCACTCCTCTAGGGCCTCGGGGGCTACACCCGGCGGGTGCGCTCGCGCGTTCCCACCGGAACCACCAAGTACAAAACACAATCCCGACGGGAGCTGCTGCGAGCCAAGTCTCATCAAAACCTCAGGGAGAGTGCCCGCACTCTCCTCGAGGCTCAGGGGATACTATCGGATACCACAAGAAGGGGTACCCTAAGCAAGAACCGAAAATATTGCTTAAGCCTTGCAAAAATCAAAGCCAAAGGACAACCACGAGGTCTCGGCAGATTCTCCGATTCGCCCGAGGCTTGCGCCGAGGCCTCAGATGAAAGGCCAAAACTCTCTGCCCCGCCGAGGCCCTCTCGCTGAGGCCCCGCCCCGCAAGGCCTCGGACAGGATACCAATTCTCCGATTCGCCCGAGGCTAGGCTTGGCAACAACCTCGTCACCTCCGTCCCGACCGACTCCTCTGACAAAACGTCACGTCCAGTTAATGCGCCCAACTACTCCCGCAACGTCAGCCACACGTTGGCGCAGTACAGGTGGAGTCACCGATGGGACAGGGGACTGGGCACAGCAGGGGTTATCTGCCACTATGCTCATCACTGTGCCCCCTGCTGACACCCGTACTGCCCTGTGCTACCTAACTCCTACGCTAAGGACAAAGCGGCGTGGAGGGTCAAGTCCGGGTCCCTGTAGTCTCAGAATCAGCATGAAAGACCAACTGCTCATCCTCCGCCTCGTCCGAGACCCCCCGGTAGGGCCTCGGACGTACTATTCCTTCTCCGTCTTAGCCGAGGCCGGGCTCGTCCCGCATCCTCGTCGCCTCCGCCTCAACCGTCCCTCTGGCAAGCCGTCCCATCCATTTAAGTGCGCCTGGTCACACCTACTATGTCAGCCACGACTGGCAGGGTACAGCAACAGGGGCGATGGGACAGCGGTCAAATCTCCTTTTTACCATCCCCTACTGACGGTGCAGGGGTTACCGTGCCCTGTGGACACACGCTCCGCACTTTTCCACCTAAACCGGGTACGACGCTGACCACCAAGACCCCCGCATCATACATGGGTCACCTCCGAGGCCTCGGCAAAGCAGGCCTCGGCAAAGCAGGCCTCGGCATGATCAGCTACAGCACCCGCCAGGCCTCGGCACTCCGCCAAGTCAAGAATCCACAAGGCACAGTACATCTCCTACAGTGGAGGCCATACTGACTAGACATCAACAAGGACTCCCACGACCTCAAACAACCTCGGGCCTGGCCAGCACGACGCGCCAGTCAAGTACCGATCGCCATTTCCAACACTATGCTGCTACAGGACTGAACTACAATAGGCTCCACGTGTAGCTCACTCATGTACTCATGGCTCCCTCCTTGCGGCTATAAAAGGAAGCAGCCAGGGATAGCTCTAGGGGAGGCGAGAAAACATACGAAAGAACCACTGTCGGTGTTTTGGAACCAGGGGTCCTTAACCGACTAGTGAATTTGTGCTGCGTGCTCCCAATTCCGGATGGTGATGCAAAGAGACACAAGGTTTATACTGGTTCGGGCAATGGATGCCCTACGTCCAGTCTGAGAAGATGTTCTTGTATTCCTTGCACCGGGGTGCTCGTAGTAGGGGGTTACAAGCTAGGCGAGAGAGGGAGTCCGTCCCAAGTCTCTGTGAGGGGAGGTGATGTGAATTACAGAACGCGGCGTGTTGTTCGTGCGAGTGTTCGTGACTCTATCCACCGTCATCCCTAGAAACGGTCCTGGCTGCCTCCTTTTATAGCCGCAGGGAGGAAACCAGGAGTACATAAGAGAGCTACACATGGAGCAAGGACTATTCGATGACGTATTTATTCCTGGAGCAGCATGGCGTTGTCGTGGAAGTTCCCGTAGATGTCTAATCGGTATGGTCTCCACTGCAAGTAACATGCTACACATTTGTTGACTTGGTGGATTGCAGAGGCTCGGCGGCCATCGTAGCCGGTCGTGCCGAGGCCTATTGTGCTGAGGCCTATTGTGCCGAGGCCTGCCGTGCCGAGGCCTGAGAAGTGACCCAGGTGCAGGTGCGGGTCTGAGCGGCCATCAGGCGGAACAGTGAGAGACGTGCGCCTACAGGATACGGTACCTATGTTGTCAGTAGGGATGGTAAAAAAGGTGATCTGACCGTTGTCCCGTCGCTCCTGTTGCAGCGCACTGCCGATCGTGGCTTACGTAGTGGGTGCGGCTGAGCGCATTAATCGGATGTGACAGCCTGCCAGAGAGACTTTTGAGGCGGAGGCGACGAGGTTGTGGGACGAGCCCGGCCTCGGGCGAGGCGGAGCACGGCCAATTCGTCCGAGGCCCTTCCGAGGGGGTCTCGGGCAAGGCGGACGGGCGAGGCGTAGTAAGATCAGTGAATCCGAGGCCCTGTCGAGGGGGCTCGGGCAAGACGGAGTGGTCGGTCCGCTGATTCCGAGGCTATAGGAACCCATTCTGACTCCCCACGTTGCGATGTCCTTGGTGCAGGAGTTAGGCAGCACAGTGGTCGGTAACCCCTGCTCTGTGCCGTCTCAGATGGCAGGAGGTTGACGCGACCGGCGTGTAGTCGGCCACTTCGCTGTACTGTGCCATCGTGCGTCTGTCGGAGTGGTTGGGTGCTCGGATGTGACGTTCGGTCAGAGCAGTTTGGTCGACGAGGCGGTCACGGGGCTGGTGCCTAGCCGGCCTCACGCGAATCGGATAATCGGCACTTCTTTCGAGGCCCCGGGCGAGGGGGCCTCGGCGAGGCGGTCTCGGGCGAGTCGGAGAATCGTTTGCTTCCGCTGGGGCTCGGCGACGGGGTCTCGGGCGAATCGGAGATTTCGGCCGAGACCTCGTTTGTTTATTCCGTTGGTTCTGTTCTTAGGGTCTAAGCAGTTTTTCGATCTTTGCTTGGGGTACCCCATTTTCTGGTATCCGACAACCACGCTCTCACACACGCGCAAGCGACACTATGTAACATACGCTCCCCCCGCTGCTTGAGAACAACGCCTCAAGCAGCCCGCACCGCTCCACGCCGAGACCTGAGACCAGCTCCCTCTCTTGCCCAGCTTGTAACCCCCTACTACAAGCACCTCGGTGCAAGGAATACAAGATCGATCTCTCAGACTGGACGTAGGGCACCGATTGCCTGAACCAGTATAAATCTTGTGTCTCTTTGCATCACCATCCGGGATTAGGGGCACGCAATTCAAATTCACTGGTTGGTTGAGGACCCCCCGGTCCGAAACACCGACACACTTGAAAAACATATGCTTGCAACATGCGTTTTTAACGCAGCGTAACATCTCCTTGCTGCTTAGGAGAACGAGACTCGTCGGCCATGGAGTTCACCGGAGGCGGCGGCCCGCCGCCGGCGGTCAGCACAACTGGGAAAGGGAGCCAAATCCACCGAGGAGCCACTCGTGTCGGGCCTATCGTGCTGGTCCGCCCGTGATCGGGACCATCAGCGTCGTTGCATCGCCGTGTCGAGGACCGCTCGGGCCTCCGTGTCGTGGCTCGCTCGTGCTGAGGCCATGCTGAGCCCACTGCGTCGCCGCACCGGGACACTCGCCCAAACTGCGCCGAGTGAGGGAGGGAGGGATTAGAGCTGGAGGCACGCGCGAGAGAGAGAAAGCGGAGGCAGGGAGGCATAAGAGAGAGGAGCGGTGGCTAATATTTTCCAAGGACGAACGAACCAGGGAACGACAACGCATGTGGACCGTACAGGTACAGGCGCGGGCGGGTCGGGGTCCGTCCGGACGGACGGACATCCTCATCCTATCATTATCATTATCGTTCTGTAAAGTTAGTCATCAAACTTATAACAACGATAGAAATTGATTTATTTATGGATGAAGGTAAGAGACTAGGGATGTGAAGGAAAGGGGGAATGCCTACATAATTAAAAGTGGTTACGGACTCTTCCCACGCTGACCAAGAGAATAGAAAACATCGTACATGTCTATAAATACCAGCTCATTAACTTCAATAATGAGCAACGAGACATATATTGGCAAAAAAAAACATGGCACTATGGTCTTCTATGAGTGCCCATTTGGCGCTACTACTTTGCTTTTGCGTGCTTTTATCGAGAGTAAATGGACGATCTCGCAAGGTAAGCACGCATGCTGTAATAGTTCAGTCATTACTAGCTATATATGGTATGGTATAGCTTAAATAAGGCTTGTTAAATCTAAAATTCTACTCATCTATGTTTTGTGGCTTTATATTGTATATCTAGGCGATGTGAAACATGGGCACCCGAACGATGTAATCGCTTAGCACCATGATATGCTCACGACTGTTCTTGGAAGGTACTTTCTAGTTCCTATTTGACCCCTATGGATCATGCATGAATTTCCTTTTACTTGCTGATTTTTATCAACCCTGATCGATGAACTATATCTAGTTCTCCATTATTTACTATCATAGATTTACATAGTTATTAGGTGATGTTTACTCGCTAAGAGATCGAGTATGTTGTATATCCATGAAACCCCTGAACTTTCAGCAAGGAAGATACTCTGGACTCCATCATCCATAACTACAAGCATGGCTTCTCAGGCTTCGCAGCAATGCTTACTGAAGACCAAGCTAAGCAGCTTGCAGGTCAGGTGTTCCCGTCTGTAGGCTCAACAAGACTTTGCAGCAGCTATAGCTTGTAGAGACTGAATATCAGCAAACTAACCGCGCCTTTCTGCCTTCGCTAACCCAACAGAGTTTCCAGAAGTCATCAGTGTCGAACCAAGCTGAAGTTACACGACGATGACCACTCGAAGCTGGGACTTTCTTGGTCTGAACCACCAAATATCCAGTGAGCTTCTCCAAAGAAGCAACTATGGAGAGGACGTAATCATCGGGGTTATTGACACCGGTTAGTAACCTATATTAGTGTACAAAACTACTATTTCCATCTAGAAGTACTTCCGTTTTATAGTTTTATCCAAAGTCAAACTATCTTAAGTTTTAACCTAATTTATTAAAAAAATTTACCAATGTTTATATTAGCAAATACTCCCTCCTTTCTGGAGTGATAAACGTCACGAAAAAGTCAAACAAAATCAGTTTTGACTGTTACTTTCTCTTACTATATATTATATTATCTGCTAAAGAATCAATACAATCTAAGAGACACTTTTAAATACAGATCCGTTGGTACAAGTTTCATATTCTAAACTTGTATATAATGTGAATAATTTGTTGATCAAAGTTTGTATAAGTTGACTTTTCTCTGTTTGAAATATGACTAACAGCTCGTAAGTATTATTAGATTCATCGTGTAACATGTTTTCCCATTTAGTAGTTATTTGTCATAAATGATTATAATTTTCTCTATAAATTTGATCAAAAGATAGACATAGGAGTACTGCAAACAAATTTCTCTCAGGCACATCGGGACGTGTTGGTGCCCGGACGTCCGACGGGATAGGATTCCGTCGGACGACCGTTTCCCGCGCGCCCTGCACAGCCTCCCCCCTCCGTCTGCTAATTCACCCTACCCGTAGCATGCGCATCGCGCCGTTGTTGCGTCCATACGACTCGCTCGCAATCCACCCCGTCCACCTCGATTCGATTGACCCCCATCCGCGTACCTCGTTCCCATCTGTTCGCCCCGTCATGCCCCTGACCGCCGGCCCCTAGCGCACCGCGCGCCACGTCCGCCGGTCACCAACGCGCTCGTGCCGTGCCACTATCACTCCAACGCGCCCCCTAACTCTCTGAACAGCATGAAACACGTGCAACATGAAACACTTGAATGCAACATACGTCTGAAACAAATAAAACACACATTTGCAACATATATATAAAAACATATGCAACATCCAGATATAACACTTGCAACTTACAACATGAAAACACTTGCTGTAACGGAAGACTGGAACAGATGAAATATTTAGAACATACTGTTGTAACATATGTGTGAAACATATGCATCATACATATCAAAATGCTTGTAACATACGTCTGAAACAGATAAAACATTTTGAATAAACTCTTGCAGCACATCTCTGAAACACTTGCAATATATGCAACATGTACAACATCTCCGATCTACTTTTACAACATCCATATGAAACAACTGCAACATACTTCTGAAACGTCTGAAATACTTAAAACATATGTTCGCGACATAGAGAGGGTGAGCGCCTGTGCCGATCAATTCCGGCGTGGGAGCTGGCGGCGAGTTGCGGCGCGTGAGCACCACTAGCATCCAGCACGCAAGCACCACCGCCACTGGCACTGGGCTTGGGTTGGCCAGGCAGGCGGCGCACGCAATGGCCGGAGCGAGCACCACCAGCACCAGCGCGCGACAGAAGGAGTGGGCGGCGCGCGCGACCGGAGGGAGCGGGCAGCGCACGCGATGGGAGGGGGCGTGAGACGCGCGCGACGTGGCGCGAGCGAGCAGCGGCGGATGGGGCGCGCCGCAGCAGCGAGGGGAGTGCACGTCCGCGTCCAGGACAGGACAACCGCAAGGCGCTACGACAGGGAAGGAGGAAGCGAAAGAGATAATGATTGGTGATTTTTTTATATAAACTCGCCGGCAGAGCGAGCGGTAAGGTAAAAGCGCGGCGGTAGGCCTGCGGGAGCGGCAGAGCGAGCGGCGTGGTAAAAACGCAAGCAACGAGGCAGTAGGCCTACTGGAGCGTCCGACGATTTGCTCGTGCAGTAAGACGTAAGCCGTGTAGCATTTCCGCAGGCACATCACATGCATGTCTTTCCGGCGCCAATGGTTGTTGATACCGGAGTAACACAATGATCCTGGTTATCCTGGTATACGGTGCACTTGCTGCAGGTATCTGGCCGGAGCGGAGGAGCTTCAGCGACGAAGGGTACGGGCCGGTACCGTCACGGTGGAAAGGTGTGTGCCAAGTCGGAGAGGGCTGGGGCAGCAACAACTGAAGGCGCAAGATCATCGGCGCGCGCTTCTACAGCGCGGGCGTGGCCGAGGATAAACTCAAGATCGACTACCTGTCGCCTCGGGACGCCAACGGCCACGGCACGCACACGGCGTCCACCGCGGCGGGATCCGTCGTGGAGGCGGCTAGCTTCCACGGCCTTGGCGCGGGCGCGGCGCGCGGCCGCCAGGGCCCGCATCGCGGTGTACAAGGCCGTATGGGGCAGCGCCCGCGGGGCTGGAGCGGCCAATACAGCCAGCTTGCTCGCGGCCATCGACGACGCCATCCATGACGGGGTAGATGTCCTATCACTCTCTCTCACCAGCGAGGAGAACTCGTTCGGTGCCCTGCACGCTGTTCAGAAGGGGATCGCCGTCGTGTACGCCGCCGAGAACTTTGGGCCGGCGTCGCAGGTGGTCCGGAACACTGCCCCCTGGGTCATCACCGTGGCGGCGAGCCAGATTGATCGTTCGTTCCCGACCATGATAACGCTGGGAAACAAGCAACAGATCGTGGTACGGAACACAACCGATAACTCACGATTCATGACTTAATACCGTTGCTGATCTTGAGCAAGCTCTGCTAATTTATTTTACAGGGTCAATCCCTGTACTACTATGGGAAGAACTCAACGGGAAGCAGTTTCAAACCTCTTGCATTTGGAGGCTTGTACGATAAGTCCCTTGCTGTTCTTCGCTGCTTAATTAATTTGTGCGAGATTTCCGAAGTTGATCAGCCAGGCTCTGTTTCTCTCTTGTAGATGCACCGCCGATTCTTTGAACGGCACGGACGTGAGAGGCCAAGTTGTGCTCTGTGCATCCGCCATTGCATCACTGCTTGCACCTTTCCCAGTGGCACTAGAAAACGTCCTGAACGCCGGAGGCTCTGGTCTCATCTTTGCTCAGTACACCATGCATATCATCGATGCGACAGCTGATTGTGGAGGCATTGCATGTGTTCTTGTGGACTCGACCACTGCCCTTCAAATCGGCAAATACATGGTGGATGCAAGGTGAATTGCATTCTTCTCGACCTTCCTGATCAGTTAACATTTGGAAATGCCAAGACCCTGTTACTGGTAGAATTCTTACCCTTTAGTTTAAGCAGCTCTCCTGTGGCTATGATCGAGCTGGCGCGCACCATTACTGGTAAGGAGGCACTGGCCCCAACCATCTCAGTCTTTTCCTCAAGAGGTCCATCCATCGAGTACCCTGAAGTAATCAAGGTTCATAGACAAGAAAGCATAGCATTCACTAGCTACTGAACCATATTACCTGTCGCCTCACTGCAGTCTTGCTTCCTTAACAGCCTGACATTGCAGCACCAGGAGCCAGCATCTTAGCAGCCATGAAAGATGCATACGTATTTGGCTCAGGGCCATCTATGGCAACACCACACGTGTCAGTCATCGTAGCGCTGCTGAAGGCATTGCACCCAAATTGGTCCCCGGCTGCACTAAAATCAGCCATCATGACAGCAGGTAACAACCAGAATTCAGAACACTAGTTCTAATCCATGTGAAGCTTGTCTGATCTAACACATTTTTGCATGGCTGAAGCATCTGTAACTGATGAACTTGACATGCCAATACTGGCACAAGGATTGCCTAGAAAGATTGCTGACCCATTTGACTACGGAGCGGGGTACATAAACCCGAATAGGGCAGCTGATCCTGGACTCATTTACGACATTGACCCTAATGATTACAACAAGTTCTTCGGGTGCAGCTTCAAGAAATCTGTACGATGCAACGCAACAATGTTACCTGGGTATCACCTGAACCTACCATCCATCTCCATTCCAGATTTGAGGCAGCCGATTACAGTGTCAAGAACAGTCACAAATGTAGGTGAGGCCGATGCAGTTTACCACGCTGCAATTGAAAGCCCAGCTGGAGTCAAGATGGACATTGAGCCATCTGTTCTTGCATTCAATGCCACAAACAAAGTTATCACATTTCAAGTGAAGTTATCACCTCTCTGGAGGTTACAAGGGGATTACACGTTTGGCAGCCTTACTTGGTACAGTGGCCAAAAGACAGTGCGGATTCCAATAGCAATCCGAACGACGATTTATGATTTCTATACAGATGTTGCATAAACACAGAGAAACATGAAGGAAATATCACAGGGTTATTTTCCTTTCTGAAGGAAATAAATTGTGTGCTTGGCAATACAGGGAAATAAGAGATGCAACTTCCACTATCACAGGGCTATTTTCCTTTCTGAAGGAAATATAATTGTGTTCTTGACAATATATAGTACAGGGAAATAAGAGATGCCACTTCCACTGTGGTTTGTAGTTGTTTTTCTTTATCAAATGTAGCCAAACAGCTTCACTATTGTAAGGGCTAAATCTAGTTTGTGTTTAATACACAACTCTAATTACTACGTGAAAGTATAGATGTTCTGTTACAAACACACTTTTCAATGAGGATATAGTTTGTAATTTGTGTACTATTGCAATAGCTTAGCCTAATAATGATTTGGTCCCACCAAAACAAACGTTTTGGATTTTCCCCCTTTTCTCACAATTAGAGAATTGCAACGTGGAGGGAGTACTCAAAATCAGTAGCAACAACCTTAATCTCTAAAACCGTCAACCACCTAGCTACTAGCCTACTACTAGCAACCTTCGGCAATCGGCAAAGCAGTAATCATGGACAAGACTTGTTTTCTTGGATAAATGATACTGGTAGTCGATTACAGATGTAATTGGTTAGAAAAAACAAGTCATTTCAAACAAGTGCATAACCCTTTGGATGTACTTAAGATAATCGAATGGGCTAGTAGCCTGAAGTCCGGCCGCAGGACGTGTCCAGACGCAGCTCCGGCGCGACGCCCCGCATCGCATCCCGCGCCCACCCACAACAACGCATCACGTGCCCCGCGCCCGCTTGCATCGTGCGCCAGCCTCCGTAACTGCGCCCGCACGGCCATCCCGTGCCCACATGGGTCCCAAGTCAGTTGCCCCGCCTGCGGAGGCGTCTGCCGGCCTCAGGCGTCCGCACGTGAACCATGGCGGTGCCCCAGCAGCACCAGACCGCTGTCTGCTAGACACCAATGCTCATTGCAACATGTGCAACACCTGATCTACTTTTAAAACATAGAGATGAAACATTTACAATATACGTCTGAAACAGATAAAACACTTAAAACATGATTTTGAAACATATGTGTATAACCATAGCAACATATGCAGCATCCATATGAAACAATTGCAACATAAGTCCGAAAAATCTAAAATACTTAAAAACATACACTTGAAACATGCATGTGTAGACATAGCAATATATGCAACATTCAGATGAAACACACGTATGAAGCACTTGAAACGCTTGAAAATATACGCTTGCAACATGCATATATTGTCATTGCAACATATGCAACATCTCAGATATACTTTTGCAACATCCAGATAAAACATTTGAAACAGAAGTCTGAAATATTTGAAACACGGTGTCGCCGACAGCCACGACCTATCTAGTGGGGAATTGTGGTAGTTAGCAAGCTCGTGTCAGGGGGCCATCACTCCACGCACTCAGGCCCGTTGGCGTGGCCCGTCGCTCCTGCGATTCTCCCGCGCCTGCTCACGACCCAAGCTCGTGCCCATCGGTGCGGCCCCGCTGTTGCAACTCCAGCACTGCTGCTCGCTCGGCCGTGGTCGTCTAGTGTCGTCTACTCGCGGGAGATGGGGCGCGGCTTGGCCCGTGATGGGGGTGTAGCACAGTGGGGGAAAGGCACGGCGCGGCGGGAGATGTTTGCGCGGGGAGGGAAAGGGGAGGAGGCGGACGGATGAGCGGCCATGCTGTGGCAACCGATGAGCTGGTGAGTGGAGTGGGGTTTTTTTATGGAGAGAGGGGACCGGTCCTGAACAAGTCTGAGAGCCGCGTCCGGACGGACGAGAGTCACGGGTGGCATATCATTATAGTAAGACTAGGTAGCGTGCCCATGCGTTGCTACGGGATAACTAACAATTTATACTAAAAACACACGGATCGCACGATAAGATAACAATACTGTTAATTTAAATACCAACGTTAAAGTGACATTTAATCCAAAGGACAAAGTTTATGAATTTAACACAGTCACGGAGTGCGTGGCGTCGCAAGCTCACAAACTCTAGAGCTTCTAGAGATTGGGTCGAATCCAACCTAGAGCCTCGGAACCCTACATCTTTTCCTAGACGGGCTTCACTTCGGATGCGCCAGTAGCAATATCAATGATCTCCAGTCGATGGACCAAGTCGTATGGATCCCCATACAATGGCTCAGACATGTAGATTTTGTTCTCCTTGTACTTGGATACACTTGTTCCACTGAAGCTTTCATTGAAATGTTTAGACACGAACAGTGTCTGATCACCGATGTCCCTTACCCTGGACCACTCCGGCGTACGGTCGTGGAGGTTGCACTTGTAGATCGCGCTGCTGTAGGTGAAGCTCTGTGTCTCGTGGAACGTGCTCACCATGGCACCCACAATGTGTAGCTCACCGTTTGATTCCAGGTAGCTACGGTGGCAGAGCCCCGTAGGTGGCGACAGCGATGGCAGCAGCGTCGCAGTTGGAGTAGCGCCGGCGGCGTTGCTGCTGCAGACGGAGATTTCTCCAGTGCAGTCGATCACCAAGAACTTGTCTTGACAGTGGACGATGGACCCCACGGAAAACTCCAGTTTGGTGTCGAGCAGCGTCCATGCACTGTCGACTCCAACCCGGCAGAACGCGACCTCCGTGGAGCACCCAAGCATGGCCATGGCCACGCACTCGCGGCCGGCGGCGTCAAGCGGCGCCGAGAGCACGATCTCACAGAAGAACACGTCCCTCATGTCTTCTAGCTTGATGGCTCTGCCTGCGGCATCCGCGTCCCCGTAGCCGTTGGTGGGATGGAGGACCCACCAACCGTGGACCCTAGACACGCATTCCGATGAGGACGCCGCCGCGACGTGTTCGCCTGCTGGCGGGAGCTCAACGCGGGAGGCACAGGCACCGGCGAATGGATTCAGTAGCGTCACGGACGCCGCCTCGTCCATGAGCGCCAGCCACCCACACGAGGAGCCGCACGCCACCTTGCCGCGCACGTCGGGCAGCGTCTTGGATAAGACCTTCTTCTCCAGGACGCAGTAGAAGCCGACGCGGTTCGAGTTGGGGTCGAACGGGAGCAGCACGAGCGACCCGAAGGTCGTGAATGGGACGGCGGCGCGCCATGGGGAGCAAGCGGATCGGAAGGACGCAGCGTCGTGGCCTGACACGAGACGCTGCCCGATGGACTCGAGGAGATCCTCTAGCAGGCCGGATCTTCAGTCAGTGAGAGGTAGGGACCTTTTCTTGGGATTGGGAGGCTGAGCCATGGAAGACAGATGACATCAACTATGGTTCACGCAAGAAACAGCAAGCGAGGGCGATAGAACACGTGAGCGTGAAACCAAATGAAAGGGGAAAAAGTTGTCCCTTTTGCAAATATAAAGATGGAAAGTAATTAAATATAGGCAGATTTAGCAAAGTTCTCAGAAATGCAAAGAGGTTCCTTTTGTGTTAATTCTCTTTCCTTTTGTGTTAATTCTTTTTCCTTTTGCTCGTTGTCATGTATGCTGGTGCATGCAAACATGCAATGTGTATATGGATAGCACAATAACTTTCTACTTTCTATTTTGTTGTGATTCCTCTATCGCATGACAGGCAATATTCAATCAAAGAGAATGGCACGATCAATCAGTAATTAAGATGTCGTGGGATTACAGGCGTGGGCAGACAGACGAACTAAAATAAATATCGCACAAAAAAATATCTATACTTTGTTCTTTTTAATTGTAGGAAAAAATTGATGCATAGAAGATGCAGGCATCATGGATGCAAAGAAATAGTGATACTACCATAATGGAAGGGTCCGCTCCGCCAACCGCGCGCAGCACGAAAACCGTTGCTGCAAGGTACTGTGCTGCAGGTCTTGATAAAGCTGCCCTCAAGAAAAACACAATTAACAAGACTGCTCTGGACGACATAAATGGCCGTGGATCGGATATGCCGTGCACTGCAGGCTAGAGAAAATTCCTGAGGAATATTTCAACCATCCAGGAGAACAAACCCAGCACCAATGGATTGGAGCCAACAATCCAGACGTGAACAAACAAGCACAGCCATTGTCGCCCTGTTCGTTTAGCTTATAAGCCGTACTTTTTTAGCTAACGAATAATATTTTTTTCTCTCAACAAATCAGCCAACAGTACTTTCAGTCATGGTTTATCAGCCAAACGAATAGGACATGTGCAGAGGAGCCCCAAGTTCTGCTTGGCCTTGCCTTGAGAGAGACAACACGGATCGGATGACACAAACCAATCACTAGATGGAAGATGGAACCCATCATCCATGATCCATGGCTTTAGGAAGCTCGGAAACATGAAGCTAACCAGGCGAGATAGGGGAGGTGACGCACCTCATACTTTCTGAGTCTGCGCCTCTGTGGACATAATCGATGGTGGGGTTTCGTTTGGCTTTGACCTGATCTTGGAGAGAACTGAAATGCTTGTAGAGCTTCTATAGCTACCGGATTCATATTTTCCTATCGTAATGAACGTTACTTTCAGGCTAGCAATGTGCACCCGTGGGCGGAGCAAAACCAAGCTTGGACCGCGTTGTAAAGTCGCCAAGTCGGCAAGCCCGCGCGGTTTCAGTGTCAGGCTGTCAGCTAACAATCGACCTACTTGGCCACGTGCACGTAGACCGAGTCGGCAGAGGCAAACGTACCAGGGAGCTTCGCTATCAAGAATGCTCGAGTATTTATTTATTTATATATTGCAGTCCAATTCATTTGATAGCACGTCTCTCGTCCCATTTGCTTGGCTTATAAGTCATATTTTTTCAGCCAACGAACAATATTTTTTTCTCTTACAACAAATCAATTAACCGTATTTTCAGCCATAGCTTATCAGCCAGCGAACATGGCACGTGACATTTGGCCTCTATATCAGTGGTGGATTCTTGAAAACGAAATCATTGTCTTCAGTAGTAATAGAAAGGATAACAAAACAATGATCTGCATCCCCTTTGAAGACGGTCAATGCATCAGTTGCTTTCTCTTCTCTAAAAAAAGATGCCACAGGTGCACCGTGTTCCTGCCCAATTTTAGAATCAAAATTTGTGCGATCTGTTCGCTCGGTTGTATTTGACTTATAAGCCATGACTTATTAGTAAACGAAAAATATTTTTCTCTCACACCAAACCAGCCAATAATACTTTCAGTCATGACTTATAAGCTAAACCAATCCAAACGATCAGGACGGTAATGTATATGTACAGTATGTATTTCCTTTTCAGACATTGACATCCAACTACCGTGTTGTCTTGTGCTCATAACCCGTGTGTGGTCTGCTACTTGGTCAATGGTAAGCAAATCAGTACCGGCTGGTCATCTCCGGATCATGAATAAATAGACCCAGGAGTGTTTCATTGCCCTGTTCACTGTGTTCACTGGGCTGATAAGCAATGGCTAAAAGTAATATTGGCTAATTTATTGTGAGAGAAAAATAATGTTTGTTGGCTGAAAAAGTACGGCTTATAAGCCAAACGATCAGGGCGCATAGACATTCACAAATCACAACAAAGCCGTCTCCTGTGGCCAGCACCAGCTCAGAGACTAGCTAGGCGAAGATGAGGCGGTTCATGTCTCTGTTCGCGCGCTCCTCGTCCTGCTGCTCTGCGTGGCGAGCCTAGTCGGCGTCACGGAAGGGAGGCGCGGAGGGGGCGGCAGAGGGTTCCGCAACACCTACGTCGGCAGCGGTGCCAGAGGCAGGGGAAACTCCACCCGCAGCGGCTGCCCTCGCGGCCTCAGCGGCGGCACCTGGACGGCGTGTGCCGGCTCCTCCCTGCTGGCCATCGCGGCCATGCTCTTGTAGCCTTCGGCGCGCTGTATCCACGTAGGTTCGGCTGCTCGTAAAGGCGCCTATGCTGATCTGTACAGCTGATTTGTTGGAAGAGAAAAATATTGTATCATGGCTTATAAGCCGGTTTATAAGTCGGCTTATAATGACAGCCGAACACTCCCTATTATATGTTTGGCGGCTGATAAGCCATTAGCGTGTTATCCAATATAATTGACTGGAATATAAATTCGACATTACCAGTGTCCGGACGCCCGCGGCCGCAATCGGTTTCCTCTTCGTTTCACAAGTCCACGCATTGGCCCATGTCACTCGGACTTCGCTCGACCGCGCCTACGTCACCCGCGCCCACGCAGGGCCCACGTCGCCTGAACGTCATTCGCGTGGGGACTGCTCATGCCCCCTTCCGCTTCCCACGTGCATCTCATATGCAACACCCGAACTATTTTTGAAACATCTAGAATTCCAGATGCAACACTTGCAACATAAAAAAAGGAAAATGAGAAACGCTTAAAAGATGAATCTGAAACACTTGCAAAAACAATTGAAAACCATTGCAAACATACGCAAACATCTAGATAAAACACTTGCAACATATATGTGAAACATATACAAACATCTAGATAAACACACTTTCAACATATGTTTGAAAAATAGATGAAACATTGAGAACATACGCTTGCATAGTATGTCATTTCAACATATACAATATCCCAATCTATTTTTGCAACATCCGTGTGAAACAATCGAAACATAGCCCTAAAGCGTCGGAAACATTTCAAATGTATACTTGTAACATGCATCATATCCTAGTGCGGCCTTTTTCCGTTGTCTGCATCAGGGCGCCGCAGCCATAGCAGGAGGCGAGGCCGAAGGGCTTCCGCGCCTAGGCCCAGTGCTTCTCCTTGCGTCGTCGGTGTCGTCGGGCGGGGTGGGCAGCGGAGCAGGAGCAATGACACGAGCAGCAGGGTGGGCGGGCGGAGCAGTGGTACGAGCAGCGGGGCAGGCGAACCGAGCATTGGCAGGAACAACAGCAGGAGGAACGGGACGGGCACACAGAGCAGCGGCAGGAGAAGCGGGACGGGCGTGCAGAGCATGGGCAGGAGGAGCGGGTCGGGTGACGAAGTTGGAGATTGAAGAATTAACTGAATATTAATAAACAATAGGTTATGTCATGCGCCTATACCGCGTCTGTCCGATACCTGAGTACAGGTCAGAAATTACCGATATAATAAAAATCCCAGCACTCTTCCTAGCGAAGCTCCCAGACACGTCCTGTCTGTGTCTGCCGACTCGGTCTACGGGGGCGCGCTTGGATCGCGACCTAACCAGGTCGATTCAGCCTACCTACGTGCTAAATAAAAATCGACGACCTCGGTGATCAGGCAGTATTAATTTGGTTGCTGCCCTGGCCTGGAGGCTGCAGGCAGGTTGATCCAAAATTCAACACAAGTAGAGTAGAAGATAACTACAATGATTATTAATTAATCAGGTGCGAACGTGTTCCTGCAGACTTTTCAAATCCGAACCAGCAACAAAGAAAAATCATCCGACTAGCGTGCTGTGCGGTGATTTCGGCTACGTTCGCTTGAACTTATAAGTTAAGAATTAACTTTATTTTTTTAGCTATAAAACAATATTTTTTTTTATTATAAATTAATCCTATAAATCAGTCGCAGTAGCAACGTAGCCTAGTGGTGTCTGTTTCGTACACACGGAGTACTCTACCTGTCAGCACGGCAGGACTCCGGATCGCGCATAAATACTCCGTACACCCAGATGGACGCGCAGGCGCAACTGCCCACGACAATTCAGGGAAGAAGAGAAACCATTATTCATTTCTTCACCAAGGCAGGCCGCCATCCGTGAGGGTAGCACTAGCTTGGGGATTTTCAGAAGAAGATGAGAAGGGTCCTGCCACTGTTCGCGCTCATCGTCGTGCTCCTCTGCGTCGCGAGTCTTGTGGACGTCACGGAGGCGAGGCGCGGAGGAGGCAGGGGTGGACGCAGCATCGGCGGCGCCGGCGCCGGCGCCGGAGCCAGGGGAAGCCACAGCGGTGGCCCGCGAGGCCTCAGCGGCGGCACCTGGACGGCGTGCGTCGGGTCCTCGCTGCTGGCTGCGGCGGCCATGCTCTTGTAGTTGTAGGCTCGTCTCAAGCTGCATAGATGAACGTCTATTGGATTGGGAGTACATTCGTTTATTCTTTTGCCGCTTATGAATTGGGTGTGGTGTGTGTGACATGGTCCTTAGGAGCTGTGATGTGATTGTAAGCCTTGTATCATCAATTGAGTTCTGTACGAATAATACTATGGAGTTTCAGATTTTGTGTAGACGTACACGCAATTCGTGAATTTTAAGCGACATTGTTAATCGAAGATTATTTTGTCAGAATCTTGGTTACTTTGAAAACACGCACCATAATCTCACTTGCCTTCAGGGCTTCAACATTAGATGAAATGAAACAGCTTCAAGCCTTCAAGTCTACAACGGCAATCCGGCATGCTCTGCCCACAAGGCCACAAGCAAATTGAACTCCCTGCTTCCAATGCTGCGTTCCAGCCAATGGGCCCTGGTCTGTTCGTTCAAAAAAAAAAAAAAAATGGGCCCTGGTCCTGTGATGAGTGCTCATCGATTCGCAGGGTAGCAGTCTAGCACATTTTGCTCCGGTATGCAGTATCTGCGCATCGCCTACGGAAGTTTGGATCAGCAGTCGCAGGAGCGGGGCCAGTGATACACGAGGGAGTGCTTTGTATCTGTTCAGCAGGAAATAGGAAACATGATCAGCAGTCGCAGGAGGACATTTTGTTAGTTTTGCTGCCTTGCTGTTTTCTATTCGTATGATAGCAAACATGGTCACCCATTGTAATAGGATGTACAATTTTATTGTGTGGTGCCCATGCTAATAATAATAAGCTAACTATTTTTTATTGCATTTAATTGGGCTAAGTCTAACCTTATCAAATAAATTATAAGATCCGTAATAAATGCTTGTGTAATATAGGATTAATCTATAATGAAAAATTGATAGGAGATCAACTTAGGTTAAATTGGTGACTATTGTGTGCACCTTTTGTGAGTTTAAGAAAAAGTGAAAGGCAGCCTACACACTTGCATGTGTGTCACGGCGCATGGGGGTTCAAATGAACAGGCCACGACATGAGTGATGCGGTGCCGGTGAAAGTTATGCTGCTCCAAACTCATCAATAGGTCTAAGTTTGCTACTGCAAAAGAAAGAAGGGTGAGAGCGAGGGATGATGGACCGAGAGACGGAAGAAGAGAAGGGTGTCGATCCAAACTCATCAATAGGTCTATGTTTGCTATTGTAAAAGAAAAAAGGGTGAGTGAGGGATCACGGACCAAGGAACAGAGAGGTGATAGACGGAAGAAGAGAAGGGTGTCGCTTCAAACTCATCAGTAGGTCTATGTTTGCTATTGCAAAAGAAAGAAGGGTGAGAGCGAGGGATGACGGGACGAGGGACAGAAGAGAGGTGACAGACAGAAGAAGAGAAGGGTGAGAGTAAGAGATGACGGGTCAAAGGATGAAAGAGAGATGATTAATGGAGGAGGAGAGTGAGGGATGGCGAACCGAGGAACGAAAGAGAGATGATGAACAAACGAGCAGAGAGTAATGGATGGAAGAAGAGAAGGGGATGAAGAAGAGAAAGGTGAGAGTGTGAAAGATGATGGGTCGAGGGACAAGGACGGACGAGGAGTGACTACGGCGGAAGAAAAAAATACCACTTTTAATATTAGATAGCAATAATACACATGTAGGTTTACTTAAGGTACACTGACCAGATGATTGCGTGCATTTGTGTGCCATGGTCATGGCCCCACATAATGTTTAATTTCTCTCCTTTATTTTGTACTTGTAAAATATTCATGCGTTGCAAACACATCTAACACTCTTCTTTTGCCACACAACTTTCTATATGCTTACAAAGCTATATTGATCTCCACCAACTTTTTTCGTTCCCTATTTCTAATAGTTTTTCATGACAACTTATTTGATTAGTTTTCTAGAGCACTTGTTTGGAGAAATTGTCTACAAAACTTGTTATGAAGTACTTTCAAAAAAAATGTTTCAACCAACTTATTTAAACAAGTTTTCTAGGGAACTTTGTTTCAATCAAAACTCCTTTGAAAGTTTTACTGTAAATCCATGCAGAACTTTACCCTATAAAATTACTCAAAAGAGTTTATAAAAGTTATGCGTATAAGTTATACCTTTTTCGCCCCGATAATTTGATGTCATAAGATTTGCCTAAGTCAAACTGCCCTACCAAGTTTAACTAATTTATAGAGAATAGTATAAACACCAATAGTTATATTATAAAAAAAACATATTCCATCATAAATCTAATAATAAAAATTTGGTATTATGATATTGATTTTTCTTTTAATATAAATGTGGTCAAATTTGTGGCTTGATTTAGAATAACAGTAAGACATCAAAATTTTTAGACAAAGAAAATTTAATAATAAAAAACTTATGGAAAAGAAACAAATTTCATAAAAATATAAAGTTATGGACGATCTGAAATTTAGCACCAGGAGTTTTCCTCTAGCGCGGGGTCTCAACTCCCAAAATATACAAAACGACTTTCTAAGGCTAGTTTTTGTGATTTGAAACTAGTATATATTTTCCATTCTTTTATTTAAGAGAAAAGGCAATTTTTTATGTAGTAATCTGGTAGAAAAGCAGGAGACGTCACGGAAAGGGTTTTGCTTGCTTTGACTACCTGAACTCTTGTAGTGAGATTTCAAAAAGAAACTCTTGTAGTGGTCAGAACTCAGTGGCGTTTGGGCACATTCACTTTACGCTCTATCCTGAATCCCTTTTCTTTTTAGAGTTAAATGCATCAGTTTCCCCTAAATTTGTTATACGGTGTCACTTAGGTTCACGGACTTTAAAAATACATTTATGAGTCTCTAAACTTGTTAAGTGGTGCACCGCATATCTTTAAACTTGTAAAATAGTGCATCGCAGATCCATTTGTGGACCATAAAGACTATTGCGGTGCACCGCTTAACAAATTTAGAGGCCTTGAAATACAATTTTTAAAGTTCATAGACCTAAGTGGCACCCCATGACAAGTTCATGAGCTGCTCATGGATTTAACTCTTCTTTTTATCCTCAACTCTTTGGTGGTATCTGGTTCATGGGATAACAAGACTGGGAAAGGAATATGATATCTATGCAGCTCTAGATCCTACTTTTGGTTGATTAGATTATGAATTTGTGATATAGGCAGGGTTCTGGTTCAGGATACCAAGGCCTCATATCATAACCCGCCAAAACTATGGCCACGTTCGGCTTATCCCATATTCGACTTGTTCGGCTTCTTTTTTCAGCCGAAACAATGTTTTTCTCTCGCAACCATTCAGAACAGTATTTCCAACCGCTGCTTGCGAAGACGGGTTCCACGCTGCGTGTGGAGGCAGAGGAGGAGGGCTCCGTGCTGCCGCAGGCGACGGTGGCGGACTGGTGGTGCAGTCCGCATTCCGCAACGCACCGGGTCGAGCAGTCGAGCTCAGCTCAGCACCCGGAACTCTCTCTATTTCCCGTAGACGAACCAAAAGGACAAAAGGTGACAGTCCCATTTCCCATTCCCACCCATCAACCATCATATACCAGAGCAGAGAGCGATAAGCCCAACCGCTTCCTTGCAAACGAAACGAAACGAAACAAAACAAAACAATGGCGACAGCGAGTGAGATCGCGGCGGTGGGCGTGATCGGCGCGGGGCAGATGGGCTCGGGCATCGCCCAGCTCGCCGCCGCCGCCGGCTGTGCCGTCCTTCTCCTCGACGCCGACCCCGCCGCCCTCTCCCGTGCCGTCGCCTCCATCTCCGCCTCCCTACGCCGTCTCGCCGCCAAGGGCCAGCTCTCCCAGGTAAGAGCGTTGACCTCCCAAAGCACCCTTCCCGAATTGGTGCCCGGTTGCTAGGGGGAAAAAAAAAGATGCTGCTTTCTGCTCTCTCCCTGACAAATTTTGGGGCTTGCGTGGTCTCCAGGCCGCGTGCGAAGACTCAATCAAGCGGATAAGGTGCGTCTCCACCGTGCAAGATCTCAGGGATGCGGATCTTGTGATCGAGGCCATCGTCGAGAACGAAGATGTCAAGAAGAAGCTGTTTGTGGAGCTGGATAAGATCACGAAGTCCTCGGCCATCCTTGCGTCCAACACTAGCTCCATCTCTATAACCCGCCTGGCTTCAGCTACCAAACGCCCCTCTCAGGTGATGACTGATGAGCAACCTCTGGCGTCTATCTGTACATGCAAAGAATTTGAATTCGTTCTTCAGGATTCTGAAGTGAGTTCCATGGTGCAGGTGATAGGCATGCGCTTCTTTAACCCTCCTCCGATAATGAAACTGATCGAGATTATCCGAGGAGCTGATACATCAGATGAGGTGTTTGCTGCAGTCAAATCTTTTTCTGAAAGGTAACTAAAACTTTGCTATGCCCTTTTCACCTGAATCAGTTTGCTCATAGCTAGCAGAGCAAAACTAGTGTGTAGTGAATTAGTCCAAAAGATATTGAGTTTGCTTCATTTCACTGTTCTGTTAAAGTTTAGCTCTGGAATTGACACCATGGGCCGTATTTACCCAGCCGAAACTTCTGGCAGTTGTAGTAGGTAACATAGTGGTTTTCCCTTCAACACAAATCTTTCATGGCCACATTATTGTCACTCCAACAACTTTACACTCAAAATGGATCTCACAGGTTTTAAAACAACACGTACCTGTCTCAGTCTCTCAGCACAGCACTTGCCTGTCTTGGATGTTGACAAGAGCTTCTGCTAGTCTGAACTCGCAACTCTGTCTAATCTGTAATGTCGATGTTACCAGACTTGTAACCCTCCAGATTGCCTGATGATTTTAAAACTTTGCAGACTCGGGAAGTCCGTTATATGCTCGCAAGATTACCCAGGATTCATTGTGAACCGCATCCTCATGCCGATGATCAATGAGGCTTTTTGGGCACTGTATACCGGAGTGGCAACCAAAGAGGACATTGACACAGGGATGAAGCTGGGCACGAATCACCCGATGGGTCCTCTGCAGCTTGCTGATTTCATTGGCTTGGATGTCTGCCTTTCAGTACTTCGGGTACTTCACAGTGGCCTGGGAGATAATAAGTACAGCCCTTGCCCTCTTCTTGTTCAGTATGTTGATGCTGGCCGGCTTGGAAAGAAGCGTGGGCTAGGTGTATATTCATATGGACAGAAGTCTTCATCAGTCAAGCCAAAGTCTTCTCTGTAAACATGAAAGCAACTGTTGAGCAAATAAAACGAGATGTATGTTACATTACACATCAGAGAAAAAGGGGCACAACTTAATTCAGAGGCACAGAATTGGACGCTTCAAGCCGTTCAAATTCGCAATGGCGGACTTTGCTGCTCTATGTATAAAAGATGGTTTAGTGTTCTAATCTAATAAATGTAAGTCATGAAAATTACATGCTCAAAATATCCAGCAATTCAAGCTCAGCAATAAAATGCAGCCTCCTGGGTGAACTTCACACGTACTCCTCTATTACAAATTGTAAGTCGTTTTGGCTTTTTTAAGTACATAGTTTTTGCTATACACTTACATATAGCTCTATGTCTAAATAAACAAAAACAATTTATAATTTGGAATGGATGTACTCCTTCCATTCCAAATTATAAGTCGCTTTGACTTTTTTTTATACATATATTTTGCCATGTATCTAGATATAATATATGTCTAGGTACATAGCAAAATGAATGTACCAAAAAAGTCAAAGCGGCTTATAATTTAGAACGGAGGGAGTAATATATAATTTTTCAGATACTCAGGCAGTAGACTTAGACAACTTAGTCCCAGAAATGATCGCTCTGTGTATAACGTAGCATAGAATAGCCTTTCAAAAAAAAATAGCCTTGACCCAATTGGCACACGAAATGCTGACAAGAAAGGTGATGTAAATGGGTAGTGAAGTGCATCTGCCTAACGATCATGTGAAGCATACGAAATGGTGACAAGAAAGGTGAAGTAAATGGGTAGTGAAGTGCATCTGCCTAACGATCATGTGAAGCATGTTAATATGTACGGAGTATTATCTTTTCTTCATGCAAAATGAACCAAGGAGTCAAGGACAAAGTAATGTTCACGCACACGACAGGCATTTCCCTAAATTGCATTCTGCTCGAGAGAGAGAAAAAACAGCAAATCTCTACACACCATATGTTTCTCACTTGTAATCTTCTACTAAAGCTCCAAACAACAGATCTCACTCTACCGGAGAAGGAAACCAGTGAATTTCTACTGTGAGCAGGTGCAACATATATCATTACACTATATTCTGGTTGTAACTGAGTCGTCATATGGGTCAAACTTCACTAATCTTCTTGCATCTGGGAGCAAAGGATGCTCTATTGGTTTGTGCCCTTTCTTGTACCAATAACTGATGATGTACGCCTCCTGTTTCCTAACCTGAGGAAGCACAGATTCGCCCCAAACCAGTAAGAAATGATAATAAACAAGGGGAGTAATAATAATAAACAAGGTCAGAACTCAGAAATATGCCATATGCTTGAAACATTACCTTCAAATGACTAAACAGCAAACCAAATATTTTAAAAATGTCTAAACTGCTAAAATAGAATAAATGTCAATATATTAACAAAAAAACGGTCAACCTATTTGCCAAATCATGTGTGAATGAAAATAAATAATAGAGTGAAGTACATTTTATCAGCCTATTTGTCTCTGAGTCTGAAGAACCCTCCTCAACTTAAAAACCATAAATCTTAGTGCTTCCAACTTTCAAAACCAGACAAATCCCCCCCCCCTCCTACAGCAGTTAGAAGTGGTGTAAACATTAGATGAGGTTTTTAAACCATCAAATATCTTCAAGCCTTCAAAAAATCGGAGAAAAACAGTAGAGATATATTAGAACAAGAAGCACCCACAGGTTGCAAACTGTATTTTTATTGTTGAAAGTTTTCAAAATGCGTTTAGACGTCGATTAGGAAGTTTATGAATTTTCTTTGTAGAGATAAATCTAATTTTTGGAAGCTTTCAGAGATATTTTCATGAGCTCCAAAATATTTTATTTTGGTTTCTCATAGCCCAAGATATCTCTAGAATATTTTTCAATTTTTTTAGTCTTGAAGATATTTTCATTGTTTAAAAACCTTGTTCCTTGTAGTCTTTACCGGATTTGTTTTTGGACTAAAAAGGGATGATATGGCTCGAAACCACTTTTAACTGCTGCAGGGGGTAATCTGTCTGGTTTTCGAAAGTTGGAGGATGTAAGATTTCAGACTCAGCGACAAGTTCAGGGTAGTCAAATGGACTTCACTCAAAATAATATAATAGAGAACTGTGGTCTAAGAACAAGAACAAGCCTGCTAACTCAAACTAATAGGGAGCATGACAAATCATTGTTGGAAAGTTGCAGCAATTGACAAAAACCATATATAAATGAGGTGTGAAGATTCTTGATAGATAAACAGTTAATACCATAGTTGTTGAAACATTTTCATGTATATTTGACACAATGACTATCATGTTTAAATGCAACAATCGTCAGTGTATGGTGCATGATTGTCACAGACTTGGCTTTCCATTCATTAATGTATAGTTATAACAAATGACATTATCATTGCAGGCTTGCAGCAGCATATGAAGCCGAAAAACCCATGAATAAAGCAGCATATGCAGCAACATACGAAGGCCCGTTTGGCCGGGCTCCCACGTGCTCCGTCTCCTACACTGTAGCGACACTGTAGCCGGAGCCGGAGGAGCCCAAAATACGAGCTTCTCCGGCTCCGGTGGTGTCAGTGAGAGAGGAAACGAAGAGAGAGAAAACCGGCTCTGATGAACAGTGTCCGCACAGGGCGTGAACAGTGCGCAGCAGAGGGAGCCGGAGCCGCCCGGAGCTGCACCAAAGGGGGCGCCGAAGTTTATTCCAGGGCTCCAGGCATTAGGATTATATCAATAACAATGCTCGTCTTCCCTTTTCTTTTCAAGGTTACAAAAACGATCTTAGCTTTACAGGATAAATAGGGATTTTGACAATGTACGATTCATCAGCGATGTTTAAAGGCTATGTCAGTACTGTAAGAAAGTCATTCCTGTTTCCATAGACCACATCAGTGAAGTAATGGTCACCAACCTGGGGAGGTGACAACCTAAAATTAGAGAACTATCGTATTTCTAGTAAGAATAGTCACAGCTCACAACTATCCTCCTACCAACACAAGATTTGAGGCTGAACAACCAAAGTAACTCTCTATTTCATTAGCTGGTTCACCTGGTTTCTTTACATCTGCACTCAATAGAACAAATGCGCAAACACATTATCTCTTAAACTTGAAAACAATGTGTCGGATACCACAAGAAGGGGTACCCTAAGCAAGATCCAAGAATATTGCTTAAGCCTTGCTAAAACCAAAGCCAAAAGACTACTGCAAGGTCTCGGCAGAATTCTCCGATTCGCCCGAGGCCTTGCGCCGAGGCCTCATGCGAAACAGGCCTAAAACGTCCCACCGAGGCCCTCTCGCCGAGACCCTCTCGCCAAGGCCTCGCCCCGAAAGGCCTCGGACAGATCTCCAATTCTCCGATTCGCTCGAGGCCGGGCTCGGCGAACGTACTCGTAACCTCCGTCCCGACCGAACTCCTCTGGCAAAACGTCACGTCCGGATTAAATGCACCCAACCACTCCCACAAACGTCAGCCGCACGTAGGTACAGTGCGGGCAGAACAACTGACAGGACAGGGACCGGGCACAGCAGGGGTTACCTGCCACTATACTCACCACTGTGCTCCCTCCTGACACTTATACTGCCCTGTGCTACCTAACCCCTGCGCCAAGGACAAAGCGGCATGGAAGGTCGAGTCCATGTCCCTGTAGCCTCGGAAACAGCAGGAGAGCCTAGCTGCTCGATCTCTGCCTCGTCCGAGACCCCCCGGCAAGGCCTCGGACGCGCCATTCCTTCTCTGCCTCGGCCGAGGCCGGGCTCGTCCCGCATTCTCGTCGCCTCCGCCTCAATTGCCCCTCTGGCGGGCCGTCCCATCCGTGTAAGTACCCCTAGTTACGCCTACGTCAGCCACGATTGGCAGGGTATGGCAAAAGGGGCGATGGGACGACGGTCAAATCACCTTTTTATCATCCCCTACTGACGGTGCAGAGACTACAGCTCCCTGCGGACGCCCATTCCGCACTTTTTCACCGGAATCGGGTACGACACAGACCACCGAGACCCCCGCATCGTACATAGGTCACCTCCGAGGCCTCGGCAAAGAAGGCCTCGGCACGATCAACTCCAGCACCCGCTAGGCCTCGGCACTCCACCAGGACAAGAGTCCACCAGGCACGGCATGTCACCTACAGTGGAGGCCATACTAACTAGACGTCAACAAGGACTCTTACGACTTCAACAGACTCGGGCATGGCCTGCGTAACGCACCGGTGATCAAGTACCAATTGCCATTCCTGACACTGTGCTGTTACAGGAATAGGCCACAGTACTGGATCTTCCTTTCTCGCTAAGGCTCCACGTGTAGCTCTCTCATGTACTCCTGGCTCCCTCCTTGTGGCTATAAAAGGAAGCAGCCAGGGCCGTTTCTAGGGATCGAAACCACGCTAGCCCTCACGCAAAAACGCACTCACTCAATTCACGCGTGCTCCCACGCTGCCTGAGAGCAACAACTCAAGCAGCCTGCACCATTCCACGCCGAGACCTAGGACTAGCTCCCTCTCTCACCCAGCTTGTAACCCCCTACTACGAGCACTTCGGTGCAGAGAATACAAGATCGATCTCCTAGACTGGACGTAGGACGCCGATTGCCTGAACCAGTATAAACCTTGTGTCTCTTTGCATCACCATCCGGGATTAGGGGCACACAGTTCACATTTACTGGTTGGTTGAGAACCCCCCCGGTCCGAAACGTCGACAGTTGGCGCGCCAGGTAGGGGCCTCTGCGTGTTAGCGTGATCGTCCCAACAAGTTTCGAATGGCTGACCCCATACGCCCACTACGTCTCGGCACGGTGGTCTGGTTTGGGAGCCTAGAGTTCATGTCTCTAGGATGTGAGTACGATATGGTACTCCTAACACCCAGAGCCCCACCGGCCAGCGAAGACGTTGCGCATCGGCAGCACGGCGCAGGCGGCGCCCGGGCCGCCGCTCTCGTCACGCTCGTCAGGCACGACGCGAGCGAGACTACTCTGACACCACGCGAACTCAGGGCTGCGCGCCGCACTCCGCCGACATCCCATGCCCGACTGTTGGTACAGAGTCCCTGGCTAGGGACCTGTCTAGCCTAAGCATGGGCAGGGGAAGGACGTCGGTAGCGCGCAGCGACGTCCCGTCGTCAAGCTCTGCCCCGCCGCTTCTGGGGGAATCGACTCAGGCGGAGCGGAGCCTAGCGGTGGCACCATCCCCGTACCTCTTCGGGCTAAAAAACATCGCCGCCGCCTACGCTTTCGCTTACGCCTCCGCGCACGCGGAGCTCTCGAGACACCACCAACGATTCACCCTTGACTTCTCCACCACAATCTCGACCCACACCCACACTGACTCCTCGGAGGAGGACGAGGCATGGGCCGGAGCGGACTTCTCTAGGCTTCGTGACCCCGAGGCTATGCGCCGCTTCTTGGTCGCAAGCGACTACTGCTTCGGCCACTCCGACTCCGATGACGAAAGCACTTACGATCCCGAGACGTTGCGCTGGTACACTCGGCCAAGTACCAGCAAGCCCTACGACGCTATCAAGCCCGGCGCATTCAAAGCCGAGACCTGAAGGTGGGCGATCTGGTGCTAAGACTGAGGCAGAGCAACAAGGGCCGCCACAAGTTGACCCCGCCATGGGAAGGGCCGTACATTGTCGCCCGAGTGCTGAGACCCGGGACCTACAAGCTGGCCAACGAGAAGGGCAAAGTCTTCACCAACGCTTGGAACATAGAACAGCTAAGTCGTTTCTACCCTTAAACTTCCAAGCATTGTATACATTTTTTCTCGAAATATATTAAAGAAGCGTTCTTCAGTTGCTCTAATTTTCGAGATCAACGTTGTGATAACGCTATGAGCGAGGCTCGGCTCTGCCTCTGCAGAACCAAGCCTCCCTCGGGGGCTAGAAGCGGGGGGAACCCCCTAAGTCCCAGGCACTATTTTTTAATCGTTTTTTGAATAAATTCCCATGCCAAACTCTCTCGCGTACTCTGACAGGTCGATTGTAAAAAATCTAAGGACCAAAAGCGCGCCTCGAGTGTAAAAGGCCGGCTGAGCCGCGAGATTGCCTACGCCTCTGGGCTACGGCAACTCCCTCGCCACCTTTCGCCAGAGGGGCAGCTCAGGTTTCGAGGAAATCATTTGCAGAGACTTGTCTAGAAACAAGACAGAGGACAGAGGCTCGGAAAAATAATATAAATCGATTAAAAAAGCATGCGCACGAGTACTTCAAAGGCCTCGATGGCCACAAACATCACGACACGACAATAACTTAATTCATTTACATGGCCCCTTTGGCCCAGATCACGGCTCGGGATCTCCTACATCGGCGGCGGGCGCAGAGGGAACCACTTCTTCCTCAAACAGATGGCGGCGCCGTGGCCCCGTGGACCTCGGCCGCCTCTATCGACTTGGCGACCTCCTCATCGACCTCCTCGTCATCATCGGGCAAAATGTAACCATCATTTGAAGGCCTCGAGGTTGGCGGCGAGTGTGAGGAGACGACAGCCAAGGCACGCTTGACGCTTTGTATGCACGCGCCGCCCAAGTCGCTCCCACACTTGGCCCTCTAACGCAGCCAGCGGCTCCCGAGGGAGCTACTGACCGAGCCCCCTCAATAGCCGAGCCTCATAGACAGATGATGAGCGGCGGCCTACCTGGCGCGTCGTGCTCCTCGATCTCGGCCTCAGCGTCGCTTTGCCCAGATCAAGCGACAGAGGCTTCGCCACCCGGAAACCTCCTTCTCCAACCCCTACGCCAAAACGAAAGCGGGATGAGGTTCAAAGACGAGAGAAGAATAAGTCAAACAGGGGCAAAGGCCCACAGGACTTACCCTCGGATTTCTCTCTCCAGCGCTAGACCTCGACCCGTGACGCCTCGGTCGCCTTGGAGGCCTCCTTCTCCAGCTCTGTACCACACCAGAGAGTTAGGGGGCCGAACGCAAGAAAAATAAACAAAATAAAGGGAACATAACTTATCCTCAAACTTCCCCTTCCAAGCCAAAGCATCGACCCGAGAGGCCTCGGCCGCCTTGAGGGCCTCGTCTAGGGCGCCCTTTGTCTCACCCAACTGTGCAGCAACGGACTTGGCAGAGACCGTCACCTCTTCAACCTAGGAAAGAAGGGCGTCCCGCTCGCCGGCCACCCGGGTCAGCTCCTCTTCCAGCTCCTTGACTCGCGCCGCCAAAGCAGCGGCCTGCTCCCGAACCGTTGCTGCCTCGGCTTTCATATCTGCACAGCGAAGGTGGAGGTCCTCCACCTCCGTGCTCCGAGCCGATAGAAGCTCGTTGGCACTCGCGAGCAGGTCCTTCTGCTGCCCAAATTGGTCCCAGACGTCCCTCTCTTGACGAAGGAACAGCGACTTCCCGAGAGACCGGGCCTCGAGCTCCTGGGTAGGTAGAACAGGGGTCATGCATCGTGAAAAGACTCAGAACAAAACGACACCGCACGAGAAAGGAGGACGCGTACCTAGGTGATGCCGGGCAGATCATCGTCCATGATGGACAGCGTCGTTCGCAGTGACTGCACCGCCAGCCGGCGATATTGCTCGAAGGAGCTCCAGCGCCCCCCTCGACCGCATCCTCGAGGGCAAATAGAGGCTCCCCCTCCGGGTCATCCCGGCTCAGCCACGATACACATGGGTGATTCCACCCGGGGGGCTCGGGTCGTACCCGCGCGAGGGCCGAGTTCCCCTCGCCAGGAGCTAAAACCGGTTGCTCGGTGGTGCTGTCGGCCTCGATATCTGCTGCCTCCTTCCCCCGGGAAGTATCGGCAGGAGAGGTCGCCTGAACTCCCACCTCCCGGGCGCTCTCCTGCGACGGCGGCATGCCTTGGTCCAGGGGCGGCACCAAAGGATGTCCCACCTCCATCTCAGAATCCCTGGCCGCCGCACTCGTCTCGACCATTTCGGCCTCGGAAGTCCCAGGGGCCTCGGCTTTGCTCCCGGCCTCGACGACTGGGGGCACCCCGGCCCCACCGGACTCATGGGCCTCGACAACGCGTGGCGTAGGCCCTTCCTCCTTCGTCTGCTCCGTAACCACCCCGGGAGCCTCTTCCAGAACGACCAACCTCTTCAGGTCAGCCCCGGCCGGCGCCACGTCAGGATGCACGGCGGTCTGCGCCTCCGCCACCTAGTGAAAAGGGGGACCGGCGCTCACTTTGAGTGCCTTGCGTGGCACCAAGGCTGGCACCTCCACCCGACGCTTTCGACTGAAGGCAGAACACCCACTTGGTCAGCTTATGACCATAAAGCAAGCAGGGGACGATGCGAACTCACCTCGAGCGGGGTTGCAGCCGTTTTGGCACCGCGACTCTCCTATGCAACGGCGGCGGCGGTGGCAGAGACACGGCCCCGGTATCCGCTGGTGCCAGCCGACCCTCGTCGGACTCTGACACCCCCTCAACCCTCTGCGGGGGCAGTTGCGTCGCCTCCACCGCCGCCTACTCCACCACTACCGTCGAGCCCAACGGGTCAACGGCACGCTTCCCCAGTGCCCGTAGCTCGGGCGTATCAGCCTCAGACGCGGGGTAAGCGATCGCCGACCCCAGGGCGCCACCACCTCCTCCCCCTGGAAGCGTCGGGCTGCTCGCCGACGCCCCGGGCACTGTCTCCCCGACATCGGGGAGATGGCCTAGGGGACCTCGCCCCCCCTCGATCCCGCCGTCTTCATCCGAAGAGTCCTCTGATGGCGACGGCGACGGAGACAACTCCACCGGGAGACCATCCTGCTTTTGACACCGGTGACGTTTCTCCAGCACTTCGTGCTCGAGTATCTTCTTGTCGCGCTTTGCTGCCCTGGCGTCCTTCTTCTTCTTATGCGCCTCGGCATGTGCTCGGTTCGCCGCCTGCCGCCTTGCATCCTCGGGAAAGGGTGGCGGGGAGGCTCGCACGTCTCTCATCCCCTATAGGAACGGCGAGCGCGAGTAAGCAAACAGAAAAACGATGAGGAACGAGGAGGCAGACATCCGGATGCCCTCGATTGGCTCACCCGGTCTCATTTCGAACAGGCGCCGCCGCCGAGCCATCAGCGGTAGCACCCTCCGGTGGTGGAAGGCCGCCACGACCACGGCCGCCGTAAGGCAGCGGTTCCGCAGCTTCTCCAGCCCGTCTAGGAGCAGCTGTAGCCTGGGCTGCTCCTCCCTCGGGACGCCATACCTCCACTTCTCCGGACAGTCCTCCACGATCCGTCCGGTATAGGGGGGAAGTCCGCCGTCGTCGTTGCGGAGGTAGAACCAGCTGGTGTACCAGCGGCGATTGGACGACGCAAGCTGGGTCGGGATGTAGAGGTGCTGCCGGTCTTAGCGCACCTGGAGAGTACAGCCGCCGGCCCTCACCATCTTCCTCGTACCCGCCGGCTTGGTGGTATGCCCCGCTCGGAAGAGGTGGAGCCACAGCTCCCAATGGGGGGCAATCCCCAGATACCCCTCGCAGACGGCGACAAAAATAGCCGCCTGCGTGATGGAGTTGGGGTTGAAGTTGTGTAGCTCCACCCCGTAGTAATGCGGGAGCGCCCACATGAATCGGTCCACCGGCACGCCGAGACCACGCTCGTGGAAAGAGACGAAGCTCACGACGTACCCCGTGGGTGGCCTCGGCTCCAGCTCGCCGAGCGAAGCGATCCATTCCGGCCTATCGGGGTCGGTGATCGGGCGGAGAAGGCCATCGTCGACGAGAGACTGCAGCATCTCCATGGACACATCGAATGGATCCCAAGGGTCCGCCTCGATGACAACAATGTCACCGGCCATGAGTGCGGTGGAAGGCTCGACTACAGCGGTGAGTCTCCCTCCCTCTCTCTCTCTCTCTCGCTCGCTCGCTCTCTCTCTCGCTCTTCTCCCTTCTTCTCCCCGGTGCTCTCTGTTCTTGGCAACGGACAGGCAACGGAGAGTAAGGAGGGAAGAGGCGAGCCCCGTTTCATATTTATGCAGGGTAAGGACGAAACGGACAGGCGACAAAATCAGGAAAGTTTTCCTCGAGTTCAGGCACGATTAATCCAGATCCGATTCTACCGCCCACGCGCCCACCTTTTCCTCATCAATCGCGGGAACAGTTACGTCCCATCCACTGACGCCACATCACGTCCGACCGATGCAGCAGCAGACGTCGTTCCGCCCCCTAGGAAATCGCCTAAAAAGGCACGCCGGCCGTTGTCGAATCAATGGGGGAAATATCCCCCCCACCCTATTCCTTTCAGGTGAAGGAACCGGGCGCCGAGCCCGTTATGGTCCAGGGGTTCGTAGGCTGGGCTGCTGAGGGTTTCGACAGTCGCCCCAGGACAGCAGAGTCAGGGACAACTATGGGCGAGCCCGTACATGGCCGAGACCTAAGCAAACGCAACGCTTGGGACGCCCTAAGTCGTGTCCGAGACCAGCAGAGAGTTCTTCGAATGGGATCCCATCGTAGGGAGGCGCCGAGCCCCCGGGGCCAATCGAACGGCCCCGGGACCCAATAGAGAAGCCCTCTGGTACCTTTGGAGTGCGTCTCTGGACCGCTAGCCGACCCTTATCGAATGGGGCACGGGCCTCCACTCGGACTTACCCGATAGCAGCTCACCGGAAGTGTCACCGCTCGCGCCCACTGAGGGTAGCCTGGCATATTCCACCCCTCCTTCTGAGCGAAAAGGATGCGCGAGGGTCGCATAAAAAGCCAGGGGAACTCCTGACCGCCCTCTCGCTTCGTGCGGAGGCTCGAGGGCTCTCCCTGCAAACCTTGCCGAGACCCAGCGACCTAGGCTCGCCCTCGAGGGGGTTTCGGCAAACAAACCCCTCCTTCCAAACGAAAAGGTTGCGCGTGGGTCGTACAAAAAGCCAGGGGAACTCCTGACGGCCCTTTTGCTCCGGGCAGAGGCTACGGAGCTCTTCCTGCAAATATGCCGAGGCCTCGCGACCCAGGCTCGCCCTCGAGGGGGTCTCAGCAAACAAAGTCCTCCTTCCGAATGAAAAGGTTGCGCGAGGGTCGTACAAAAAGCCAGGGGAACTCCTGACGGCTCTCTTGCTCCGAGCAGAGGCTACGGAGCTCTTCCTGCAAATATGCCGAGGCCTCGTGACCTAGGCTCGCCCTCGAGGGGGTCTCAGCAAACAAACCCTCATGCGCGAGAGGCGTATAAAAAGCCAGGAAAGCACCTGACGGCCCTCTCGCTCCATGCAGAGGCTAGGGGGCTCTTCCTGCAGGTTTGCCGAGACCCAGCGACCCAGGTTCGCACACGAATGGGCTCGGCAAACAACCCCCTGACCGCCCTCATAGATTCGGAAACAAAAGCAACAAAAAGGGCGCCGAGCCCGTTACGGTCCAGGGGTTCGAAGGCTAGACCACCGAGGGTTTTGACAGCTGCCCCAGGACAACAGAGTCAGGGACAACTATGGGCGAGCCCGTACATGGTCATGGCCCGAGCAAGCGATCGCTCGGGATGCCCTAAGTCGTGTCCAAGACCAGCGGGGAGTTCTCCGAATGGGATCCCACCGTAGGGAGGCGCCGAGCCCCCGGGGCCAATCGAACGGCCCTAGGACCCAATAGAGAAGCCCTCTGGTACATTTGGAGTGCGTCTTTGGACCGCTAGCCGACCCTTATCGAATGGGGCATGGGCCTCCACTCGGACTTACCCGATAGCAGCTCACCGAAAGTGTCACCGCTCGTACCCACCAAGGGTAGCCTGGCATATTCCACCCCTCCTTCCGAACGAAAAGGAAGCGCGAGGGTCGTATAAAAAAGCCAGAGGGAACCCCTGATGGACCTCCCCGTAGAGGCTAAGGGGCTCTCCCTGCAACTTTGCCGAGACCAGCGACCCAGGTTCGCACTCGAGGGGGCTCGGCAAACAAACCCCTCCTTCCGAACGAAAAGGTTGCGCGAGGGTCGTACAAAAAGCCAGGGGAACTCCTGACGGCCCTCTTACTCTGGGCAGAGGCTAGGGAGCTCTTCCTGCAGATATCTTTGAGGCCCCATGACCTGTGCTCGCACCGAGGGGGTCACTGACAAACAAACCCTCACGCGCGAGGCGAAAAAGCTGGAGAGCACCTGACGGCACTCTCGCTCTGTGCACAGGCTAGGGGGCTCTTCCTGTAAAGTTTGCTGAGACCCAGCGACCCGAACTCGCATTCACGGGCCCAGCAAGCACGATGAGACCCCTTGCTCAACGGAGAAAAAAGCCCCTGGAGGAGTAAACCCACTCCTCCAGGGCCTCGGGGGCTACACCCAGCGGGTGTGCTCGCGCGCACCCACCAGAACCACCAAGTACAAAACACGATCCCGACAGGAGCTGTTGCGAACCAAGTCTCGTCAAAAACCTCAGGAAAGTGCCCGCACTCCTCCCGAGGCTCGGGGCTACTATCGGATACCACAAGAAGGGGTACCCTAAGCAAGATCCAAGAATATTGCTTAAGCCTTACTAAAACCAAAGCCAAAAGACTACTGCAAGGTCTCGGCAGAATTCTCCGATTCACCCGAGGCCTTGCGCCGAGGCCTCATGCGAAACAGGCCTAAAACGTCCCGCCGAGGCCCTCTCGTCGAGACCCTCTCGCCAAGGCCTCGCCCCGAAAGGCCTTGGACGGATCTCCAATTCTCCGATTCGCTCGAGGCCGGGCTCGGCGAACGTACTCGTAACCTCCGTCCCGACCGAACTCCTCTCGCAAAACGTCACGTCCGGATTAAATGCACCCAACTACTCCCGTCGAACGCTACCAGACGAGAGCAGTGCAGCAGCAGAACAACTGACAGGACAGGGACCGGGCACAGCAGGGGTTACCTGCCACTATACTCACCACTGTGCTCCCTCCTGACACTTATACTGCCCTGTGCTACCTAACCCCTGCGCCAAGGACAAAGCGGCATGGAAGGTCGAGTCCATGTCCCTGTAGCCTCGGAAACAGCAGGAGAGCCCAGCTGCTCGGTCTCTGCCTCGTCCGAGACCCCCCGGCAAGGCCTCGAACGCGCCATTCCTTCTCCGCCTCGGCCGAGGCCGGGCTCATCCCGCATTCTCGTCGCCTCCGCCTCAATTGCCCCTCTGGCGGGCCGTCCCATCCGTGTAAGTACCCCTAGTTACGCCTACATCAGCCACGATTGACAGGGTATGGCAAAAGGGGCGATGGGACGGCGGTCAAATCACCTTTTTACCATCCCCTACTGACGGTGCAGAGACTACAGCTCCCTGCGGACGCCCATTCCATACTTTTTCACCGGAATCGGGTACGACACAGACCACCGAGACCCCCACGTCGTACACAGATCACCTCTGAGGCCTCGGCAAAGAAGGCCTCAGCACGATCTGCTCCAGCACCCGCTAGACCTCGGCACTCCACCAGGACAAGAGTCCACCAGGCACGGCATGTCACCTACAGTGGAGGCCATACTGACTAGATGTCAACAAGGACTCTTACGACTTCAACAGACTCGGGCATGGCCTGCGTAACGCACCGATGATCAAGTACCAATTGTCATTCCCGACACTGTGCTGCTACAGGAATAGGCCACAGTACTGGATCTTCCTTTCTCGCTAAGGCTCCACGTGTAGCTCTCTCATATACTCCTGGCTCCCTCCTTGTGGCTATAAAAGGAAGCAGCCAGGGCCGTTTCTAGGGATCGAAACCACGCCAGCCCTCACGCAAAAACGCACTCACTCAATTCACGCGCGCTCCCACGCTGCCTGAGAGCAACGACTCAAGCAGCCCGCACCATTCCACTCCGAGACCTAGAACTAGCTCCCTCTCTCACTCAGCTTGTAACCCCCTACTACGAGCACTTCGGTGCAGAGAATACAAGATCGATCTCCTAGATTGGACGTAGGACGCCGATTGCCTGAACCAGTATAAACCTTGTGTCTATTTGCATCACCATCCGGGATTAGGGGCACGCAGTTCACATTTACTGGTTAGTTGAGGACCCCGGTCCAAAACGCCGACACAATGATTTAGAGCTCCCACTTCTGTAGCAAAGTCAAATTATAAGAGAACGACACAGGTACAACAACGTACACATCTGAAAACATCATGAGGTGTATTTTTGTACACAACATATATTAATGAAACAATAACTATAACTAAAACAGTACTGCACAATGCAAATGGACCATTCAGGCAACAAGTTAGCTCCATCCAATGAGTTCCCTTCAAAGTTAGGCATTAGACCCAAGATCTTTTGAAATTACCAAGAACAAATCAATTTGCAAGTGTACAAAGCTAAGAACCACCATTTTGAAGTAAGATTATGAAACTGAGCACTAATTCATCGGACAGAGCTTCTTTGAGCTATCAGGTAAATTTCAAAGGCTGATACGATAGCCAGGTAGCGAGTCTGCACTTGCCATGCCTGATCACATGAACCCCCTCGATGGCCGCTTCGATCTCCCTCGCATCCACCCCGTCCGGATCATACTCCGTCAACCCTTCCACACCCACAGACAAATCAATTCGATTAACACCCAGAACCTGGCAAAAAAAAAATCACCACAATTCGATTGGTAGGAGTAGTCAAACCAGGCAGACCTGCGGAGTTGCTGTAGATGGCGAGCGCACTGGTTGAACGCTGCAGCGAGCGGCGGCCAGAGCGCGGGCGCGTAGGGGGCCGTTAGCGTGTTGTCCTTGTCGAAAACGACGCCGCGGAACCCGGCGCGGCGGAGCTCAGCCCAGTCGAGCCACCTGATGTCTTGCACCGACACGTGCGGCAGCGCCAGGGGCGGCTTGGACGCCGCGACGACCGCCACGGCGGCCACGCCGGCTGGGTTGAACCGCTGCCCCGGGGCGCGCCGCCACCACGCCGCCGCGCCCATGGTGGCCGCTCTGTCCGCTGAGGCGGCGGCGGTTGTTGTTGTCGTCGACTCGGTGTTAGGGTTTGCAGCTCTAGGTCTAGGGGGCGGAAGCGGGGAGGCGCGGGCAGCGGATGGGCGTAGTGGCAACGACGGCGACCGTAGCATCAGAACAGGGTCCTGGATTGTGGCCGGCCGCCGATAGGTGTGGAATAAAGAGCAAAATTCCCTGAATTTGGCGGGTGGTATCATTTTGATTTCAACTTTTAAAGTGATATACGTGGGTCCCTAAATTTAACAGACAGTGTCATATAGGTCTCTAAACTTTTAAAATAATCACAACAGGTCTCTAAACTTAGCTGATGGTGTCATCACGGTCCATAAACTTTCACGGTGATCACCACAGGTGATAAATGATGTCATACATGTCCAAAGGTAATAATATTAAAAGTTATCTATAGAATTAAAAATTTTCTCCATTAAAAGTTACTTCTAATTTTAGTATTCTAAAAATTTTAATAGTAGTATTATAGAAGTAACTTTTCAATTTAAAGGATCAAGAGCAGTTAAAGTGCTGTGTCACTGGTCACCTTACCCTGCTTTGTCTTTCTAATGCTTCAGAATCCATATGTGCGGCTAAGTGCTTGTTGCTTGCATGTTGTATTATTCATCCAGTTTTGACAGTGACATTTGTTTTTGCTTGGTTACTGTGCTGGAGGGTGATGCTCATTTGCTGACGATAATCCATTTGCTACTTGCAGCACATTTCATTTACTTGATCACTCTCTGCTTGGTTACTACTGATCTGAATGTTATATATTCAGTACTACTTGATCACTCTCTATGTTTCAAATGATTTTTTGTTTTTATTCTTTTCATTCTAGTTCCTTCTAACGACATCTAAAACATGGGTAAACGGAAGTTTTAATCCAAAATAGTTGGGGCAAAATCACCATTGAACTCTAACATAGGGGTATAATCACCAAATTCTCTTTATGTATCAAGAAGAATTGAGTTCACTGGTAGGGATACGAAGGCTTCCTTGAATGGCCTTGCCCTAAATTAATTGCGAACGAAGTCACGAGATAGGAGCGGAAAAAAATAAAAGAGAAAGGCAACAACAGTTTTAAGGAACTGTCCAACATAGTTGTAGGTAGTTTGTGCCCAAAGATGAAGCGACGCACACAAAGAGAAAAAAATAGATTTAAACAAATGAGAATTATTAGCAAAGTTGTTTTTAAATAAAAATTTTAATGTTACAATAAGAAAAGAAAAAAACTAGCTGTATGAGGCCAGTAACACGAAGAAGTGGCATTTTTTTGCGTCAAGGCATTGTAGCGTCGTTATTGCAACATCATGCTTGTTGAGTTCCAGAAAAAAAATTAAATAATAGTATTTTAATTATTAATTGTAAATATAGCATTTGGATGAAGATGATGGTAAGTGTAATAGTATGTCGGTCTATGGATTGCCGATAGACCACCTATCGGCAACTGGAGAGCCGAGAGGAACCAATCGGCCTACCAGGAGCCTAGTCCGTGCACAGACGCGCGTTGGGTGAGCCCGCCCATGCCGGGACCTGTGGCGACGCTGGGCTACTCCTTCCGCGGATTGTCGGCCATCGGAAGGCCGACAGGTCCCTGCCCCCGTCAGCTGGCGAGCAGGACTTGGACCTACAGGCTTATCGGCCTATGGCTGCCCGACAGTATTGTGTGGGCTGTAGCTAATTATTCAAGGTTCCAATAGGAATTGAGCTACATCAAACGCGCCCCCCAGCGTACTTTGAAGTCACGGTAGCTCTTAATTGAGAGTTAACCTAGCTCTCAAGTTCACAGTAGTAGTAACTTTTGAAGTCAGACTCTCTGAGTTGCGAGCCACAGCGTACGTGTTTGGCGCTTAATTCAACATTTTCACATGACAAACGGTCTGGCATGCGAGTATTATGCTACTGTCAATTTCAATGAGCGATCATTGCTGCTACGCCTACGCGAAGAAGACGAGTACGGAAGAGCGCTAAAGCAGGGCAGCTGCCGATGGGGTTGAGGAACACCACGGCGACCATCGTCGAGAGCCTGAGGACTGTGGAAGGGCAGCTGGTGCGCGTGGAGGTCCTCGTCCTCCTCAGCAACCTCCTCCTGGTCCTCCTCGTCGTGCTGAGCCCCTACCGTCACCGGCGCGGCGACAAGTCCTTCCGCTTCCTCATCTGGGCGGTCTACACGCTCTCCACCGTCCACGTCCCCTACACCATCGGTCTGCTGGAGGCCGGCCCGTTCCACGACCAGACCTTCGTCCTGTGGGGCGCCGGCCTCCTGGTGCAGGCGGGCGCCGACTCCCTCTCCGCCTACAACCTGCGCGACGTCGAGCAGTGGAAGCGGACGCTGCTGCAGCAGGGGCTGCAGATCGTGCTGCTGCTGTGGCTGATGGTCCGCTGCGAGGGCCGCAACAGGTGCTACAGCGCCACCATCTGGATCTTCTGGATCCTCAGCATCGCTAAGGCCAACGCCAAGTTCCAGGCGCTGAGGGAGGCGAGCAGGACGGACGGCCTCATGAAGCACACCAAGGTGGTCGCCGACTACATGATGACCGAGCACGAGTCCGGCCATGTCTCCGACGCCGCCACCATGGAAGGATACAGGTACATTTTCCACGGGGAAGACCTCACGCTGCCGTACTTCTCCAAGCCGGACTACAGGACGGCCATCGCCGCATGCGCGTTCACCACGGTCGACACCGTCTGGCAGTGGATCGACAGCCAGAGCGTGTCTGTCTTCAGCAGGGAGCACGGCGGCATCCTCAAGGACATCGCTCTGTCCTTCACTCTGTTCAAGCTGCTCAAGCGGAGGTTCGCCAAGTACGAGCACGGGGAGGCCGGTCGTCCCAAGAAGCGGCGGCTCGTCGTGTCTGGGCTCCTCCGGGAAGAGGCTGACTACAGCCGCGCCTTCCGGGTGATCGAGATGGAGCTTGCCTTCCTGTACGACTTCTTCTACACGAGGCACCAGTCGCACACCCAGTACGTCGGAATGACGGTGGTGTTTGTGTTCCCCGTGATTGTTTGGAACGCCATCTCTGGAGCTTTCAGCAGACACTACCACCGTACCAGCTTGGAGCAGACCGTCGATGGGATAGATGTCATCCACTGCATTACCATCGTGTTGATGGTGATTGTCGTCGTCGTGCTGGTCGTGGAATCGCGCGTCAACGACCAAAAGTGGAGGGTGGTCGACGATCTGCACACCTTGACCGGCGCGAGCAAAATCACCTGGAAGGGAGAAGCCGTTCCGTTAACTGATCAAGAAAAGGAAGCATCGGAAGCTGACGGCCCGGAACTGGGACAGGAAGCTGGGCCAGTACTCGCTGTTACGCAACTTCGACTACCACCCGAGAAATGTAGCCTCGATTCTGACACTCGGCTTGATCGAGCCAACCTGGGACGGGCAGAAGGCTTCGAAGAAGGTCGAGTTGCCCGAGGAAGTCGTGATGCGCGTCCTGTCGCGGTTCAAGGCGAACGACGGCCACCTAACAGATGGGCGCGCGGCGCTCGCCGTCGCCGGGAACGACGCGAGCCGGCTCACGTGGGCGTGCGAGTTGCCCGCGCATGTCCACACGGTCCTGGTGTGGCACATCGGGACGACCATCTGCGAGATGACGACGCCGCAGCAGCTGCCGCTCACCGGCGACCGCCTCGTGGCCAAGTGCCTGTCGGAGTACTGCGCCTACCTGGTGGCGTTCGTTCCGGACATGCTGCCGGGGCACGACTACGACACGACGCGTATCTTCAACGCTGTGGTCATGGAAGCTCGGGACTACCTCGCCGGGTGTGACACCATGAGAGCCAGGTGTGTCAAGCTTCTAGAGCTGCGGTGCAATGAGCTGACAATATTGGGGATGGGAGCAAATATTGGGAGTGAGCTCAGGTACAGAGTTCACGACAGGGCGCGGCGGTGGAAGGTGCTTGCAGACTTCTGGGCGGAGCTTGTCCTCTTCCTCGCGCCGTCAAGCAACGCCGACATCCACGCAGAGAAGCTCGCGGCCGGCGGGGAGTTCATGACCCATTTGTGGACCCTGCTCATCCACGCCGGCATCATGGAGCGCCCCTCTTCTTCCTCTCCCTAGAGGCCTAGAACCAACTTCGCTGGAGGGTACAATACTGATACAACAGCCGATGATTCTGTCCTCTGAGCAACCAAATCTGTTTGCATCTTCGTCTTAATCTTTACGCATTCATGGCTGCTGCTTCTAGGCTAATTTATTGTTCATGTTTATTGGTCCAAATCCTTATTAAATTTGCGTACAACATTACTACTATGTCGCTGAATGTCAAGCGGAGCTATTGGAGCGGGGCGACAAAAGAGGTCACGAAAACTTGCACATTCTTGCGTATTTCGCCACAAGGGGCCACTGGCCACAGTTCCCAAATAACTCTGAAATCACTACTCAAAATCCAATAGCTCTGAACCAGAAGAAACTACAGAGTCGTGCTGAAAGAAAGTAGAGAAGTTGAAGATTGCGGACTAAGGCACCTGAGCAAGGAAAGAATGAGTTGGTTTTATATTACTGTAATCATCTCACAGACTTGTATAAATGAACAGTAAATAGAAACCAGCCTGTTCACCTACTGCGGACATTCACAATTCAGTTTGTTATATATTTACAAAGTTGGTAAATTAACCTAGCAAGACTCATCAGAAAAACAGGTTCACCATTTTTTCACATTGAATATTCCTTTTACATAAACCCGTTCACCATATGCAGATCTCATTTGCATCACCGCCCTATGGAAAGTGACTTCATAAATTAATAGCTGAGGATCAAAACTGATCTAGTCTCGAGTTTTCAAAGCATATCGCAACTCCTGCATTAAAGACAAGAGCACAGTGTATCAGAAGGGCAACAATGAGCAAGCATAATCACAGTAAATTTATTTCAAGACTGGGTTTTACCAGATCACCGTTGCTAGAGGCAAATGAAGGATGAAGGTCCGAAAGAAGTTTATCTTCCCTCAGTCTTTCCAAGCCATCAAATTCACCTGTACTGGAAGCCATCGAGCCAACACTTCCCTGGTGACGGTCCATCCTTATGTACATCTCAAGTTCTTCGACTTTCCGAGACAACTGAAGAGCAATTATCTGAAAGAACGTGGATTTCACATCCTTTAGTTGTTTAAGTCCAACCCGGTAAACTAGGAATGTAAAAGAATCAAGGAAGAGATCCATTGAGAAATCAATCACCTGTACAAGATGTTGAATGGACAAGGTTGATTGACAACTTAGATAAGGCTTTTCCAAGTTAGGTATGGTTTGTCCATCGACAGGAAGCAGAACCAGATACAACTGGAACTGCAAAACAGAAATATGGACAATTGGACAGTTCAGCAGACCTGGCACACGCTCCATTTACAGGTTTAGGTTAAACTCATCTTGACAGAACTACTAAAGCATGGAAGACAAATATAGTAGAGATATGTATCTGGTGTGACAAAAGGCCAGCGACCCTTTCCAACTGTTTCCCTTGAAGAGAAGGGAAAAAAGCAAATAGGAAAGCAACACTGTAGAAACACGACATGAGCATGAAACTTGCAATTTTGTCCCTCCCTTAAAGAGTTATTTCCCAAACAGGTTTTGCTTCATGATTAATTCCTATATTTCTGAAGTATAGCTGTGAGAAAAGACTATGTCCAGAAGAACATAAATACAAAATGAAAAGTACCTCTTTATCCATTTCATCGGCATTACGGAGGTGATCCACCAATTTTGCAATGCGCCCGCTCCTTCCAATCCTGCCATTTGAACAAGCACTGCCATGTCGATTTTGGCTCCGTGTACCATTTTTCCCCCATGCAAGCATCTCTCCCCGCAATGGAGAGGTGGCTAAAAATTCTTTTCCACCAACTAATTCATCATTCTCCTCAGAGCTGTGATCATTACTGCCAATGGTTCTAGCAGGCGATGCTTGTGATACAGACGTCTTCCTGCATCTTTTCTGTCTTAAATCTGGAGAATGATCGTCAGCAGAAGATGGTGCTTTGGTGACCTCATTAGCATTTTCTTCCCTATCCTCCTCATCAGAGCCAGTAGGGGCAATATCAGGGGTAATAGTTCTACCTCTCCCCCGTGTTCGCATATTTCTCCTGTACTTCCTTGAAAAGGCAGTGGCAGTTGCTTTTGCCGTATAACGTTTCTTACCAATTGCCTCAGACTGTCTTCGGAATGTTTCCTCAATGGTTTCTTGTATCTTTAATGAAAAAAAATAATCATGCTTTGACATAGATGGTTAAATATAAGGATATAATGCAAATGAATTTTGTATAAGCAAATACAGTGCTCGTATTGCCAAAGCAGCTGAGATTACCTTTTGATTCCGAATCCTCTCCTGCTCATTGAAAGCAAGTTCCTACAGTGTCAAGTATATTAGAAGCACTTCATGGAGAGGCTAAATGAGGCTAACAAAACGATGATGGGGAACATAGACATCACCTCTTCCTCGTACTTATCAATATCTGGATACAAGGCTGCAATCAATGCATCATATTTAGGATCGTCCCTCAAAGAACGTCTACTTGCACAATGAGTGCGGCATGCTGGACATTCATTATTTCTGCAAATCAGAGCATTATCTTTAGTATCAGATAATAGCCCTCTATTTTATGATCCAGAGACAAAATTAGGCTTTCAATTATACTTTTAAAAATGAAATAAATGATTGTGCGTGATTTAGAGAAAATGATGCCTGGCATCATACCCTAGCCGCATAGATTTGTCAATGCAGTCTCTACAGAAGCGGTGCAGACATTCCATAACTGTCCTTGTCTTCCGGATAATACCTGTCAAATAGAACGATTAGACTCCATGGTATATTGTCATCTGACAAAAAACGATGCCAATCAAGCAATTAAATTCTCAGACTTCAAAGATGTAAATTATTGTATCTAACTCCTTCCATTCCAAATTGTAGTTCGTTTTAGTTTTGTTCTAAGTCAAAGTTCTCTAACTTTGACCAAGTTTTCTATAAGCTTGGTCAAAAGATAGAGAAATTTGGCTTAGGAGAGAACTGAAACGGCCAATAATTTGGGACAGAGGGATTGTGCGCGATTTAGAGAAATTTGTAATCTAACAAACAGAATGTCTACTTGGATATGGGGTTTCATCCAATATATTCCTTAGCTCAGATTAATATAACCATTTTACCTAATTTTGTATGAACAGAAGATAAAAAACATCACATGGTCTATAGGAAATAAAAACCATCAGATGTGACACATGGTAGGTTATACTAGAGAAATTAGAGACGAACTGACACCAGAATCACATGGGGGTTACAGCCACAGTGAATAGGAAATACAATAAGGGCGAGAAGTTGTATCACATCTAAGAGAACAGTGCGATTTACACTTGGAGCGATCCCTTAAAAATGACATGTATATGATACCCAGCTACAAATAACTGGAAGATGAGTTTATACTGGCAGACAGCTAGTGCAGACAATTCAATGTAGAGACATGGTTTTTTAATCTGAATCTTCATCAAGAAAACATAATTCAAAATCATATTGATGCTACATAATACACTAAATGAAAGAATCTAGTGCAACTGCAGAGTTCTCCTTCAAAAAGTGTAAACCGCAACTTTAACTATACGAACTTTGAGTCTGTAATGGGATTACAGATGTCCTTATTCACAAAACGAGAGGAAGGTAACTGAGAGAATGTCACAGATTTCAAAAGACAATCATTCGCCGCCTTCACTTATTTATCTGTTTGAGATGCATCCAGTGCACTGATAAATACATAGAACTAGGTAAAAATAGCCTGCAATCTATCAACAATAGTGTGCAGACCATTTACTAGATACACACAAAGTAGTATAGATTTGAATGAAAGAAACAAGCAGGATCTTTAATATGCTAGGTTAAACAATGAATTGAAAAAAATCAGATATGTACAGGCATAAGGGAATCATACCATGTCTAGATTTCAGTTTCGACCAAGAAAACTGAAAATAATAATATAACATCCAGGTTTCTCTAAGCAAATTAGAAAGAATATTCTCACCTAAACAGATAGGGCACTGAACCTCCTTCCTTATCTCTGCTAATTTCACTAGCATAAACCTGAGAGAAAGCAGTTCACATAAGCTTCAAATCATGTAAAAAATCAAATATTTCAAAGTCCATGAGCCTGAATAATGATCTTCAATCTATGTAGTGCAGTGAAATGCAGGTAAATATAAATAAATGTAGCATCTGCATTTATTTCTTCTTTTGAAACAAAAAAGATATAGGAGTAGCTATTTTAAGACATTACACAAAGATCACATAAAGCAGGCACAAGTGAAGGTCGATATTTAACTAATAAACTGAATATTTGAGCATACTTAAGTATTCAACTATCCAACGGGTATCAGTACTGAAATAGTCCCAGTAAAGAATTCCTTACAGTTACAGTCTGAGATGGATACATTGACTCATATACCTGAGACAAAAGAATACGGAAATTGGACTTTGTAACTGAAGCCAAGCTGTAGAATATTTCATCTCATGAATTTCTAAAGCATGTGCATTGCTGGTTGGAAAACATATGTGCATTACAGTCGGAACTGACAACTCTTCCAACGTACAGCAATAGCCACGGCAGACAGAGCAGTTCAGAATTTCAGATGAAAGCCGTGGTTCAAGCACAACAGTACAAGCGCACAAAACAAAGACAGTGCCAAGTCACCAGCAGGCCGGCAATCTCCATCGCGGCGATGGCCTGCATCATGACGGAAGCGTGCATATCATATAGGCCATCGCATGCCTGCCTAGCTCGAACGCATATGATGCATCATCCATGTCAGCTTGGCGATCGGTGCGTTTGCATAGAGGCGACCTGATCACACGAACTAAGCAACCATGACTGAAACGGATAGCTCATCGAGGACCAAGCCCACCGGCGGGTCGGGACTCCGGATACGAGAAAGCGGCGGGCGGGGTGCACGAGACAGGCACCGCGAGCAGGCCGCAAGCATATCGTAGACAACGAAAGGGGGTCCACGAGATCGGAGGGAGGGAAGGAAGGCTCACTCGTCGGTGCCGCCGCCGTCGCTCTGGGAGAACTCGCTGTCGCTGTCCGCGCCGCCATCATCCTCCGCGTCCGAATCTACCAAACCCGCACACACAAGCCTCTTAGCCATATTCGCGCGGGGATACAGAACGCGACATGCACATCGTGAGAGAACGAGATGCGACGGACGCCGGTCCCGATGCCGTCGTCAAGCTCACCGTCTTCGAGTCCGTGCTGTGGCTGTGTCTCCGGGTCAGTCAACCTCCGCTTGGCGGCGCCCCTGCTCGGCAGCGGCGGGCGTCCTCCTCTTCCTTCTCCTACGCCTCCGCCGGCGGCGGCATCAGAGGCTGTAGCCGCGACGTCGTCGCGGGGTTTCGAAGACGGCGATGGGAGCCGGCGCTTCTGCGCGGGCATTCTGGGTTTCTGCCCCTAGGATCTTGGCTCTCGGATTGCAGCAAGGGCGCGAGGCGGTGGTTCGCCACCCTGCCGAGGCGTCCGGGGCTTGGGACGGAGGGGAGGTGGTGTGGCTCCCTTGACGGGGAGGATGGGGGAGGGAGGAGGCAGGAGGGGTAAGTATATGGAGAGGTGGGAGGTGGCCAGGTGGGTGAGGGAGCCGTCCCTGCCAGGAAGGGATGCGGAGAGAAAGAAGAGGAAAATAAGCACGGCGGTGTTCGTCTTGTGGTGGGTTTGCATTGCAGGTTTGGTCTATTTGACAGGCTGAGGTTGGGGCCGGCTCCTGCTGCTTCTCTGACTGGCTTAGGAAGTCGCGCGAGAGACCAGGGGCGGGGTGGCAACAGCAAGCGACGCACGGGCGGCGCGTGCAGGCGTGAAGGCCGCCTCGCCTCTCCGCGTTCCTTGGGTTGGCGGCTGTGGCTCCGATTCTGCCTAGTGAGAAAGAGGAAGCCGTGGGCTGTAGTATATTTGCATACCGCTTGGCCGCTTGGCGCTCGATCCACGTGAGAACACACGGGTGTTCTTGTTTCAGATTTGAGGCTGAGATTGCAGAACACGGGTGGGTGAGGCAAATCGCCGCTGCGCGTCCCGCCGTCCCCGGCTTTGTGCGTGTTGTTTGCCACAGAGGCGCCGACGTCCTCCGCTCCCCTATGCGGCGAGCGGCTCGCGACCGACCTCAGCCGGCGGCCGGTGATCCCGGCGTCTGGAAGCTGCTGACAGCCTGACAACCCTTGATTAAGGCTTGGCTCCGCCTCTCTCACCCGGCGTGTCGGTCAGTTGCGTGTAATCAATCTTCATTCGTTCACGCTGCCGGTTGGTTCTCTGCCAAACATTTCTAGTCTCCAGCGGCCGGCGGACTGGTGTCTGGTGGAGACCAGTCCAGGAAATCTTATGTGGCCTCGCTTATAATTGTTCGGTAAGTTTGTAGAGCACGTTGAAAGGAAACCATCCAAGATGAAAAACACAGCGTAGACTCTTCAGTTTGCATAGCTTACAGCAGGGGAGTCAAGCTTTGATACTGCATGACAACAGAACAAACGACTAGCAACGGTGGCCAGTGGAACAGACAACGGAGCAAGTCACCGACACCGACGTACTGGCAAGGAAGAAGACTGAAAACAAAAGGGCCACTATATATCAGTACATGAGTACAATCGAACCAAGGGCTCCCACGATGGAATGACACTATTTTATCGGAGAAAGGAGCCATAAAATATTTCCTTTCAGTTCCTAACGAAGATGCTAGGCATTTAAAAGAAGAGACTAACTAAGATATGTTCAGTTATTCACACAACTCCACTCCTAACAGCGTTGAAACTTCAAGTTATGCTGGTGTAAGAGGTTAGGGCCTCATTGTAACTCTTCAGTTCATTAGGCTACAAATTAATTATCAGGCTGCCTGATAACGATATGCTAGCTTTGTTAGTTTTATCTGGTTGTTTGCTTTGATTGGTACAACGTTGCAAGTTGGAGCAGGAGGGAAAGGATAGGAGCAGCTTGCTCTCTTGGGGAGAAAAGAAAACGATTGAGGCTGTGAGCAAGAATCCCAACTCTATAAGCTTCTGTTAACAGAGGTCATAAACCAGAAACCAAATTTGATAGAGCAAAGTAGAAAGCTCTTGCATTTCACACTGTCTACGGAGAAGTGAAGAGGCCGACGTGAGCTCGAGGGACTAGCAGGAGACGTGACTCGTCCTCAGGCCTTGCTAAGGATCGATCGTGCTCCTGTTCCTCACGCCACAGCTTGTGCCATCCCAACGAAAGCAGTTACCATGGGTCAGTGGCGGAAACATGCATATCATCGAAAGCCCGAGTCCACGCACGTTCAATTCTTCTAGCAGGATCCATATATCTTGCTGTCAGTGCCCGGATCCGCACGTGCCTTGCCCGCTTGCCGGATGCCAGCGTGCAGCACAACTACAAGATGCAGCTAGCGGCTAGCGCACTAGACACGAGGCGGCGACGAGGTCGTCGGATCGCCGTGACGGCCACGCGAGGCAACCTAAGAGAGGTCGGAGGGGGTGAGAGATGACAGTAGAGCGGGGCTTTAGGCTTACTCGTCCATGCTTCCGGCGCTCGGGGACAGGGACGATTCGCCGTTGGTGTCGGTTCCGTCTCCTCCGCCGCAGCCACCCACCTCCTTGTCGTCGGGATCTGCGAAACCGCCCAAACACAAACGAAACCTCTCAGGCACATCCACGACCCAGGGCATCGAAGACGACGTGTGAGCCGAGAGACAGAGGCGCCGCGGGGCGGCGGCGTTCATCTCACCACCGTCGCGAGGCCCCCGATGGCGATGCGGCGGGCTCTCCTGACGCGCGGAGGCCTCCCCATCCATCTCATGTGAGGTTCCGCCCCTGCCTCCATCACCGCTGGCGGCGGTGTGCCGCACTGCGACGCGAGGCGCCCAGGCGGAATCATCGGGGGTGGGCGACGGGAGCGGGCGCTTCTGGGCGGGCATTTCGCGTCCAGGCGGACGCCCGCCGAATCCTCGCGGCGGCTGCGGCGGCGTTCCCTCGCGAGGCGAGGCGCCTGGTGGAGAGGGAGGAGAGCGTAGGGTGGGTGTGGAACTGCGGGGCGGAGGCAGAGAGGCCTGCGGGGCAGAGGGAGAAAGGACGGGAGAAAAGGAGAGAAGGGACGCGATGGCGACGCGTTCGCGTTGTGGTCAGTGTGTGCGTGCGTGTTTGTGCTCGCTTGTGGTCTGACCGGATTCGACGAGCGCCCGACGCGACAGACGGCCAGGGGAGGACAAGGAAGAGAGGGACGTGCAGGCAGGCGGGCGGGCGGCGGCCGCCTGAGGCCTGAGCTGCCGTCGTTCCTGGGCGGGACTGCAACTCAGCGCTGCGTTCGCGGATCCGTTCGGCGCGGCGGTTTGCGGCCGTGATTAATCACGTGATCACGTGAGGAAGTAGTTCCCATTTCCCGAGAAGCTGACATCCAATGGGAAAAAAATCCTATGCAACACCGACGCACAGCGCAATTCTTGCGCCATGGCGTAATCGTGTGACACGTAATCGCGTGACACCGTCGATCTATTTCTTTAGATCACGCGGATCAGCTAATCGGCCGTTCGCTGTTTGGTTTCTAGGTTGATAAGCCTGGCTGGTGCTGGTTTGTTGCGAGAGAAAAACATTGTTTGCTGGTTAGCCTGGCTGAAATCAATAAGCGAACAGGTTGAATCACGCGAGGAAATTGTCGGTGGGACTCATAGACCACGTGAATCGCCTTGGCTGGTCATGTGACACCGTCGATCTATTTCTTTAGATCACGTGGATCAGCTAACCACGAGAGGAAACTGCTGGTGGGACTTGTAGACCACGCAAATCGCCTTGGCTGGTGGGACCTGTAGACCACGCGAATCACCTTGGCTAGTGGGACCTCTGGACCACGCGGCACTGCAAGCGGAGGATATCGCACGCGATGCGTTGTGCGACGGTGTCGCATAGATTTTTTTCCCGATTTGGAAATTCTTTGGCGTCGTAGATTTATGCTGCATTGGGATTCTTGCACGTTTCAAAATTTCTTGAACTTCGGTAATCTTTGGATGGCCGGAAAAAAAAACTGAAATCTTGTATAACAGTAATGTGTTTTATTATAAATATATAACTTTAGATTCGTATTTTTGGTTGTTTATGTTTTATATTCTTTTATTCAATGAATGTGTAGTTCTTTGTTGGGAATCACGTATTTTGTTGAAGTCTCTAATAAAATTGCGATAAAGTATTACAAATTTTACTAATTTTGAAGGTGACCAAAAAAAATTGATAGCTAAAACTAAAACCCTAAATAGAATAGGGTATATAATGACTCAATGACTCAAGGTACGAAAAGCTTTATCAAGTTATCTTTTCTGAAATTGCGCCTGCAACTACTCATCGAAAAGAATCCTATTCTTATGCTTAAATGCTCAATATCCAAGTGGGCTTACCAATTTGATCGATTCTGGCCCATTGCTATATGGGCTCTGGATTATGAGTCTATTGTCTTTCCTCTTTCCTACCAATAAGGCATTCTGTCTTCTAGGATCTAAAATCATGAAGCAAAGCACCAATATAAGAGCCTTAGTTTCCATTGGGAAATGATTTTTCTTTGCTAGAAATGCCTAAGCTAATGCAGGGATAGAAACATAAATGTAACATTTTTTCACCGATTTTATTTTAAAGGCTTTATCTTATGTTTGAAAAAACACAAAAAAAATGTAATAGAAGTTGCAAATATGACTGTAATTGTTTTTGCCGTTTACGACCTTTAAGAAGTATTCCACTTTTTAGCGAAAGTTATTATAGCTATTATAAAGTTTTCTTCCTCCAAAACAACTAAACAAGCCAAGTCCATCCTTTATCTAGCTATAAGCCCATGACACATTGACGCATGCCATGATGCATGCAACCCTAGCTGCTAAATCCAAATTATCAAGTATCATATATACTTCCTAACTATAGTTAGCAGGTGAAAGTTCATCTAGGCCCTAAGTGGGATTTGGTGGATTGAATGACAACGTGATTAAGGGGCTAACAATATTCATGAGATTTATAGGTATTTCGTGCTAGGTTGATTATTGTAGGTTGGGCTCACATATTGTATGAATGTTGATGATATAAATGTGAAATGAGTCCAAATATGATTGTTCGAATATGTAGCAAGCTTGTGTTTGTTGTGAAAAAGAGACATGGGTTGATGAATATCATTTTGTCTCTATTATGAAGCTTTGTTATGACATGCAATGTGATTTTTATATTAAATCTGGCAAGCAAGTGTGTTGACATGACATATGAGACATAATGATTTGCATATGTATTGGTCTCACTTTGAAAGCTTAGTATAAATCAAAGATGGTAAATATGGTATTCAAGATGATGATCAATCGTAGATGCCATAGAAAGCGTCATTCCAAAGTTGACATCATCATTATCGATGTTCCTAAGTATACTGAAACCAACAACATTAGCTAGCAATAAATTCTTATTTATGTAGTTGTGAAAACATAGGAATGAGCTCACCTTATCTTTAACTTTCATGGACATATCCATAGGTGTCATATCCTCATCAAGGTGCACAGACGGCGTATGGCATTGGTATTGGATAATAGCCACGGGCGCTAAGAGGGGCTGTTCTCTATCATTGTCTTCCCAGTTGTGGGTGTGTTGAGCCAATGAGAGAGTCAAGCCCTTTGAAGGGGATGTATGTGACATCCGGCTCAATTTGAATTTTGTCCATGGTCGTCATCCATGTTTGTGTTGATGTGAGACTATGGGTGATTTAGTACCACCATGATTGAGGGTGGGTTAGACCCAACATATAAGGCTTCTCGAGTACATACTACCGTCCTCAGGTTAACCCTTTTATGTGAAGCGAGAACGGAATTGTAAGTGGGTTGGTGGGAGTAGGTGTGGTTCACCAAGCCTCTAGAGCGGATTTGAGTAGTCTGTACTATTGGACATTATAAATATGTATATATAACATGTAACCCATAGCAAATCATTATCCAATGCACAAGAAAATAACTTTTTGAATGGTGTAAAAAACCCTAGAATCTTAAAATATTGTACCTTGTATATTAGTAAACAAGTCATGGGTAGTACAAATGATGCAACATGGGCCTGAAACTAAATATTCTAGCTAAAAATGGAAATGAAATGATGTAAATGACCACAATCATGTGGATCGTGTAACCATAAGTGTAAATGAAACCACCGTATTGGTGTCGATAGTCAAGGGTATTATAACCTTTAAGTGCAAATGAAATCATGTGAAGTAACACCATACTAGTGTAAATAGCATAACCCTGACCTCAACAAATTTGCTTTTGTTTCTTCAAAAATACTATTTTGTATCCCAAATGAATTTATGCTTTCAGATCATTAAGTTTAGATTTCAAATACATATTTCATAGAAAATGTATCAAAAAATAAATTTCATGGTTATGGAAATTTGAGACTACTAATTTTAAATAGCCCAAAGTGTCTATGTAAACAATGCAGTCCCACGTGTAAATCAAAGGTGATGTATACAATGAGACCACGTAAGAAGGAGCCAAACCAATGTGATCAGTGCATAAATGTAGCATGTTTTATATCAACAAATCATTCTTGTGATAGTATTCGATTCTATGCAATTTACTCAAAGTTACATAGTGTAAAATAAGGGCCTCTTTGGCACGGCTTATGCCGGCTTTGGCTTCATCTATTTTGTGCAAATCGAGGCACTATAGCGTGAAGCCATTTTGTAAGCCGGGGTTAAAATGAACTAGAAGCCAGGAAAAGCCAATTTTTCTGGCTTTATCGGCTTTGGCTTCACCGGTGAAGCCGTTTTGGATGAGCCGTGCCAAAGGGGGCTTAAGTCATATAGTTTTTGCAAGCATTGCAATCCATGTGTAAGTCTTAGTGAGGTATTCAGTGGGTCAACGTGCATGAAAAAATGCTTGTGCATAATAAACCATAATAAGCAAGCAAGGATGTTATGCACCCAACATTCCTATTTGATAAGTGAATAGGAATGCCTGATAACATAAATTTGAAAATATTATATAAAATTTACCAAGTTTTATTTAATTTGTTTCTAATTTAGAGAGTGGAAAATGTGTTTTTTTAAATGCATATTAATTTAATTGGTTGCATTCATTTACGCCTCTACATTAATTTTATTGAGTGAAAAATGGTTTTTAAATAATTAAGTTAAAATAGGTTTTGTTGTATTTTCGAAAGTAAAGTTTTTAGAAATATATTGGATTTTTTTTTTGAAAAAGAAGTTTCAAATTTGCCTTTAAAAGGGCTTCAAATTTTGTTTTAAAATGAATTAAAAATAGACTTTGAAAGGGGTTTCCAAATGTGTTCGACAACTATTTCAAGTTTAGTTTAAAAATCAAATTTCAAACTTTTATAATTTCAAAATACAGTTTCAGGATGGTTTGCAGAATCGAAAACGCTTTAAAAACTGTTTTGGCTGAAATCCTTTTAAACCCAGCCCACAGATCCGCTCCTCCTTTTCTATTTCTTTATTTTTCTTTTCAGCCCACTTCATCTTTTCACTGGGTCGATCCCGTTTCTCTCCCCACGCCTTCCTCTTTTTATTCTTGGGCTGCCAGCCCAACAGTTGGCCCGTTTAACTGCCAACACAGCCCGGCAGTCATCCTATAATTACTACGGAGTATGTTAGAAGCAGGCTACAGCTACAGGAATCCCTGTTTCCTCAAAAAAAAAAAAAACTACAGGAATCCCTCCTTTAGGAAAGTGCTTTTTGTGTCAAATTAAGTTTTCAGCTATACACTGGTCGTTCAGTTTCTAAATTTGCAAATGCTAATGACTGCCTCAAACACGAAGTGTGCCTTCGGACATGTTTGATATCGTGTAATAAACTGTAGTCACCTAAACTTTAGATCTAGTTATTTAAATATGTGAATGTTGACGGTAGTTAACAACCATTATAAACCGTCACTATAATATGTATAAGAACATAAAAATAATCACTTATGAAGGTCTAAAGATTTAAACTAACAAATTCTACGAGTTTTTGTGAATCTGTATTTTTTGCACGGTTTATCCAGAAAACCGTCACGGTGGACCTACATGTCAGATTTAATCGCGCTTATCCACAGCAAAAACGACCCTAGAAGGTTTCACAAGATTCAAGAGGACTCCACACCGATGCGGAGGGAGAGACGCCGCCAGGTGGGGCCGGCCACCTATAGGCCGCCCAGCCCCCTGGGGCCCACATGTCATCCCCGCTGTTATCTCGGTTCCCCATCGCCTCCTAGGTTGCATATACGCCGTCCTTTAAGTCGGATTATCTAAGGGCTCACGATTAACGCTCCGGTCTATATATACCAACCCCTGCCACCCCCATGAGGCATAAGTCATTTGAGAAGACAAAAACCCTAATCATCCTCAGAGCTCCACCATATTTTAGGGCATAGCTAGTTAGGCTAGGTCTAGAGGGAGGCAAGCAGGCTTCGCTTGGATTCCTAATCTTGTCAAGAGCGTTGTTTGGTATAATCTTAGTATCCCCTCTCTTTTGTATCTATCATTATTTTTATATGTCTGCTATAATTGTTATGGCAACATTGATATTCACAATATTCATGTTCTTAGTTATAATATTCATCGTCTACTTTGATTATATACTTAGTATAGCCAGTTTATCATTATGTTTATGCATAAGTTCGTATAGCGCTCGCTTTGGTATACACAGGGTGAGTGGTCGACATTGTGTAAGCGTGGTGTTTATACGTTGTTTATGTAACACCCCTGGTGTTACTTGCTTAGCACCGAGATTTAGGTTCGAAAAGGATTAGCCTAACAAGTTTCCAGATTTTAAAAATTTATAATGCACGTGAGGTGAAAAACAATTTCTAGGAATAAGGATCAAACATAACTTATATTTAGTACTTAAATAAAAATTAAAGTACAAGTTTAGTAGATGGAAATGCAACTTTAACTTTTAGAAAATAGATGTTGTTAACTAGCGTATTGGGAGCTAAAAATCAAATTTGACGTTAAGAAAAGTTTTTTCGTTAAGTCGGCAAACACTTGAACTATTGTTAAAATACTATTTTTGACGAATTATATTGAGCAAAATAGTTAAAAAGTGCTTAAATATTTTGCTCCTACGCGTTGCGTTGGGTGTCACGTTGCTATCGTAAAAATTACCAAAAACTCCTTAGAACGCGTTGTAACCGCTTTGTTGGCGCTCTATTCGCGAACCGGCACTCCAGCGATGAACCCAAGTTGGCATCCTTGTATCTCCCTCTCTGGTCGCTCTCTGGACGTGAGGTTTGCTTCGTTAGCTAGGTGTTAGTATCGACTTTAGGTTAGGAAAATTAGTTGAGTCTCGATCGCGATCGTTAGCGGCTTTTGCTTCGCTTTAAAATTCATGCCCGTCGTATGTCTCGGGCTGGCTATCCCTGTGCGTGTGGTCACCTCGTCGGGAACTCGGCGTCGCCGTGCTTGGGTGCACCACATGCACGCGCACTGCCACGTGTTGGTCGGCCAAGGCCGTCTTGGACTGGTCGTGGCTCGGTTATGCCTTGGCCGCTCTACCCACAGCGCCTGCTACTAGTCAGCCATGGGCCATGGTGCCCCGCTGCCACTGCCGCCTTGCACGATGCTCCCCTGCCTAGCTCTCCACTGCCGCTGCTGCGCTGCCTCTGCCTCGCACTGCTGTGCTGCTATGACCCTCCCCCCGTCGCGTTGCGCATGTGGGCTTGCCTCTCCTTCCATGTTGCCATGAGCGACGCTCCGCCATAAATGATATGCGGTCGTATTCACGCCGTGCTACCCCACCGCCTGCACGCGCACATTTTGGCTTTGGTGCCAGAGCACGTGTCGCCCTGATCGTGTCGGTCGCGTCCCGCCAAGCCGACGTCACATTGAGTTTCAGTATTCCCCTCCCCTTTCTTCTCTCTCCCACCATGGCCGACTGAGCCACAACTTTAAGTGCGGTAGGGAGAGGTCGTCTCAGGTCGCGTCATGGTGTCTCTAGCGCCGCGATCATGCCGCCTAGCCGGCTGTCCTCACCCCGTCTTGATTGGTGCCCGGTCGAATGAAAGCTCTAGTTTGGTTTTAGTTAATTGATGAAACCCTAAGTGCTAACCTAGTTTATCAAAGTGATTATGAGATAGGTAGCATTACTCCAAGTGATGAAGCAATGGCGAAGATCATGACGATGGTGATGGCGTGGTGATGATCAAATGCTTAAACTTGGAAAAGAAGAAAGAGAAAAACAAAAGGCTCAAGGCAAAGGTATAAATTGTAGGAGCTATTTTGTTTTAGTGATCGAGACACTTAGCGAGTGTGATCACATTTAGGATTGATAGCCTGTCGACGAAATATGGTCGGCAGTCTACCTAGGGGTATACCCAAGGTAGTAGATTGTCGGCAGACAGATACGCAAGCCACAAACAAGACGGTGACGCAAGACAGACACAAGGTTTTATCCAGGTTCGGCCGCCAAGAAGGCGTAATACCTACGTCCTGCGTCTGATTTGTATTGCTGTACGTCAATGAGAGATGTTTTTAGAGGGGTCTCCTGCCCGCCTTATATAGTTCGGGGGGGCAGGGTTACAGATCTAGAAACTAATCCTAGCCAGTTACAATTGCCATATGTGGCCGGATAAGGATTCCTATTCTAACCGACCAGGATCTTGATTGATTGCCAAATCCGCCTTGACTCCTTGCGCGGGACTCCGATCAGGTTAACCGGGCCGCACGTCGTCTTTTGGTGGACCAGACCCACCGATCTGGGCCGGCCCAAGCTTAGCCATAAGGGTATAGGGGTTAATACCCCCACAGCTAGTCCCCGAGCACCATGTATTATGCTGCGACACGCCATTTTAACCTTCTCCGACAAGTAAGGCTTGAGTCCTTGACGTCTCTAACCACCGTTGTCGCCAGAGAAGTAGGTTGTCCGAAGAATATATGGTGCTCTTAAGAAAAAAGAAAAAGATTTCCATCCTGGGAAGTGTGCCCACTTGTATTTCTGAACAGAAATGTAAGTGCATCTTAGAGCGTAGCGTCCTTGATCATCAGAGGCGTAGGGGTCGAAAAACAAACACATTCACCGCAAGGTGAAGTGTGCCCACTTAGTCTCCGAGCCTGGTAGTAGGTGACGTAGGCACGTGGTGCCAGGGTCTAAAAAGAATTCCCAGTTAAGTTGAGAAACGAATCGTCGTACAAGCGATACAAGATGCACCGGCAGGTGCATCGTACTGATGTAGTCCCCGAGCCTGCTGGAAGGCGATGACTGAGCCTTGTAGCAAGGTCTAAATAAATGTCTCTCAACTGTATGTGAGTACAAATCACATGTAGCCGAGAAAAACGATCTCCGGGCAGTGGTCGGGACAGTCACCGAGCCTATCAGTAGCCGGAGCAGTCCCCAAGCGTGGCAGTGGTCTGAGCAGTGCCCGAGCACGGCAATGGTTTGGGCAGTCCCCGAGCACGACAGTGGTCTGGGCAGTCCCCGAGCACGGCAGTGGTCTGGTCCATCATTGAGCTCAAGATATGCAGCCAAAAGAAAAGAACACCTATTGCATTATTATTTGGTGTATTTATTTATCTCCTTACTCTGTCAAGTCCAATCTGCCACGTCTGGTCAAAAAAGCAGACGGATATAACATATCACTCTGCCTTCTTACTCTTTCTGACAAACAGTCGCTTGGTGCCTGTATGGAGGTGCGTTAGTGTGGGCCCTCTCACATTATCAACGAAGAGGCGCGTACACTGGAAACGAAGGGGCGCGTTTGTTGGCGTAGATCTCGAGGTTGTGAAAACAACCGTTTGCAGCGCATGCGCACGCCTCCCAAGAATCTCAGGTAGATGAAACGACGGAGCCCTTGGTTATTTATAATATAGAGCTGGTAAGTTACTTTTTACCGATCCCCATTGTCATTCACCGCCGCAACCTTCTTCTTCCTCTCGCCGAACCCTACTCCTCCGAAAATCACCACCAATCCCTCCTCCACCGCATCCACCCTCTTAACAAGGGCAGAACAATGGCGAAGAGAAACGCCCAGAAGAAAGGTGGAGTCATGGCAAAGGAGTGGTGGAAGTCAAGGAGCAATGAGCAGACCATCGAAGACCTCGTCGCCATGGGAGTGCTCCACAACAAGGCACTCACGGGATGGCGTGCGCCGGAAGGAGAAAGCTTCCCCGATCCACAACCAGGTGAGATTGTGGTTTTCGAGGATTTCTTCAAGCGGGGTTTTGGGGTTCCAGTGCACCCTTTCCTTTAGGGGCTCTGCTTATATTACAAGATTGGGATTTGCAATCTGCATCCCAACTCGATTCTTCTTGTCTCCACCTTCATCCATCTTTGTGAAGCTTATGGTGGCTTCCAGCCCCATTTCGACCTCTTTCGCCATCTGTTCTGTCTGCGGAAGAAAGGGAGCGGAGGCTCGAAGATAGCTGGAGGCATATACCTCAATCTGCGTGACGGTATGAAGGCCTAGTACCTGCACTGCCCATGGAACACCTCACTAGACGAATGGTACAAGAAATGGTTCTACATCCGCGAAGAGCCGAACACGATCACCCTGTGTGACGTGGGGTTGATTCCAGAGAAGAAGAATAGCTGGTCGGAGAAGCCCGAGCACTTGGAGCAGATCACAGAACTGCTCGGGTTGATCCCGTGGGGAAAACTAGATGGTCCAAGCGTGGTCGGGAACTTCATCAGCCGAAGGATCCAGCCCTGCCAAAAGAGGGTACATCCTGGCTTCGAGTACCAGGGTAGCGCAGATCCGACGAGGACCAGAAAAGAGGCGCTCGACAAGATAGAAATCAAGGCCAGAATTAGGGAGCTATTCAATCTAGCTGACCCCAATTATGTTAGGTTAAACGACATCGAGCACGCCTTCAAGCTGGCTCGACCTCCCCCAAAGGTAAATGATGCCTCCTTGTACCTGTAGATTTATGTTGCAACAAAAAATTTGACTGTTGTCTCCTTTATGTTTCCAGAGTAATGGTCATGACCGAAAGCGGCGAAGATTCGTGTCTCCACCCCTGGCGTGGATTGGCCGCAAATTCTTTGGCTCAAGCGCCTGCACCGGTGCGATGCAAAGGCGTCGATCGGGCGGTACTCGAGAGTTGGGGAGGATGTAACGGCCAAGGTCGCTAGCAAGCGGCAGATGCCAACAAACGTCGCGAGCCATCTTCCCCTTTCGACGATGAAACAGAGGATGCGGACATCTTACGACTCATCCCTCGAAGAGGAGGAGACAAATGGGGTCAACAGGCGAGGTAGCTCCTGCGTGCGGCAGTGATCGCACCACCGACCATCGCAAACACGTAAGACAAGCGGGGAAGTGTCAAGCAAAGCAACCCCGACGCTTGAAGCATCGGTGGTGGAAAAAGACCGGTGGAACTCGCCGAGCACGTGGAGCAAAGCGGTCGAAGAGACGTTCTTCGCCACGTTATTCCGTGCTTCTGAGCTGTAAGTATCTGTAACTTTGATATAATATTATAATTTGTATTGAATACTATTGTCTTCTGAATTTTCTCTGGTATGTTAGGTCGGCGTCCACCGAAAATCCCGACTAGATAGCCGGTTGTGGCACAGCTTCGCCAGTACTGGCGGAAAGAACTGCTCGGCAGCTAACTGCGGAGGAACCTGTAGAAGAAATTCTACCGGAACCGTAGCACACAAGCAGCCCAACGTCAGTCCCCGAGCAGCTAGTCGAGAAGACAGCCGAGCAAAGTATGAATGCTCCGAGCACTAACCCTGCTGAGGCGGATACCTTGGCGCCAAGGGAACCAGACCGAGCCGAGGAGCAGCAACCAGAGTTGGCACAGAATACGCTTGCCGATGCTACGGCTCGTGGGAAAGCAATAGTGATCGTGGAGACTACTATCTCCGGCCCAGCGCGGCCCCCTGAACAAGAGGCCGAAGAGGACGAAGTCGAAGAGATCCTAGGCCATCCCAAAGACAAACGACAACATGTATATGTGTCGTGCAGGCGGAACGACGAGTGGGTTATGTATGAAGAAATCCCCGAGATCGAAGAGACCCAAAAAGTTGAACGAGCGGCAAAGCGTTTGGTGACAGAAGTCTAGGTATGTTTGGCTTGACCACTTGACCCTATAATGTAGTCAAACTGTCTGACTTAGCTTACTTATATGCAGGACTTGATGAAAATCGCAAAGTACCGAAAGAGGTGCTTCGACCAGATTGAGGGAATCACGGCGAGCAATAGAGAACTGGCGGCCAAGGTGGAACGCTTGCGCCGCCAACTTGAAGCCGCTGACCAGGAGAGGACAAAGCAAGAAACACATAACCAGAACCTGGTCGGCCAGCTCAATGACAAAGAGCGTCAAAAAACAAGTGAGTTGTCATTTTGTCACATCAAGTGTATGACACGTGTTGTTGCATTGTTGGTAATGACAGCTGTAATGCAGGCTTAGAAGCTGAGGTAACCCGCCTCCAAGAGGAGAATAGCCGCGTGACCACAGAGTGTGGTCACCTGAAGGAGGACAACGAGAAACTGGCGCGCAACCAGTCTCAACTCCAGGACCACACCACCAAAATGAAGGAGGAACGAAGAGTAAGTATTCCGTGCCACCGTTCTCATTCATTGCCCGCCTTGACTTGTCGTGCCTTTACATTTGATGTCTTGTACGGTGTGTAGTTTTAAAAGCCAATGCCAAGAGGCATCTAGAAGCTGTGTGATGAAAGAGCGTGACCAATTTGGAGAGCACAATGCCTCGAGGCCACCGAGGATCGGGACACATGGAAGAACCGTGCTGTGAAGTGGCAATCGGCATTTTGCCCATCCTCGACCTTGTCGACCCGACGCCACAGAGGAAGAGCCAAGGACCCCCAGCTCGGATTTGGTCGAGAGATGCGCACAAGCATGGGGATGGTTCGAGATTTCATTAAGGAGGCGGGTGAGTATACGGGCGCCCATGTGCTAAGCATGGTGCGTGCCCACAACCCTCTGATCGATCTCAAGCGCCTGGAGGCTGGATACCCGAAGGAAGTAGACCCAGACAAGGCGGAGGAGCTTTGGGTGGCCTAGCTGGATCTGTCATCAAAGATAATTGGCAACATTAATCTGTGTGGAGGTGGGACAACACCTGTACAGGGTATGCCATCGACAAGTCATTTGGAAAAGCCATCTCTGTTAGCTAATCGACCAGCGAAGCACTGCGGTCTCGACCAGCCAGTGCATCGGTGGGGCCATCCCTTGAGCTCGGCTAGCACAAGAGTCCCCGAGACTCGAGTAGAATATCGAAAGCGAAAGCGAAGAGGTGCCACAGCACCCGACCACCAATGTAATAGGCTTAGAGTTTGTAGAAGGAGGACATAGTTGTGTTATTGTAAACTTGGGCCTCTTCAGGCAAGCTTGTAATAACGTAACTATATATCATTATAAGCTTGTTTGCTTTGTATAAAGCATATTTAAGCTTGAAACTTATGTTGGTGGAACTAAGTGAGAACATAATAACGTTCTGTTTAGTTGTACCATTTTACCCGACACATCATCCTGAAAAGTTTGTGTGGCCCTAGTTTGCCATGTGGTCGGAGTGTGAGGTGCGTGACCTGTGCACACACAGACGCGGACAAGTCAAACCAAGGGGGACCTGCCGATCACCCGCAACATAGAGAGCGGATCCCATGCACATGTTGGGAGGAACCAGAGACAGGTCCTGCTCCGAAAACCGTAGAAGGAGTGGTGGTCGGCTTTTACTGGTTAAGTTAGAATAGCCATAAAAGTCGAAGTGACACATTAGAGTGGTCGGAGAAATAATAATAGCTTTATTGAAGTAAATCGAAAATACAAAAGGGGGTACATATCTCAGTAGTTAAGCATAGAAACGTCTAAGCTTGTCGATGTGCCACGAGTTTGGTACGTCCGTACCGTCCTGGTGAGCTAACCTGTAAGACGTTGGTCGTGTGACCTCCTTGATCATGAAGGGCCCCTCCCATGGGGTTGCAAGTTTATGGACACCAGCCTGGTTCGTCTTCCACTTCAGGACCAGGTCCCCGACCATAAAAAACCGCTCTTTAACGTTCTTGTTGTAGTACCTGCGCAAAACAGCAAGGTATTTGGCCGTACATACACAAGAATCGAGCCGCTTCTCTTCTGCACTATTTACTTCTAGCTCCCGTACTTCATTGGCCTTGCCTTCATCGAAGTTCTCTACCCGTGCTGATCTAAAAGCTATATCTGCAGGGAGGACCGCCTCAGCGCCGTAAACCATAAAGTATGGCGAGACGCCGGTGTTACGGCTGGGCTGAGTTCTGAGTCCCCAAACCACGGCTGGTAACTCTTTGAGCCATCTTCCGGGAGCCTTGTCATTTTCTCTATACACCCTCTTCTTCAATGCGTCCAAGATCATGCCATTTGCCCGCTCGACCTATCCATTAGCTCTAGGGTGCGCCACCGAGACGTATTTTACTACTATGCTCCTTTCATCGCAGAAGTCCCAAAAAGCGTTCCTGGTGAACTGAGTACCTAGATCGGTGATGATGCTGTTCGGTATGCCAAAACGATGGATGACCTGGTCGAGGAACGTGATGACTTTTTACGAGGATGCCCGTACCAAAGGCATGTATTCTATCCACTTAGAAAATTTGTCGATCGGCACAAAGACGCATGTAAATTTCCACGGAGCGGTTTGAAGGGCTCGATCATATCCGATCCCAAAGATGCGAAGGGCCGGGAGGCTGGTATTGTCTCGGATCTCATGTCTTTGGTACGTGGATTCTCTTAGCGAAGAACTAACAACCCTAACAGTGGCGGACTAGCCTCTCTGCGTTGGATACTGCTGACGGCCAATAGAACCCTGCTCGGAAAGCCTTGTCGACCAGTGTTCTTGAGGCCACGTGGTTGCCGCAGAGCGAGTGGATTTGGTCCAGGAGATGTTCGCCATCCTCTGGGTTATGCACTTCATCAAGATTTCCTCTTTTTGCGTTCTTGCGCCATAGCTTGCCATCAACGAAAGGTGTATCGCTTATCGCGACGCATCAGCGCTCGTTCTGTCCGTCGATGTAAACCGCTGCCATCCGTTAGGTACTTGATGAAAGGTATTCTCCAGTTAGGCTCATGAGTGGTCGGAGGGGGCTCGGCGGTGCTTGACGCCGGAACCGTAGCCACCAATTGCTGGTCTGGAGGCTTGTCTGCCGTGGAATCTTTCTCTTCGATGGACGGCGTGAGCAGGTCTTGGACGAATATGCCATGTGGGATTTTTGCTCGGGATGATCCTAACTTTGACAGTGCATCCGCTGCTTGATTCTTGTCCCGGACCACGTGTATGTACTCGATGCCATAGAACCTGCCTTCCAGCTTTCTGATCAAATTGCAGTATGCTTCCATCTTTTCGCTGGTTGTGTCCAAGTCCTTGTTGAGTTGGTTGATGACTAGAGCAGAGTCTCCATAGACGTAGAGACGTTTTACGCCAAGCTCAACCGCAATGTGCAAACCATGCAGGCATGCTTCGTACTCAGCGGCATTATTAGATGCTGGGAAATAAATCCTGAGGACGTACCGAAGCTGCTCCTTGGATGGTGATATAAAAAGGACTCCTGCTCCTGCACCGTCAATGTTGAGAGAGCCATCGACGTACATCGTCCAATATTCGTCGGTTCCGGGAGAGGCAGGCGTGCTTAAGTCTGTCCACTCGACGATGAAATCGACAAGTGCCTGAGACTTGATTGTAGTGCGGCTTGCAAATTCCAAGGAAAAGGGGCATAGCTCCATTGCCCATTTGATGATGCGCCCGTTCGTATCCTTGTTGCTAATGATGTCTCGCAGAGGGTACTCAGTCACGACCACCACACGATATCCGTCGAAGTAGTGTTTCAACTTTCGGGATGTTATTAGTATGGCGTAGATCAACTTCTAAATCTATGGGTACCTGGTCTTGGACTCATTGAGTACCTCACTAATGAAATAGATTGGCCGCTGTACCCTGTAGACGTGGTCGGGCTCGTCTCGCTCGACCACCATGGTCGTGGAGACCACTCGATTGGTAGCCGCAATGTATAGCATGAGTGTTTCGTCTTCTCTTGGAGCAGTGAGTACCGGAGGTGACGTAAGGTATTGTTTCAGCTATGTGAAGGCAACGTCTGCTTCCTCCGACCACTCAAACTTTTCGGACGCTTTGAGTAGTTTAAAGAACGGTAATCCTTTTTCGCCTAATCTTGATATGAAACGGCTGAGGGTGGCCATACATCCGGTAAGCTTTTGAACATCCTTCACCTTTTTAGGCGGCTTCATGTCCAAAACAGCTTTGACCTTTCCTGGGTTAGGGCGTATGCCGTCGTGACTGACGACGTTGCCGAGGAGTATGCCAGAAGGAACACCAAAGATGCACTTCTTTGGGTTTAACTTCCACTGGAATGTGTTAAGGGCTGCAAAAGTGCGTCCCAGGTTGTCAACAAGGGTATGAGCTTCCTTGGTTTTGACAACTATATCATCAACGTAAGCCTCGACGAGGTCATCTTTTATCTCGTCTTTGAGGCAAACTTGTATAGCGCGTTGGTAGGTAGCCCCGGTGTTCTTGAGCCTGAACGACATGGTCATGTAGCAGTAGGCGCCAAAGGGCGTGATAAAAGATGTCTTGATCTGGTCATCCTTTTTGAGAGCGATCTGGTGATAACCAGAGTAGCAATCGAGAAAAGAAAGGAGCTCGCAACCGGCGGTTGAATCTACGACCTCGTCTATGCGAGGCAAGCTGAAGGGGTCTTTAGGGCAGTGTTTGTTGAGATTAGTGTAATCAACGCACATTCTTCATTCATTATTCTTTTTGCGTACAAGAACCGGGTTGGCAAACCACTCCGGATGATACACTTCTTTGATAAATCTGGCTACCAAAAGCCGTGTAACTTCTACCCTAATCGCCTCCTTTTTGTCACGAGCAAACCGTCGTAGCTTCTGCTTGGTAGGTTTGGCCTTGCCGTTGACATTCAAGGAGTGCTCAATCAAGTTCCGAGGTACACCGGGCATGTCAGCAGGTTTCCATGCGAACACATCCACGTTGCTCCTCAAGAACCCGACGAGTCGCGTCTTCCTATTTGGGGTCCAGTTGGCCCCGATAATAAAGGGCCGTCTTCTTTGGGATCACCGTCGACCAATTTGGATCACCTTGTGCTCCTTGGACTTGATGTTCTTGCGTGGAGCCTCGAGCTCCGGGATCTCCTGGTGGTCGATCGAGGTCTTCTTGGCGTTGAGCACGGTCTCGGCCATGCGAATAGAGAGGTCGTGAGCCTCGCTATTTTGAAATCATCATCTTCGCGGTATAAGCTGCGTACACGTTGCCTCGGAGGGTTAGAACTCCTTTCTCGGTAGGCATCTTGAGCACGGAGACACCTGTAATGAGGTATGGCCATGAACTTGGTGAGCGACGGTCGACCAAGAATAGCATGGTAGGTGCCGTCGAAGTCGGCGACCACGAAGTTGACGTAGTCGGTGCGGAAGTGATCCGGGGTCCCAAACTGCACTGGTAGCGTGATCTGCCCGAGAGGTGTAGAGCTCGTGCGGGTAGAACACCCGTAATCGCGTGCCTCGTATGTGTTGAGGTCCGCTGAGCTATCTTCGAGGTAGGCGGATCGTTCTTGAACGGTATATCAATGAAGTCGCCACCGTCGATCAAGATTACTCTGTTGAAATCGAACTTTGTTGATACAAGGATTGAGGACCGGGGAAAACGCCTGGCTCGGGTATTGCATGCCCATTGGTCTTTTCTGCTGAAGGAGATTTCGCGGTGAGACCACGGAGGGAGCCGCGGATCGGTGAGGAGATTGTCGGTATTGGCCACGTTCAAGCAAGCACGGGCGAGCAGCTTGCGTTCTCGTTTGGTCTCGATGGACACTTTGCCTCCGATGATGGTGTGCACGCGATCGGTGGGCTTGACGTACTTGTGACGGTGGTCGCGGGAGTCGTTGCGCTGGTTGCGGCAGTCAAAATTGTCGTTCCGACCACGGTTGCCGCGGTAGTCGTCGCGGTGTGGGGGGTGGTCGGAGCGCGGAACCCTTGCTGCTTCTTCAATAATTATCTTTTTAGCATCGTCGGCGTCCGCGTATTTCTTAGCGGTGGCCAGGAGCGCTGTGACCGAATCAGGTCTTTTGCGGAGGAGCTTGTCCCTTAGGGCATCGTGGAAGCAGAGGCCAGTGATGAAAGCCTCGATTGCCTCGTTGTCAGAGATTGATGGGACCTTGATGCGCATCTCCGAGAAACGCCGGACGTACTAGCGCAGTGGCTCATCTTTTCAATCTCGAATACGTTGCAGATCGTATTTGTTGCCTGGTTGTTCACAAGTAGCAATGAAGTTGTCGATGAAGGCTTGCTTGAGCTCCTGCCAAGAGTCGAAATAGTTTGCCGGCAAGCTGACCAGCCATTGGTGACCCGCATGGCCAACAACAACTGGGAAATAGTTAGACATGACGTGCTCGTCCGCCATGGCTGATCTGCACGCAGTCTCGTAAAGCATGACCCATAATTTGGGGTTTTCCTTGCCGTTGTACTTCTGAAGCTTCTCAAGCTTGAAATTCTTGGGCCATATGACTTGGCGAAGGTGTGGAGTAAACTGCTTCAAACCCGGCGGGCCGTGGGCAGTGTCATATTCCATACGGCGATAACTTTCGTGGGACGCTCGATCGTCGGCTCTCTGGTTGATGCGAGCGCATAGATCGCATCCACCGAGGTAATGGCGGAGATCGTTATTGCCATCGCGGCGATCTCGATTGCCATCTGGATTAGCCCTGCGACCGTGGTTATCGCGGCGATTGTCGCGGTTGTCCTGGCGGTGGTTGTCGTCCTGGCCACCATCATGGTCACCGTTTCCTCCTTGATGGTTGTCTGATGGGTCGTTGTTGCGCGAGCCACGTTGGTTGGGCGGCTGTGAGCGACTTGGGTGCTGGCGGCTGTGGCTTGACTCGACCGAGACGGATGGAGCCCGAGCTTGGTTTACAATCTCCGTGGTCTGGGCCATAGCAGCCGTCAGATAGGCTTGTATTTCATCGCGAACTGCTTGGGTTTCCGGGGTGTTGGGTATCCGTTGCATTGTTGCTATGGCGACGGCTACATTGGCACTTGGAGTTCTGAAGACCTGTTTGTCCCCCACCCTGTCGAAAGCATCATTGAGGTCACGTGGCTGGACCCTTATGCGTCGTGCCTCTTGGTCTGCTTTGGCTTCGATTTGTCGGCGATTAAACCGGTCAATATTGCGTGCTTAGCGGCGCGATCCTTTCTTGTTCTATTTCGCCAAGCGCCGCGGTTCGTCATTCTCGACAACATGGATCAAATCCCCTCGTCTTGGCGGGAAAGACGGAATTGTGAGAACCCTGTGGCGTGGTGCAGGATATCCAGATCGTACTTGACGCCTTCATCTTCGTGATGCTGAAGCTCGGTGTGGACAGATGCATTAGATGCGGTGCTAGACGAGGAGCTGGGTCGCCCTCTTGGACTGTGTGAATAGATCCTTCTTGATAATCTTCAATCTGGATCATGTTGACGAAGTTGCGCGGCTTCGGCTGAGGTCGGTGCATAAGACATAGATCCAAGCGGCGTTGTAGGTCATAGGCGTAGCTGGAGGCAGCGTTTTACAGGCCATAGGGCTAGACCTGGTAGCTCTCCGTCGAGGCTTCATACTCGGAGAGCCAGAGACCCGTCGCGAAGGCTGGCCGACGACGAGCAGAGCGCCCTTGAGGAGTAGATGTGACCATGAGATCTGTACCAAGTCATGCAGGACGACTAGTCCGAGCTGGTCGGGTAGATCTGTTGTGAGGAGCGGTTACCTGCTCATTAGGCTGACTTTGAATCATACTTACCAGAGCCAGGGTTTCAGCGAGCTTGGTGTCGATCCGATTGATGGAGTCGAGCAGGTCGGTGTTGTCGATCCGCCTCCCTTTGTAGCGGGGAAGTGGATGACAAGTTGTCGACGTGGCTGAAGGTGATGCAGGCATGGTCGGAGCCAGATGTACCATGGTCGGAGCCAGATCCATCATGGTCGGAGCCGCATCCATCGTGGTCGGAGCCGTGTCCACCGTGGTCGGAGCCGTATCCACCATGGTCGGAGCCATGTCCACCGTGGTCGGAACCGTATCCACCGTGGTCGGAGCCGTCGCCGATGTAGGTGAAGCAGTGGTCGACGCAGACTAAATCCACGCCTCCTTTGGGTTCATGGCGATGAAGTCGTCGGAGCCGGTGGTCCAGGTGATCTGGCCAACGGTGAACATGAGGCCGTTTGGCGTAGCCATGGAGCCGGAGATGATGACCGTCTTGTTTGCTTGGGAAGCAGTACGCACACCCCCTACCTGGCACGCCACTATCGACGAAATATGGTCGACAGTCTACCTAGGGGTATACCCAAGGTAGTAGATTGTCGGCAAACAGATGCGCAAGCCACAAACAAGACGGTGACGCAAGACATACACAAGGTTTTATCCAGGTTCGGCCGCTAAGAAGGCGTAATACCTACGTCATGCGTCTGATTTGTATTGCTGTATGTCAATGAGAGATGTTTTTTAGAGGGGTCCCCTGCCCGCCTTATATAGTTCGGGGGGCAGGGTTACAGATCTGGAAACTAATCCTAGCCAGTTACAATTGCCATATGTGGCCGGATAAGGATTCCTATTCTAACCGACCAGGATCTTGATTGGTTGCCAAATCCACCTTGACTCCTTGCGCGGGACTCCGATCAGGTTAATCGGGCCGCACATCATCTTTTGGTGGACCGGACCCACCGATCCGGGCCGGCCCAAGCTTAGCCATAAGGGTATAGGGGTTAATACCCCCACATAGCCATACGACCGGACACTAGGGCCTGAGCGTCCGGTCACTTGTGCCGGAGCGTCCGGTCAGTTAATAGCCATTGAGATCTGGCGGCTCAGGTTTAACTCAGAATGACACGTGGCTTACATCGGGCGACCGGACGCTGGGTCCAGCGTCCGGTCAATATGATCGGAGCATCCGGTCACCCCGTGTTGTGCCCAGTGAAGGGGTACAACGGCTCTATTTCGTGGGGACTTCTATTTAAGCCCCATGGCCGGCTCAAGCTCACACTCTTGGCTATTTTCATTGACATAGCAACCTTGTGAGCTTAGCCAAAGCCCTCCCACTCATCTCCATCATTGATCCATCATCATTGTGAGATTGGGAGAGAATCCAAGTGCATTGCTTGAGTGATTGCATCTAGAGGCACTTGGCATTCGTGTTGCGCTGCGGATTTCGCTTGTTTCTCTTGGTGGTTGCCACCACCTAGACGGTTGGAGCAGTGGAGGAGGATTGGCACGAGTTGGTGATTGTTCATGGCCATCTCCGGTAATTGTAAGGGGAGTTGTACCTTCCTCGGCGGAGTGCCGAAAGGTAACTCTAGTAAATTGCTCGTGTCATTGAGTTACCTCACTTGTGGGTCGGTTCTTGTTGTGTCCTATCGTGTGGACGAGGTTTGTGAAACACCTCTTAGCCGCCGAACCACCAAGTGTTGGTCGACACAATGGGGACGTAGCGTGTTGGCAAGCACGTGAACCTTGAGAGGAAATCGATTGTCTCTTGTCTTTGGCATTCTCCCGGTAATTGGCTACATATTCATGTTGTGATTGGTTCATCCCCTACACGGCGGTATAATCACCCTACTCACTTATTTACATTCTTGCAAACTAGTTGATACAAGCTCTTTAGTGTAATTAGAATTGAGAGCTTGCTTTATTATTTACATTCATCTAGTTGAGCTCTTTAGAGTAGCAAGATTGAGAGCTCTTAGTGAGTAGTTACATAGCAAGTTTGTGTGCCTAAGTAATCATTGCAACTAGAATTGTTGGATAGGTGGCTTGCAACCCTTATAGAGCTAGAGCAAGTTTGCATTACGCTATTTGTCACACTAATCAAATTGCTCTAGTTGATTTGTAGATTTTTAAATAGGCTATTCACCCCCCCCTCTAGCCATATTAGGACCTTTCAAGTGGTATCAGAGACGTGGTCACCGTTTAATTAAAGGCTTAACAACCTTAGTGTCAAATTATGACTCAAGTTGTGTTCAACCATGTGGGGGGCAAACCATCTTTCTTTGATGGCACAAGCTATGGTTATTGGAAAAGAAAGATAATGGTGTATCTTGGTTCAATCAATGATCAAGTATGGGATGTAACCGAGAATGATTATGCTATCATTGATCCCGACAATCCCACCAACCAAGATAAGTCCAACAAGCAATGCAATACAATGGCTCTCAACACCTTATACAATGCCATTGATCCAAAGGTTTTTGAGCAAAAAGGATTGTGAAAGAGCAAATGAAGTGTGGAGGAGATTGGAGGAAACATATGAGGGCACACCGGCGGTGAAGAGTGCCAAGTTGTATATTCTCAAGGACAAGTTGACAAGCTCCAAGATGAAGGAAGATGAGAGCATTCCAGAGATGTTCCATCGATTACAAGTGATTGTCAATGACTTGAAGGCTTTGGGAGAGAAGATCAAGGATGATGATGTTTCTCATCGATTCTTGATGTGCCTACCTCCAAGGTTTGAGATGTTGAGATTGCTTATCATAAGAGGAGGATTAAAGGATATCACCCCTAACCAAGTACTAGGTAATGTCATGACACAAGAGACATACCGTGTGGAAAGGGAAGGGGATGACAAGGATGACAAGAAGGAAGAAGAAGAAAAGCATAGCATTCAAAGCTAGCTCATCATCATACAAGAACAAGGGCAAGTCCAAGAAAGAATCAAGTGATGATGAAGACCTTAGTGATATTGATGATGAGGCTATGGCTCTCTTTGTGCGCAAGATGGGCAAGTTCATGAAGAAGAAGGGTTATGGTGCAAGAAAAAAAGAGATCATACCAAGAGCAAAGAATATGTGAGAAGATGCTACAATTGCAAGAGTCCCGATCATGTAGTAGCTAATTGTCCTTACAATAGTGACAATGATGAAGATGAGAAGAACAAACACAAGAAGGACAAGAAAGAAAAGAAGGAGAAGAAGGAGAAGAGGATGACCTTCCAAAAGAAGAAGGGTGGAGGCTATGTGGTCACTTGGGATAGTGATGGCTCATCGGATAGTGATGACTCTAGTGATGATGGCAAGAAATCAATCAAGAAAGCACTAGCAAGCATCGCCATCAACAACAAGCCCTCCATCTTTGACACTTCATCAACATGTCTCATGGCTAAGCCTTCCAAGGTAAAATATGATGAGAGTGATGATGATGAATGTGAAAGTGACTCATGTAGGGATGATAATGATGATGATGACGATGATGAGTACTCTAAGGAGGAGCTCATGGACATGTGTGAGCAAGTGCATGCTTGCAATGAGATGAAGAGAAAGGAGTGCAATGAATTGCGCAAGAGAGTAAAATTTCTTGAGCAATCCTTTGATGAGCTCAATGCCACTCATGAGGGGCTAATGGATGCCCATGAGAAGCTTGACAAATCTCACTCAAAGCTTGAAAAAGCTCACTCCTCTCTCATTGAGCAAGTCAAGAAGGAGGAAGCCAAGAAGGAGCAAGTGATAGTTACATGTGATGTGGGACTAACATGTGATCTTATTGATGAATCTTCTTATAAGCCTATTGCTATTGCTCCCACTAACACTTCTTGTAGCACTACCACTTACACTCCACCTAAGAATGATGCATCACTAGTAGTGGAAAATGAGACCCTCAAGAAGGAAGTGAATGAGCTCACTCGTGCCTTAGGCAATGCCTATGGTGGAGAAGCCCGCTTGCTAAAGTGCTTGGGTAGCCAAAGGTTTTTTTCTCAACAAAGAGGGATAAGGCTATACCCCCAAGAAAGGTAAGGCGGCCTTTGTCACTCCCAAAGCTAGCTTTGTGAAGGCCAATGGTCGGTTTTGCAATAGATGCAAGCAAGTTGGGCATATAGAGCAAAATTGCAAGATTAACAAGAACATGCTACCTAATGTATCCTCAATCAAATTTGATTGTTGTTACATGCTTTATAAGGGTGCCAATGGCATGAATGCTAAGTTCATTGGTACACCAATTGTGGGCCCAAAGAAGAAGGCCATTTGGGTACCAAAGACCTTGTTAACTAACCTACAAGGATCCAAGCAAGTTTAGATACCTAAAAAGAATTGATCTTCTTTTGTATGTCAATTATAAAGCCGGAGGAAGACATTGGGTGCTTGATAGTGGGTGCACACAACACATGACCGATGATTCAAGAATGTTCAATTCAATTAATAAAAATAAGAGCAATGAGATTGATAGTATCACATTTGGTGACAATGGCAAAGGCAAGGTCAAAGGGCTTGGTAAGATTGTAATATCCAATGACTTGAGCATTTCCAATGTGCTACTAGTAGAGAGCTTGAACTTCAACCTATTGTCGGTAGCTCAATTATGTGATCTTGGTTTCAAGTGCATATTTGGTGTGGATGATGTAGAGATCATAAGTGTAGATGGCTCTAACTTGATATTCAAAGGATTTAGATATGAGAATCTATACTTAGTTGATTTCAATGCTAGAGAAGCTCAATTAACAACATGTTTGATCACTAAGTCTAGCATGGGTTGGTTATGGCATAGAAGGCTTGGTCATGTTGGAATAAAACAATTGAACAAGTTAATCAAGCATGACTTAGTTAGAGGCTTGAAAGATGTCACATTTGAAAAGGATAAGTTATGTAGTGCATGTCAAGCCGGAAAACAAATTGGTAACACACATCCTAAGAAGAGCATGATGAGCACATCTAAGGCATTTGAGTTGATGCACATGGACTTGTTTGGACCAACCACATACACAAGCAATGGTGGAAACAAATATGGATTTGTGATTGTGGATGATTTTACTAGATACACATGGATATTCTTTCTTGTTGACAAGAGTAATGTGTTTGCAACATTCAAATCATTTATCAAGGGCATTCACAATGAGTTTGAAACAACTATCAAGAAAGTTAGAAGTGACAATGGTAGTGAATTTAAGAACACTAAAATTGATGAGTTGTGTGATGAATTTGGAATTAGACATCAATTATCGGCTAAGTACACTCCACAATCAAATGGCCTAGTTGAAAGAAAGAATAGAACTTTGATTGACATGGCAAGATCAATGTTGAGTGAGTACAATGTGAGTCATTCATTTTGGGCCAAAGCAATCAACACGGCTTGCTACTATAGCAACTGACTCTATTGTCACCCTATGATGGAGAAGACACCTTATGAGCTATTGAATGGAAGAAAGCCCAACATAGCATACTTTCGGGTTTTTGGTTGTAAATGTTATATATTGAAGAAAGGCACTAGATTGAGCAAGTTTGAAAAGAAATGTGATGAGGGTTTCTTACTTGGTTACTCCACCACTAGCAAGGCATATAGAGTTTGGAATTTGGCTAGTGGTACTCTTGAGGAGGTTCATGATGTGGAATTTGATGAAACAAATGTTTCCAAGAGGAAGATGAGAATCTAGATGATGTAAAAGGCACTCAATTGGTCAATGCAATGAAGAACATGGACATTGGTGATATAAGGCCTAGAGAGGTGATTGATGTTGAAGATGACAAGAATCAAGTACTCTCTAACTCAAATGTGCAAGCTAGTGGTTCTCATGATCAAGTTCAAGCAAATACTAGTCATGACAAAATGCAAGATCAACAACAAGTGGCTAGTTCATCATCTCAACCAAGTGATCAATCAAATGCTAGCAATCAAGTGTAAGTGCTCCAACCAACCAATGTTGCAAGAGATCATCCATTGGACACTATCATTGGTGATATTTCAAGAGGTGTGCAAACTAGATCAAGAGTGGCTTCATTTTGTGAGCATTTCTCATTTGTGTCATCCGTTGAACCTAAGAAGATAGATGAAGCTTTGAGGGACGTTGATTGGGTCAATGCTATGCATGAAGAGCTAAACAACTTTATAAGAAACCAAGCATGGAAGTTAGTTGAGAGGCCTAAGGATCATAATGTGATTGGAACCAAGTGGGTCTTTCGGAAAAAGCAAGATCAAGATGGGATAATAATAAGGAACAAAGCAAGATTAGTGGCTCAAGGTTACACTCAAGTTGAATGTCTTGACTTTGGAGAAACTTATGCCCCGGTTGTAAGATTGGAAGCAATTAGGATCTTGTTAGCCTATGCTTGTGCCCACAACATCAAGTTGTACCAAATGGATGTGAATAGTGCATTTCTCAATGGGTACATCAATGAGCTTGTATATATTGAGCAACCTCCTAGTTTTGAAGATGAAAAGAAATCCAACCATGTTTACAAGTTGAGAAAGGCTTTGTATGGATTAAAACAAGCACCTAGAGCATGGCAAGAGAGATTGAGGGATTTCCTACTCTCTAAGGGATTCAAGATGGGAAAGGTTGACACCACTCTCTTCACCAAGAAGCTTGGAAATGACTTGTTTGTAATGCAAATCTATGTTGATGATATCATTTTTGGGTCAACAAATCAAGATTTTTGTGAGGAGTTTGGCAAGATGATGGCAAATGAGTTTGAGATATCCATGATTGGAGAGCTTAGCTACTTCCTTGGTCTTTAAATCAAGCAAATGAAGAATGACACATTTGTGAGTCAAGGCAAGTATATCAAGGACATGCTCAAGAAGTTTGGAATGGATGATTATAAAGCTATTAGTAGACCAATAGGGACAAGTGGAAGCTTAGATAGTGATGCTAGTGGCAACATGGTGGATCAAAAGATGTATCGATCTATGATTGTAAGCCTACTCTATATGACCGCATCAAGGCCAGATGTGATGTTTAGTGTATGCATGTGTGCTAGATTTCAAGCCTCACCAAGAGAGAGTCATTTGAAGGCAACAAAGAGAATATTGAGGTACTTGAAGCATACACAAAATGTTAGTTTGTGGTATCCCAAAGGAGCAAAGTTTGAGCTAGTTGGTTACTCCGACTCGGATTATGCGTGATGCGAAGTTGAGAGAAAGAGCACATCTGGCACATGTCAACTATTGGAAAGATCACTTGTGTCTTGGTCATCAAAGAAACAAAATAGTGTAGCACTTTCAACTGCCAAAGCAGGGTACATTTCAGCCGGTAGTTGTTGTGCTCAATTACTTTGGATGAAGGCTACTTTGAATGACTTTGGAATCAAGTTCAAGAAAGTGCCATTGCTATATGACAATGAGAGTGCAATCAAGTTAACCAACAATCTAGTTCAACATGCAAGAATAAAGCACATTGATGTCCGCCATCATTTCATAAGAGATCACCAACAAAAAGGGGACATTTGCATTGAGAGTGTGGCCACCGAAGATCAACTTGCCGATATCTTCACCAAGCCACTTGATGAAAAGAGGTTTTGCAAGCTAAGGAATGAATTGAACATACTTGACTTCTCAAATATGTGTTGATGCACCCCCCATTATATGACATGCCTCTCCTTCGAGCAATCTAAGGTAAAAGTTGATTGGCATAACATACATCCTTGCTAAGGACATGTTTAGTGCATCTAGTTATTCCTATCATGTTCTAGGCTCATTCATAAAAATCAAATGAATTTGATGCTTGTATGGTACCACTATTGCTTGTATGCTTGAAATGATCGAGTGGTAGCATATGACATGTTTGTGGGCTTGTAAACCTAGTGTTTGATCTAGAAAATGAGTTCTAAGTGTTTAACTCAACATGATACAAGATAACTCTTATTTGGAGATGTGAAGAAGCTTGTCCTTGGATCAAATCGAGTTAGATATCTTTTGCAAGTAATCTAGATTGAACCAAATTAGGAAAATGATCTTTACTTCACGTGGTTTCACCCCAACCTATCTAAAATTTGAGCCCTCCTTTTGTGCTAATTGTTGACAAAAGGGGAGAGAAATTTACAAAGATAGTAAGATAGGGGAGCAAACAAATAAAATGATATTGTAAGGGGATCAATCAAAATTGTACACAAGTAGGGGGAGCAAGCTCATAAACTTGTATGTTGCATTTGAATGTGCATTTCATATATTTGCTTGCATAGCACAAGTTTTAAATTTCAATATCCATGCTTGTGTGGTGTATGCTAGTTATAGTCTTAAAAGATGAAATGAAAAACTAGCATGGATAGGCTAAAGTAACTAGACTTATGTTCATTTTATGGAAACTAGACCCTTGCTTGAAATGTTGATCTCATGGGGTATTCTAGTCTTTGTGTATTTTTAGTTACTAATGGTGCTAAGGATGGTTTATTGGTGCACTTCGATTGGTATCACGCTTCAAAGGTCCATATCTTATACCTTAGCATCATTTGATAGACATTGTCTCCTATATTTCCTGTCTAAGCATATGTGCAAGCTTCAATCTAAACTCTTAGCACATATGTAGGGGGAGCAATTGCTACCATATGGGATTCATGAAACTTGTCCATATCCTTTTACACATGGTAAATATGGTTGGGCAAGCAACATGGATTCAACTAAAATTTAATTCATATCTTTGTGTAAGGGTTGTCATCAATTACCAAAAAAGAGGAGATTGAAATCTCTAGTTTGGTTTTGGTGAATTGATGAAACCCTAAGTGCTAACCTAGTTTATCAAAGTGATTATGAGATAGGTGGCACATTCCAAGTGGTGAAACAAATGAAGATCATAACATGATGATGGTGATGCCATGATGATGATCACATGCTTGGACTTGGAATAGAAGAAAGAAAAACAAAAAGCTCAAGACAAAGGTGAAATTGATAGGAGCTTTTCGGTTTAGTGATCGAGACACTTAGAGAGTGTGATCACTTTTAGGATCGATAGCCGTACAATTAAGAGGGGTGAAACTCGTATCGAAATGCGGTTATCAAAGTGCCACTAGATGCTCTAACTCATTTGCATATGCATTTAGGATCTAGTGGAGTGCTAACCCCCTTGAAAATGTTTGTGAAAATATGCTAACACATGTGCATAAGGTGATACACTTGGTGGTTGGAACATTTGAGCAAGGGTGAAGAAGATAGAGTTGAAAAGGTGTTGGTCATGCTAGTCACTGAGTGACTAGACGCGTCTGGTATTAACGACCAGACTCTAGCTTAGTGGAGTGACCGGACGCTGAAGAGTTACTGTTTTAGCGTTCGGTCAAAGTGACTTAGCTTGGTTCAGGATTGCAGTGAAGCAACCGGATGAGTTCGGTCGCCATACCGAACGTTCGGTATGAATCAGCTAGTCGGGTTTTAGAACTAAAATTGATCGAACTCTGGGAGCATCCGGTCTAGTGTGACCGGACACGTTCGGTCAGCCCAGAGTGGCTCTAGGAGCTCTCTGGACTAGACCGGACGCTGAAGTTGAAGGTCTCCTGTGTCCGGTCGCATGGGACTCGTGGCAACAACGGCTACTTCATTTGAAAAGGGGCAAGATTTGAGTTGATTGGATATTCGGATTCTGATTATGCGGGATGCAAAGTTAAGAGAAAGAGCACATCGGACACATGTCAACTATTGGGAAGATCCCTTGTATCTTGGTCATCAAAAAAGCAAAATAGTGTAGCACTTTCAACCGTCGAAGCGGAGTACATTTTGGCCGGTAGTTGTTGTGCTCAATTACTTTGGATGAAGGCTACTTTGAGTGATTTTGGAGTCAAATTCAAGCAAGTGCCATTGCTATGTGACAATGAAAGTGCCGTAAAGCTTACCAACAACCCGGTTCAACATTCAAGAACAAAGCACATAGATGTCCGCCATCATTTCATAAGAGATCACCAACAAAAAGGGGACATTTGCATTGAGAGTGTGGGCACCGAAGATCAACTTGCCGATATCTTCACCAAGCCACTTGATGAAAAGAGTTTTTGCAAGCTAAGGAATGAATTGAACATACTTTACTTCTCCAATATGTGTTGATGCACCCCCCCCCCAATTATATGACATGCCTCTCCTTTGAGCAATCCAAGGTAAAAGTTGATTGGCATGGCATACATCCTTGCTAAGGACATGATTAGTGCATCTAGACATATTTCACATTTGAATAGGCTCATTCATGAAAATCAAATGAATTTGATGCTTGTATGGTACCACTATTGCTTGTATATTTGAAATAATCTAGTGGTAGCATATGACATGTTTATGGGCTTGTAAACCTAGTGTTTGATCTATAAAATGAGCTATAAGTGTTTAACTCAACATGATACAAGATAACCCTTATTTAGAGGTGTGAAGAAGCTTGTCCTTGGATCAAACCGAGTTAAATATCTTTTGCAAGTAATCTAGATTGAACCAAATTGGGAAAATGATCCTCATCTCACATGGTTTCACCCCAACCTATCTATAATTTGAGCTCACCTTTCGTGCTAATTGTTGACAAAGGGGGAGAGAAACAAAGATATGCGTGATAGGGGAGTATTTGACATAGGGGGAGAGATATGAGATATATGATAAAGAAAAGTGATCAATTAAAATTTTGAGCACTCAAGTAGGGGGAGCAAGCTCATAAACTTGTATGTTGCATTTGAATGTGCATTTCATACATTTGCTTGCATGGCACAAGTTTTAAAATCTCAATATCCATGCTTGTGTGGTGTATGCTAGTTATATGCTTAAATGATGAAATGAAAAACTAGCATGCATAGGTAATCTAGTGACTTTATTTCCAAGTGGTATCAAACTAAAGTAACTAGACTTGTAATATTGATCTCATGAGGTATTCTAGTGTTTGTGAATGTCTAGTTACAAATGGTGCTAAGGATGGTATATTGGTGCACTCCAATTGGTATCACGCTTCAAATGTCCATCTCTTATACCTTAGCATCATTTGGTATAAATTGTCTCCTATATTTCCTGTCTAAGCATATGTGCAAGCTACAATCCAAACTCTTAGCGCATATGTAGGGGGAGCAATTGCTACCATGTGGGATTCATGAAATTTGTCCATATTCTTTTACACATGGTAAATATGCTTGGGCAAGCAACATGGATTCAATTGAATTACAATTCATATCTTTGTGAAAGGGTTGTCATCAATTACCAAAAATGGGGAGATTGAAAGCTCTAGTTTGGTTTTGGTTAATTGATGAAACCCTAAGTGCTAACCTAGTTTATCAAAGTGATTATGAGATAGGTAGCACTACTCCAAGTGATGAAGCAATGGCGAAGATCATGACGATGGCGATGGCATGGTGATGATCAAATGCTTAAACTTGGAAAAGAAGAAAGAGAAAAACAAAAGGCTCAAGGCAAAGGTATAAATTGTAGGAGCTATTTTGTTTTAGTGATCGAGACACTTAGCGAGTGTGATCACATTTAGGATTGATAGCCGTACTATTAAGAGGAGTGAAACTCGTATCAAAATGCGGTTGTCAAAGTGCCACTAGATGTTCTAACTCATTGCATATGCATTTAGGATCTAGTGGAGTGCTAACACCCTTGAAAATGTTTATGAAAATATGCTAACACATGTGCACAAGGTGATACACTTGGTGGTTGGCACATTTGAGCAGGGGTGAAGAAGTTAGAAGTGAAATGGAGTTGGTCGCAAAGATGCTGGCGTCAGTCAACTGACCGGACGCTGGGTCGCTCAGCGACCGGACGCTGAAGGACTACGTCCGGTCGTACTGACATGTCGGCACAGTACCTAGGGTATTGCACCGGACGCTGGGCAGTGTTCGGTCGAGGTGGACTGGACACGTCCGGTCGGCAAAAGTCGGGTTTGGGAGCTTACTGGAAACGACCGGACACTGGGGTCTGAGCGTCCGGTCACTTGTGCCAGAGCGTCCGGTCAGTTAATAGCCGTTGAGATCTGGCGGCTCAGGTTTAACTCAGAATGACACGTGGCTTACATCGGGCGACCGGACACTGGGTCCAGCGTCCGATCACCCCGTGTTGTGTCCAGTGAAAGGGTACAACGGCTCTATTTCATGGGGGCTTCTATTTAAGCCCTATGGCCGGCACAAGCTCACACTCTTGGTCATTTTCATTGACATAGCAACCTTGTGAGCTTAGCCAAAGCCCTCCCACTCATCTCCATCATTGATCCATCATCATTGTGAGATTAGAAGAGAATCCAAGTGCATTGCTTGAGTGATTGCATCTAGAGGCACTTGGCATTCGTGTTGCGCTGTGGATTTCGCTTGTTTCTCTTGGTGGTTGCCACCACCTAGACGGTTGGAGCAGCGGAGGAGGATTGGCACGAGTTGGTGATTGTTCGTGGCCATCTCTGGTGATTGTAAGGGGAGTTGTACCTTCCCCGGCGGAGTGCCGAAAGGTAACTCTAGTAAATTGCTTGTGTCATTGAGTTACCTCACTTGTGGGTCGGTTCTTGTTGTGTCCTATCGTGTGGACGAGGTTTGTGAAACACCTCTTAGCCGCCGAACCACCAAGTGTTGGTCGACACAACGGGGACGTAGCATGTTGGCAAGCACGTGAACCTCGGGAGGAAATCGATTGTCTCTTGTCTTTGGCATTCTCCCGGTGATTGGCTACATATTCATCTTGTGATTGGTTCATCCCCTACACAGCGGTATAATCACCCTACTCACTTATTTACATTCTTGCAAACTAGTTGATACAAGCTCTTTAGTGTAATTAGAATTGAGAGCTTGCTTTATTATTTACATTCATCTAGTTGAGCTCTTTAGAGTAGCAAGATTGAGAGCTCTTAGTGAGTAGTTACATAGCAAGTTTGTGTGCCTAAGTAATATTTGCAACTAGAATTGTTGGATAGATGGCTTACAACCCTTATAGAGCTAGAGCAAGTTTGCATTACGCTATTTGTCATACTAATCAAATTGCTCTAGTTGATTTGTCGATTTTTAAATAGGCTATTCACCCCCTCTAGCCATATTAGGACCTTTCACCGAAGTCCAATATTGGAGCTTTGCCTCGCCACCGTGCCGTTAAGGCCGAGCCGCCCATCACCGTGGGCAGCTCCCATCGGACCGTCTAGAGCCAAATTGGTTGCACCGCTAGACTCACCTTGAACCCCTTCTCACCATGCACACCTGAGCCGCACCCCTACCATTGTCCCAACGCTGCTGACGTGGTCGTGTCCGCCGTGGCTCGTCGCCGAGATCGTCGCGCGTATGTGGCCAGCCTTGCTCGGGGCGTCTCCGGCCGAACCATCGCCTCCGCTAGGACCATGGTGAGTCCCTGATACTCACCCGCTATCGCTACTGCCCCATGAGTGTAGCAGCTCATCGGAACGCGGCCGCCACCACTGTAGGTTGCCCGCCGCCGTGGGGAAAGACGTCGTACCTCGTCTTTGGCCTCTGAACCACGGCTCGGTGCCACACGTCGACCCCTAGGTGAGCATCGACCCTCTAGGTGAGGCGTGGAGGTCCCCAGTCGGCCGGTGTGACCACCCTATGTTGGTCGATGCCGCGCCGATGAGCACAAGGGTGTCGAGGACCTACCCATTGTAAAGAAGAGGAAATGCGAGGGCCTTTGTGCATAAGTGATGTCTCTAGGAATAGTAGCGTGGACCGTAGGTTGTTTGTCCAAAAGCCATGGGCTTTTCCGCAAGAGCATCAGCGCGCCTGCGGGCTCCCCGCGTGGGCCGTCTTCGCGCGCGGGCCAAGCCCGAGTTGGGCCACGTTGGGCCGTTTTGGTCTTTTTCTTTTTCTAGCCGAATTAGTAAAGCTTTTCTATTTCAATTCTGAGTTAGATTTGTATATTTAATATAAATTCACACGAATGTCCAAAAATCATGAAACAATTTTTGTTAGGTTCCTAAAATATTGATATATCTGCTAGTATATTTTATTCATATAGTTTTATAATATTTTTAGGAGTTATATAATTAATTTGAGATGCTTAATACTGTAAGATACTAATTTTAAGAAATTTTTCTGATAAATTGGTGATAGTGTTGGCTCTGAAACTTTCACAGTAAATCCCTAACATTATTAGGTGCTTACTGTAATTTTTACAGCTCCATAATAATTAGTTTGCTAAGGTAGCTAAATGAGCCCTAGTTCGAAAATATATATTTAATCAATAAAATACCAAAGCACCTTGGAATTTTAAAACTAGAACAATTTTTCGAAGACAAAGCCTTACTTGATGACGTGGATACATAGACCAGTACATTACTTATTAAATCTAGCTTGTTAGCTTGCGGAGCGTAATCGTATATTTAAGAGTTACGGTTACCGTTGATTAATTACGCCTCTGCGTTGTATCCACGTATATTATAAGAGGAGCAACGATGGATCATGGAGTCAACTGAAGTAGCAGAAAAGATGATGCGTTGATGATTGGGTCACTATGATGGAATGCGAACTTTTGGTTATATCTTATCCAGGCAGGCCCCGGTGCATAACCCCTATTATTCTGCACTTTTATCTTTTGTGTGCATTAAGTTTTAAGGAGTTGAATGAAAACCACATGCATATATATATATATATATCCTATGAGTCCTACTAGTATGTCAGGATCGTGTAGATTGCTATGCTATAGGATCCGGTAGAAGTCGACTGATTACCTGTCACTCGCGAGAGATAGGAAAGCTATTATTGTCGTTATTACATTACTATCACATGGAATATATATGAATGATAATTAGAGACCGGACGGAATGGTACTTTAGATCTGGACTTGGTTAGGCATTCGAGTGAGGCTCGGATTGCACTTGTTCCGCCTGTGTCAATTGAGGATCGTCTGTTGCTATGGATGGTAGTCAGGTCACAGACTTATTGGAGCGAGAAGGCTCGTTGCTCTCTTGTCGTGGGTTCTGGCTCTTTTCGGACCGACTGATAGGAGGCGGGGATGGTAGAGGTCTAGGCACCACACTGAGTTCGGGACTCAGGAGTGGACGCTTGGAGTCTAAGTTTGGACGGGGACCTGGACCCCTTGACAGGAGAGTGGTCGGTTGGTCTTGCTTGTGCCCAGGGTACAAGTAGGGTGTGTGTTTCGGGGTACCCAGCTGGGATATATTGGTTCACGAATCGTCGTGTGATATGGAACGACTTGGCTATGATCTAGCACCGTAGTAAGAACTGGAATATAAAAGATGGTAAAATGGTTCTGATTGCTTACCACCTGCTTAAAAGTAGCATAGGTGCTTACATAGGATAGTTAATTAATGAAGTAATGATGATTGCTAATGAAATTGAATATAAGGACGCACGTTTAGTAAAGCTTCCGCAGATGCAATAACCCACAAGCCAGATAGCCTTGCATATCCTTATAGTTTTGCTGAGTATAATCGAGTACTCAGGGTTTTATTCCCCTGTTGCAGGTGATCGGATGATACTTAGAGCTGACTCTTGTGTATGAAAACCTCCTGGTGGGCTTAGAGAGGATTCCTTTCACGCTACAACCGTAGTGTTTATTTATAACCCTTACTAAAGTTTTTTATAAGAAAAGTTGTAAAATATGTTAGCATCTCTTGTATACAAATATCCATTATGTTAATGTTCCACCATGTCATTAAATTAATCTTGCTTCCTCTGTAACTTTGATAACATTGATATATTCAGCTTTTATAATCAATTGAGGTAATATTCTGCTACTGTAATAAAGTGATGTAAGAAATGGCTTAAGAATGTTATAAGCTTTATTCTCTCCTTTATGATCCTGCTGGAAAAATGTGGATTTTCGAGTTCTCCCTTGGGGTGTGCTCGATGGAACTGCGTAGTTTAGTGTCATCTCTTGGGTACTTAATGTCTAATGGAAGACAAGTACTGCTGGGAGGCATTAGATTATATGGTTCTGCCATAGTTTACCTGCGGATATAGCCTATATTCTTGGTCATGTGGTAGATCGTAGATGTAACACTCTCGTTGAGTACTTTGTAGTCCACTCCTTGAATATAGGTGCAAGTAGGGTCCGGTTACGAAGGAAGAACAAGCTCTGTTCTTAATCTTCCTTAGTAATATCCCTTATGTGTAGATATAAAGATGACCTTAGCCGTGACTATTAGGTGTAATTGCACTAATCAATATATGTTTTGACTTGTAATTAAGAATGACTTATGAATTATTTTGATATTCTACTTAACCATGCTAATGCTATAGAAGTACTATGAGTGATTTATCATTAATCCATACTTATCATATACATAATTTATCCTATGACTTACTCTTGTTGTGAGTAGAATATTGGTTGTGGTTTATTTCTCCATCAATATCATAAGTTATCAGTACATGTCCGTGCCAGACCTTCCCTATGGTAAAAATATAAATAACGATATCTGGAATACTCCCGCGTGAAGTGCTACAATGTTATAATTATCTATGCGCTTGCAGATTCCTTTTATTTATATATATTCTTTCTAGTCACATAAAATATTAAAGTACTTCTTAGTGTCATTCTAGAAGTGGCATTAGGTTTTACCAACAAGCACTTCTGGCACCAACTTTCGGGATGACAACCTAGTAAAAGATGCTAAGGAATGTAAACATAGGGTGACTACTTAAAACAAGTGACACGTTAATAAATACCAAAAGTGAACTAAACTTTTAGTTTTCACCTCAACTAGCCAAGTCCATTAGAAGGTTGTCATGAGTCTATGGCTAAGGTCCTGTTTGGAAGATTTATATAATTTCTCACATGTAAAGAGCTTACACCTGTATTTCTATGTACACAAGAAAACCATTTGAAATTTTTACCCTGGTAAAATGTTGTTTGGATAATCGTAAAAATTAACCAGCCATGTAGCTTTATAGCAATCATGTGTCTCAAATTTTCTTTCACATCCAACAGTATTCTAAGCGAATTATTCAATCTTGCAGCGAGCTACGAGAGTTCCATATCGCAACGATGCTCAAGGCAAAAATATGGTTTACTTTTCATGCTGTCATGAATGGAAACATGCAAGCACAGAGATCCAAATCTGATTCACAATTCTTTTCACCAAGCATACGCAACGAGAGGGATTGTGCATCACCACACAGCCGCAAGGAATGATGAGATGCCATGCAGTCGAAGCCCCAATGTCCTCGTCATGGATGGCCAAGTAGTGCTCGCCGCCGTCGCCGCAAGTAGTTCTAGGCGCTGCCGTCGCCGCCGCCGCCGCATGTAGTGCTCGCTGGCGCTGTCGCCGCTACAGCCTGACGGCTATGCCTATTGCTACAGGCTATGCACTCGTGGCCGTGAACCACCGATGCGCTTGCAAGCTGCCTCCGCCGCCGATGCGCTCCCAGTAGCCTCTGCCGACGATGCGCTCCGGATGGCTAGTCCTCGCGGCTAGCGACAGTTTGGTCCGTGTCTCGGTGAAGAAGACGAGTGGTTAAAGATGAGCCCGACAAATATCATTTTAAAAGTCGGGCCACGGCATGTCTTTATTTTTTCCGCTAGTAATGGAGCAAAACGGATGTATTTTAATTAGGTTGACCACTCTTCCAGACAAGCTTTTGAAACTCGCCCTGTAAAAAAATTAGGGACTGTATTTTACAGGGGTTTCAGCTCTGAAACCAACCTTCCAAACAGCCTCTATGGAGTTTTTTCACTATTAACTCATATCAAACACACTTGACTAAAAGTGCTCCAACTAAATTTTAACTCAACTAAAACATGGTTCATCTAAACTTTAGGCCTAGTAATCTAGGCAGGCCCCAGGCCTTACGAGGCCTGACCCGTATAGGCATATATGGCCCAATTGCGAGCCACACGAGCTTGGTCCAAGGGAGATGGCATCGGTCAGGCCATACGAGGCCTGACCCGTATATGGCCCAATTGCAAGCCACATGAGCATGGTCCAAGGGAGATGACATCGGTCGACGGTCTCAATGTCTCATATGCAAGGTCAAAATCGATCATTCCTCGTTATCAAGAAAAAAAGATCATTCCATGGTCCACGTTGTTCATAAACGATTTTTAGAAAATTCTAAGACGAAAAATAATTTATTTTTTTATATAGCACGAAAAGGTGATAAACAATGGGAAAGCACATAGGGTGATATTATATTTTGGGGATTTATTAAATTAAAATAATGGACGTAAGGTACAAATCATTTGGTGGTGTGCCACTCATGTCGAGACATGTGTCTCACCTTTCACCCTTTGTAAACTCACACCATGTATTTTTTATGAACCTTAGAATTTATTCGATTTAAGGTTAGGTCGAGCCCAACTAAATCTAACAAAATGTGTAGCTCGTTTTTATTGGCAAGAGCACCATACAACAAATTATATGTCACATTGCAACGCATGAACATATTTGCTATAAATACCTCTTGGTAGTTGAACCCGTCAATCTTTGACTTGCATGGGTGTTTGTATTATCACTTCCTTCAGTATGCGACGTACCCGTCAATGTATTCGGTGATTTTTTTTTTTTCTTTGAGATCTATCGGTTTAGTTTTTCGAAGAAGTTTAGATAGCAGAATTTGCGTGCGTACGTTTAGGGCGCATTTGGTTCTCGTCTCCATGTAGCCCGCCTTACATCTCGGATGCAGGCCGCCGTGAGCCAGGCTCACGCCATGCAAGCTTCAATGTTTGGTTGCGCGCGGCTACAGGGCCAGGAAATTAGGAGCGGCTATTTGGTTGGGGAAATATCCGAGCTCTGGCACACCGCAGCGAGTCATGAGGAGAGGCATCACGCGCCCGCGCGAGCCAGGCAGCGGGAAACACGATTCATTTTCGTTTCCCCAGAGCCCGGCGGGCGGGGGGAGCCATTTGCACGAGCAGGCCCTGGCCCGACGCGCAGTGCAGGCATCCAAACGTCTGTCGACTGCATCTCATGAGCCTGGCCCAAATACATACAGACATCCAAACGCGCCCTTATAAGAGTTGCTAGGACCAAACGTTATTGGAGCTAAAAATGCATGCTAGGACCAAGCGTTAGCACAGTTACCAGGACGAAACGTTCCATCAGTTCGCCGAATAAAAGAGAGTACAGTACACTTTTGCGTTTGTCAGGCGCTGCCCGTTGGAACAGGGCCTTGTCTAGATCACCTCCAAATTTTAAGTTTTTTCACTCTCTCTTCATCACATCAATTTTTTGACGCATGCATGGAGCATTAAATGTAAGTAAAAAAAACTAATTATACAGTTTAGTTGTAAATCACAAGATGGATCTTTTGAGCCTAGTTAGTTCATTATCGGACAAAATTTATCAAATACAAACGAAACGTGCTATAGTATTCAGGTTACAAAAATTTGCAATCTAAACAAGCCAGGTAAACCCAGCCGCCCCTCCACCCGCCAACGTCAAATTCCGGGAGCGACGACCGACGAGCGAGCGAGGGATACGGCGCGATGCCGAGATGGTTACGCCAGCCAAAGCGCGTCCACGTACGTCAGCAGCCGCCGGTGGAGGGAGAATCACTCATCACTCGCCCAAACAAAACAAAGAAACAAGCAAAGCAGGCGCCGGCGTCGCCGGGCAATCCCGCTCCCGCCCTCGCGATCCGTCCGTATCTCCACTTGGCGTGGCGCCGCACCGCTCGCGTGCACGGCGGACCCACGCGCGCCCCCACCACCTCGCGACTGATTTGGAGAGGCGGCACGTAGAAGGCGCCGCACCAGGACCATAGCCATAGCCCCTCTTGTCCTCCTTTTCGGCTCTCTCTCATCCCGTCATTTTCTACGCCGCGAATGAATTCTTTTTTTCGGCGACTGCGAGCGAACAGGTCCACGAACGACCGCGACGCACCGGCACCCGCCAGCTGTGGTGCGGCTGGGCGGTGGGCCCAGATCCGAATTCAGGTTCGTGCGCTATTTGCTGGCGCTGTCGGGTACCAGCAGCAGCAGGAGCGTGGGATCGCAGATTTGGTTTGCTCAGCAGACGTGCTCAGCTCGGGATTAATCAGCGTCCCATCCACACCAAGTGGCGTGGCGGGGAGCAGGCGCAGCCCACGAGACGCCAACTCCACCTCGGCGGCTCGCTCGGCGCCATGATTTCCTCGCCCAATAATTGCGTCTCCGCAGCGGGGTGCATCCTGGCCGCCAGCCTAACCACCGGAAGTTTCTGGACAAGGAGGTTAACGAAACGAGAGACCTCTTGTGTCCGTCAAGCCTACTGTACGTAACATGTACTCTTGCGTTCTGGAGAATTCCTGACCAAAACGTCTCGGTCTTGTGCCTCTCTCTGCACAGCGACTGAACAGGCTCACTGATGAGTTTTATTTCCCCCACGTGTCTCACGCTTCAGGTTCTCGTAATCCATGTCTGTAACCGAGTGGCAGATAGGAGTATGTCATGTTTATTCTGTCCACATCTAGTATTACATAGGAGTTGTGTAAAAAAAACCCATCTCCTTTATCTTTTATTTTATCCTTCATTTTACCCTTCCAGTATCTTTAGGCTTTATTTAGATCACCTGGAAGTAAAGTTTAGATGGGGTAAAGTTTAGTTAGTTCAAGTGACTAATCGGTATACATACAGTATCCACAGGTGTACAAAAAAATAATAATGATAAAGCATACACACACTTAGGAAAGGTGGAACATAATTGCTGTGTTGACAACGGAGTAAAACGTGCTAGAGTTCGTAGAATTATCTAAATTCAGATGTATTCAAGAAACAAGAGGATGTCGAAATATGATAGGGTAAGGACGTGATTGTATTCTAAATAAACTAGTCCCTTGAAATATATCTACATACGTTCCAATTGATCAAAAAATGTATCTCTATTTCATTGTATTTGTCGATGCATGCTAAAAGTCATTGCCACAATAACCGTATAAATGCCAATGTTTCATCAAGGTACTCTCTTCATACTCCTTCCATCCAATATTTGCGGGCGTACTAGGCCTGGAAAAGTTTCTTTCGTTTCCCGTCGTCTGCGGTTAACACGACTCCTTAATTATCCGGCAAGCACCACACGGATCGAGTAGTATTTCTCGCTCGTTTCCACTACTGCTGGCTTGTTTGTGCTCGGCCAACTACATGCAAAGCGAGTGTGGAAACCAAACCATCAGTGGCCGGATCTAGAAACATATGCTAGGAGGGGCTTCTCTTCCTTATTTTCCACATTTAGCCTCTCATTCTAAGCTTCAGTGACTACAAACTTGTAGCGGAGGCTTCTGAGGGACTCCATACATATGGCGGCGGTAGCGGGGGCTCTAGCCCCGGGCGACCTGGTGCTAGATTGGCCCAACGAACCGTCCATTGCGGTCAGGAGTAAATCAGTTAAGCAGAGTTAATACTTCCCTGGTCTTAGTGAAATTTTCTTGTGCGCCCGTAAATACTGAATGAGGGAGTACTTTTCAAGAGGTTATAAAGCCAATCTCAGTAGATGTTTCATGTTCTGGTTTCTAAGACTCCATGCGTTGCAAACAATGTAAACAATTTCCATCCCCATGAAACTAATTCCATCATATGAAATTTTCATCACCTCTCTCTCTTCATCTGTACTATGTCATGTTAACTTATCTAATGCATATAAAACTTCCATAAAACCCCGTTCAGACTGGCCTAAGCATAAAACTCTTTGTATGGTACGCATGGTCCATTTGATGACTTGGTGCGGTATCAAAGTTCAATCATCACCTTCAGTTGAAATAGTACACCAACGTCTCTAGTAAGAAATTATACGTACCGCTTCCTAGTTAGAAAATAAATAGAAATATGGTGTTAACAAAATACCTTTGAGGGTAACTTAATAAAATCCATTATTTCTCCATGTTTAACTTTTATTTGAAAATGATTTTATGCTTAGTCTAAAATTGTACTCGTATTCTATGCAACATTGTATACTCCCTGAAGTTAAGGGAGCACCGTTCCGAAAATCCGCGTCGGCAAGGAGCTGCCAGCCAACCGTCCGTGGTCCGTGGTCCGTGGTCCGTGGTCCGTGGTCCTCTCCTGGGCATAAATGGACGGCAGCGGCGCCAGTCGGGCGTACGTCCAGCAATTCGCCGGGCCATCAGGAAAGTGGCAGTGCCGCCGCTGCCGCAGGCGTGTGGTGGAAGCGGCGCGGCATCACGCGATCCGCGGGCAACCGGCGCATGCCGGTGCCTGGCGCTGTGGGCGCGCGGCTGTACTGCCTGTCGGTCTAGAGCCAGCGGCTCGAAAAATAAAAAGAGGACCGGCGGCCTGCGTGCGGCACTGCGGCCGGTGGGCGCCTCGCCTCGGTGGGTGAACCCCCCGGCCTCGCGATCCGAGCAACACGCCCGCGGGCCGGCTGATGCCGACATCTTGGTGGTGGGTGCCCGCCCCGCGGCGCGGTCCTCTTAGCGCCGCACGCTGATCCTGATCTCGCCGTTAGCGCGGGCGCCGCCGTCCGCCCACCGGTCCACGCCTCTCATATGATGTGATCCTGATCTGCCGCGCGCGACTCGGCCGTCCGGTTGTTTTCCCTTGGATTGGATGACCTGACCTCTCCCGCGCGCGTCTTGTTCGTATTCGTTGTTCCCTCTTGGATCGGATGACCTGACCTCACGAGACAAGATCGAGAGCTTAGCAAGGAGCACGTAGGAGCAGTAGTAGTGCTGAAAAGTAGTGCTAGCACTGGAAGCTCATCTGTCGCATTCGCAGGGGATTTGCCAGATCGGCTGGTTCTTGTTCTATCGACTCAATATACGGAGTATTCAACTCGGCATTGAGATTTGATACCGTTTGGATAAGGCCAGTGTTTTGCCTCTCGAAAGCACCGCTCTGTGTATGACCATGCATATAAATTTATTAATTCATTTATCTTCATCCTGTACAACTCTTTTAAAAAATAAACACGAGGAAAACTGTCTTAGATTAAGTACAAGTTCCATATTCGAATTCATTAAGTTTCATATCCAAATTCATTATACCTCTGCAGTCATGCTTGAACCGGAGTACAGACATGAGGCTGAGCTCTGGTACTTTTGCTTCAGTATATACGGCAATTTTTGTAACTACAAGCAACGTCAAGAAGGGTTTGCTCAAACTGTATCGTCACACCGATCAATTGGTAACGAGTAATCATGGCGTGTGCCGTCCGTCTATAGGATCGAAAGGCAAGAAATTCGGTCCACCTTTCCTACCATCAGCACGCACCTCCCCGCACCAAGGAAAAAAAGAAAACGTCAGCTCCACCTTCCAATCGAGAGCCAGGCTTGTCCGCGAGCGGCGTATCTTCCGGCACCAACAAGTTTCCCCGCGCGACAAGGTTCGCTCAAGTTGACGATCCGTTAGCGGCGCAGCCGCGGCGTGGGAGACTGGACTGGAGAGGGGGAGGGAGACGTGCGCGGGATGGATGCGACGAAGCGCGGCGGTGGAGGCCGCCGCGGCCCCACGTGTCTTTACGCTCCACAGCGTGCGCGGCAGATGCCGACGCCGCCCGGGTGCGCACTGACCAGAGACGGTCTCCAACCACCACGACCATAATACAAGACTCATTCATCTTTGATAGCGCTACAAATAAAAAATTTATTATCTATTTTTAGTTTTCTCTAACAACAAGATCCAAAAAGATAATTATTTCTATAAATAAGTCTTCAGAAGAAATAATACTGAGATTTAAATTATACATCTCTCGTCACCCAAAATATAGGTATTTCATATAAGTACTTCTTTAAAGGCTATAGTTATTATCAGACATCACCCTAGGCGCACGGATCGTGATGCGTTGTCTTCCTCTCCCGCGGGGCCCGCGCGCCCGGCCACGACGTGCTCGCCCTGCTTGGCGTGGCGTGCCGCTCCCTCCCCCTGCAGTGCCCCGCTCCAGGTGGGCCCTCGAGCGGCGGCTTTGCCTTTGCCTCCGTCTCCGTGCCGTGCTCCCTTCGCTTTTGGTTTTGGGATATCTGAGGGATTTTCGTTCCGCGCCCTCCAGACTTCCCGTTTTTGGCTCGGTGCCCTTGCTCTAGAGCTCGTCACGGGATTGATACTAGCTGTTATTAGTTCAAACTAAATTACATTTTTTCAAAGGAGAGAGCTCGAGCTAAGGGCATGTTTGGATTATATTCTAAAATCTGGATTTTAATTGAAAATAATCTTTGACGTTTCATGGATTCTACACATGTGTTAAAATCCTAAGGTGTTTGATGAAATTCTTGGATTTTAAGATTTTTCTGCACATTCTTAAAATCCCTATGGATCGAAACACCACGTAAGATAACAAATCAAAGTCTAAATTTGCTCATGACACTTTCTCACAAGAAACCAGAAGAAACTTTCTCACATAGCTAGGTCAACCTCACCTAGGTCTATAACCCATACAGGAGTACTTAGGAATTGATTAACAAACATAAGAGAAAGGATTGATGTTTAATCTTTATGGATGGCAAGCATCAATTATAATGACCTTTTCTTTTGAGTAAAAAGGTATAACTTCCATTTTGCCACTTACCTTCAAGGGAGCATAAGGGTTGTTTTTATGGGCGATGTTGTAGCATGATGACAGGGGATAAACTACCTATTTTGTCAGCACAATTTTAAGGACATGTTTGGAACTACTCAACAAATTCCACCGTGAAGCAGCTTCAGAAAAATATGAAGCTTCTAGAGCATCTCTTTAGGTGCTTTGACAACTCCATATTTTTTTTGAGCAGAGTTTGTAGAGCTATATTTGTATGGCTGAAAAAAAATAGAGCGAAGTAATCCTAAATTGGTCCTAAAAGTCGTTTATATTTTCATTTTTAATCTCATTTCTCAATTTGTGAACAACAGACAACAGGTGATCTGAAAGGCACGTGAGAACTTCGGTGTATGCAGTCGCTAGCCCAGGAGTTTTTCTTTTTCCAAAAAAAAATAAACTTAAAGATGGGTTTTTTATGAAAACAAAAACGTAAAGATGGGTTCACTTTAGGAAGAAGGCCCGGCAGCTATTGCGTTAAGATCATGAGAGTCTAGGGACCTAAAACAGAAATGGCACCCGTAACACCTGCCATACGTTACGTAATTTTGCAGGCCGGCAGGTGGCAGACGCGAAAAAACGGCTGCCTAATTTTAATGGCGGCCTCGCTAAAGACGTGGGGCGGCGGCGAGGAGAGGACAGGACAGTCAAACCGCTCGCTGACTGCGCCGAGTTTTATTCCCTCTCGCCGCTCGACCACTCGCGCTCCGCTTTCCCCCTGCCTGTTGCCCTTTTTTAACCCTCCCGGCTGCCTATAAATGCCGCCCCCTCCCCCTCTCCTTATCCTAGACGCCACACACCCCCCCTTGCCCACACCATCTCGCTGAGCCGGAAGACCCGCACACACACGCCACTTGTAACACCATGGCGCCCCGGGTGGCGGACAAGTCGCCGTTGCCGCCGGCCACCGGCCTCGGACTGGGCGTTGGCGGAGGAGTCGGAGGTGTGGGCATGGGCCCACACTACAGAGGCGTGAGGAAGCGCCCCTGGGGACGTTATGCCGCGGAGATCCGCGACCCTGCCAAGAAAAGCCGCGTGTGGCTGGGCACGTACGACACGGCCGAGGAGGCCGCCAAGGCCTACGACGCCGCCGCCCGCGATTTCCGAGGCGCCAAGGCCAAGACGAACTTCCCTTTTGCGTCCCAGTGCCCCGCCGCCGCCGGCGGTGCTGGCAGCCCCTGCAGCAACAGCACCGTGGACTCGAGCAGTGGCGGCAGCGGCTGTGGCGTCCAGGCGCCTATGCAGGCCATGCCGCTGCCTCCGGCCCTCGATCTCGATCTCTTCCATCGGGCGGCCGCCGTCAACGCGATCTCCGCCGGCGGCATGCGGTTCCCGTTCAAGGGCTACCCCGTCGCGCGCCCGACCCCGCACCAGTACTTCTTCTACGAGCAGGCAGCGGCTGCGGCGGCCGCGGCGGCCGGCTACCGGATGCTCAAGGTCGCCCCACCGCCGGTCACCGTGGCCGCCGTCGCGCATAGTGACTCCGACTCCTCGTCTGTGGTTGATCACACCCCTTCGCCTCCCGCTGTGACGGCGAAGAAGGAGGTGGGCTTCGAGCTGGATCTGAACTGGCCGCCGCCGGCAGAGAACTAGGCACGCCGGAGTTTTTAGCTGACGACTTAGTAGTTTCTTTATCCCTTTTGCCTTCATCAGGAATGTTATTTCTGGTTGTTTGGTCCTGTATTCTTGTTCTGTAGACTATGAGATGGGGAGCCTTGTAAATAGTTTTTTTTCCGCCGAGACGGAAATGATCTGAGATCTGTTCGTCTGTCTGGACGGATCAAGCCGGCGTTGATATGGGTTTAAACCATGTAGTAGTGGCGGAGGTAGCAAATCTGAGGGGTGCATTTGTATGTGTGGGTGTGAGAGTTTGCAATATGTGGAATGCATATATTGTTGAAATTTGAGTGTTATCGCTGTTTTTCAATTTTTTTTGGGTGCGGCCGCACCCACTAACTTCGCTATAGCTCCGCCATGCCATGGAGTATTGATTAGTATAATTCTTAAGTACTGAGAATATAATTGTTGAGGAAAAAAATGACCCAAAGAAATCTGTCTGCAAAAGGTGTCTAGCTTGGTTGGGAAACGCAGGTCGTCATTTATTTGCGCCGCTGCGTTTTCACCCCTATCTAGTAGTATTTTGTTGCCGTCACGGTGACACGACAAATTTACTTCTGGTTTGGTCAGTGACATGTCTCATTCTGCACGGCCTAAATAACACGACAAAGCTGTTTCCTCCTTGATTTGGAGCCAAACGACGTGCTCATCAGCTGACCGCCGATGGGTTTGCCGAGGTAGCAGAACTTGCAGAAGCATCGTTATCCAAGCCACTTGTTTCCACGGCTTTCCCAGCTACGCTACGCCATATAACGACAGTAATTATTGTTCTCACCGCGGCCAATTTGCGGCGACGAAATAATTTTCAAATCCATGGGTCATGGCAGCGTCGAGGAGACGGCAGGCAGGCGTACAGATCTTTGAGAGAAGAAAAAGGCAGATGCGATGGAGTGGCGCGGAGTCGCGGGCCTCGGGCGGAAGGCAGGTGTGGACGGGACGACTCCTCGAGCGGTGGGGTGGCTGGATCTTTCCGCACCGGCGACGATCTGTTCGTACGACGGAATCGCGGCTTTGTGCTACTCGTGACCTTGAGAATAACGTGTTCGTGTGGGCGGGGCCCCGTGCGACGCGTGTGCGCGTCGGCAGGCCCCGTCGTTGCCGGCTGCCGGATCCCCTGCGCGAGCCCCGCTCTGGGCGGCGACGGGTGGTTGCCTGGTTGGGCGCTCGCGTCTTGCGGGCGCGGGCGCGCCGGATGCGCGGCTGGGCCTTGTTCGGTGTTCCGTGCTCGGGGCGGCCGCGTCCGGATGCGGCGCGAAGACCGGGCGTGGTCTCGGCCGACAGCTGTGGGCCTGGCGCAGCGGGAGGGCCGGCATCAGGGGGCAGTGATTCGCGCGGCGGCCGCTTCTCCTCGTCATGGGGCCCACCGCGCGCCGCGCCTCCGGAGGATTGCCGCTTTCCGTCGTTTTACTACTTGCTCGCCGCCTGCATGCTTTGGTTTTCTTGGTGCACCTAATAATTATGTATGTATGCGGTGCATGACTGCATACGGCGTCATCAGTAACAATCAGAACATTTTTTAGGACGCGGTTAGATGCAAAAAAATTTTGGATTTTAATTTTTGTTTGTATTTGACAATTAGTATCTAATTATGGACTAATTAGGTTTGAAAGTTTCGTCTCGCGATTTCTCACCCAACTGTGCAATTAGTTTTTTTTCGTCTACATTTAGTACTCCATGCATGTGCCGCAAGATTCGATGTGATGGGTACTGTGCAAAAAATTTTGGGAACTAAACAGGCTCTTAATTACGATGTGTGCTAACTTATGCTGAATCTTTTTTCTTGATTATCAAGATTATTTTAAAAACAGCAGTTGGAATTTCAAATTATAAAGATTACTTTTAAACGACAGGAGTAGTTTGCAGGCCTAAGATCATACTGTATTGAACTCCACTGATAAATCTTGATTCACCTCTTCACAGCCTTTTATTTACATGTAAACCGGTAATATTCCTTCTAGTCTTTAGAATTTAGGAATAATAGATTTGCAAAAGATTTCAAAATCACTAGCGCGGCTAGTACTACTTCGGCCTTTGAGGGTGGCTGTGCCCTTCTGTACCATTTTCTTTGCTGGACGGCAGGGAACCCACGCCAGACGGCAAGGCTGGAATCAATCAACAACGGCGGGGTGGCCGGTGAAAAGCGATGGCGCACGTAATGGAGGGGTGTGGACGTGTGAGCGAGGGAGGGGGAGGTGCGGCGGGGAGTGTGGGGGCATTGACTGAGGCCCTCTGATTAGATCCCACCCAAAATTTAAAAAATTTAAGATTTTTTGTCACATCAAATTTTACGATATATACGTGAAACATTAAATATAGGTAAAAGAAAAAAAATACACAGTTCAGACGAAATCCACGATACAAATTTTTTAAGCCTAATTAAACTATAATTAAATACTAATTAACAAATAACAACGAAAGTGTTACAGTAGAAAAAAAAAAAGCTAAAAATTTCCGCAGGCCTCAGACGTGCGTGCACGGAGGGGGCACCGATCGGCGTTGATGGCAGGTGGGGACCATCGCATGCTAGTGCTCGTACTACTAGTACTGCTAGTTGGGCGGAGTAGCGGCGGATGGCGTGCGGAGGCGCGGAGCAGCGCGGACACGGAAAAGGACGCGCGCTCCGCTGCTCCCTCGCTCCGTGTGGCGCCGTGTGCGGCTTCTACCATCCCCGCGTGGCCCAGCAGTAGCTTTGGATCCAAGCAACGCCGCCAGGAAACCGCACCGCAAGCTACGAGAAAGGCGAGCGCAGAGAAACCGCGGGCCGGGGCAGGCCAGGACAGGCGGTCGCGGTGGGCGTGGGCGTGCGTCGTTGTAAGTGGGGACACTGGCGGGGCCGGCGTCCTCGCTGAGTCCTCCCGCCGCTACGCCACGTTTGGCGCTGCGCGGCGCCATAAAGTAGTGGCCGGCCATGCATGCATGTAACAGTAGACAGAGACAATTGTCTTTAGATATCTGGTGGATATTTACTTTGAAGCATTCTGGTAAGAGACCACTCTGGTTCGGTAAAATTAGACCACAGGATACCGCAGACTAGTTGAGGAAAGAGAACAACGGTGAAATAACATTCTTGCCCCTATCGCTTTCTTCTTCCTTTCCCCCTTTCTTTTTTTTCTGTTTCCTGTCCCCGTCATGGGCGACTACGCCTCCGACGCACGCTGCTTGCCTCCTGCGTCTTCAATTCCTTCGTCCTTCCAAGTCGAGTGATTCTGAGAGCAGGGGAGGGAAAGGCAAAGCAGAGCCCGTAGCGTCCTTGTCACGGATAGATACTAGATTGCTGGCAAAGGTGTTGTCAAGGGGGGCTACCTAGGCCGGCGAGAACGGCCAGGCTCGTTCGGGCTTGGTAGCGCCGGCGGCGGTGGGCGCTGTAACACCCCTGGTGTTAGGCTTGTATAATTACACTTGCATTTCATGAACATGAGCATCATTCATCCATTCATGAGCTTATATCACATGAAACATGTTATCAAAACATTGCAACATGCTGTATATTTCATGAGTGTTGTTTTTTATGAAATGAATAGTGTGCAGCACCTAAGTACAACATATGCAACTCACTTTAGTGGAACATAGCTAGTTAGTACGATGCAACAAGATCATGAAACATGTGAAACATGACTATGAAACAAAAGTAACATTTCAATTGTTTTTCATTGTTTCAATACATTCAGTGCTTGATTCTTGTGTGACCAATGTGTGGTATGGCTAAATATATTTTTAAACAATTTAGCTATACTTAGAAGGTCATTAGGAACAATGTTCATGTTGATCATTTTGCCTAATTAAGTTTTCAAGTCATGGTTTGACTAGTGTTGACCTCTAGAGCTCTTTGGTTTGACTGTTTAAAAAGTACAACTTAGAGTCTATGCATGCCTGAGCAACCTAAAGCAAAGTTGTAGCAAATTTTATAAGGAACAAAAGTTATTTTATGACCAACTCATGAAAATGTGCACAGCATGCTCAAAAAGGTCTCACAAGTCAAGATTTGGGGCTGTATTCAAAACTCTGAAAATTTTCTAAGTCTAAAATGCAATGTCAGTTTGATCGAGTTGACTTTGGCTTGATATAACTCATGATCCGTTGAGTTTTAGCTGGTGATTTCTGAAGCATTGTTGTAGCCCTATCATAGCTCTACAACATTCATGTACATTGCTTCCACTAATTCTTCATGGTTTAGGAACTGTGTAGCGTTGAAAAGTGCCTGTCAGTCGGCTCATTGATCGCTGAATCAAAATTTCAGACTTGCTACAGTGCCGACCGATTTCAGAAAACCACCGCCGCATGGCGCCACCCGTCGCCGGCCGCCTAACCGCGCAGGCCACGCGCCGCGGCCATCCTGGCACTACCGGCCATTGCTTGAACCCCCCCCCCTCACGCGCCTGCTCGACCGACTCACAGTCCATTTTTCATTTCCTTCGCCTTCCACCGTGAGCAGCGCCGCTCCGCCATTGCCGAGCAGCTCCGCCATTGCCGAGCAGCTCCGCCGTCGCCTAGCTCGCTCGACCGCCGTAAAAACGCGACTGCCAGCTCGTCAACAGCTCCGACGTGTCCTCCTCTACATCCTCCACCTCTTAGCTGAGCCGTTTGAGTCTTGGTAAGGGCACATTGGCCATTTCCACCACCGCCCGCCATGACGGGGTCTCACCGGAGTTGGAGCTTTACGCGGCCAACTACCACCGAGGCCTTCTCGTCCTCCTCTCTTTGTTTGGGTAGCACCGTAGCGACCCCCTGTAGCTCATGCCGAGCTCGGTTGAGGCAGCCATGGCTTGCCGTCGCCGACATCTCACGCCGGAGCTCTGCCGTGCCGCCATCACTAGCGACGCGCCACCTCCGCTAGGTCTTAGGTCTCGCCGGTAGCACCAATCGTATCACCTCATCACGGAGATCACGCCGGTGCTTTCGGTGTCGTCGGAGGAGCCACCGTCGGCGAGCTAGACCATCGCCACGTCGTCGCGTGCCGTCTCCCCTGTTCTGTGTCGCTGACCAGCGGGCCCGGCTGACATGCGGGTCCCACGCGTCAGTGACAGTGTAGTGATAGGATAGTTCAAATTTACAGATTTATATGCTGTTTTGTGAATTTTGTAACTACAAATATGTATATCCAAATGGTGTGATTCAAATTTTGTTAGACTCACAGGGAAGTCTAGTATTTAAGAAAAATATGACATGAGCACATGATGTAGAAATTTTGGATGAATTAAATAGGAAACTGAAATGTGTTTTTAAATGCATGCAAACTTGTTTAAATCATATCTTGAGTTTCTGTGATCCAAAAATTATGAAATTTTGTGGGTAAGCTAGTCTTGCTTAGTAAAAGCTCTGGTTAAAATTTGAGAGTCATTGCATGTATGATTTTTGAGTTATAGATTTTCCTTTTATCGTTGATTGATACTTGTGTGAATTTTTGTAAATTATCTAGGAAGCCTATGACCATGAAACTTGGTGGGTAGTATCCTAGTACCTTAAGGATGTTAGAAAAAATATGAAATCTGTTGCTTGGCACTTTTAACTAAGGTTTTTTCTATTTATGCCTTTTTAAGCACTTATGCCTTGTCATTTTTGTGTAGGCTATTTTACTTATCCAAATGCCATGAAAATTTTATGGTAGTCTACTTAGAGTAGTACTATGCTACTGTAATTTTATTAGATTTTTATAAGCACCAGAAATATATATTGTTGTTGTAGCGCTAGTTTAAAATAAAATAAAATAATCCTCTTTAATTGGAGTTTAGTTAATAATGTTCGCTTTGGTGTATCTTTGAAGCATCTTAGTTTGCTGTGATGATGTTGACTACCTTGTAGAAGAGCTTTGCTACTACTATGTCCAATAAAGTTAAACATGTTCATCTACATTTCATGCATCATGATCATTACATGTCATCTCTCCGATGCACCTATGCATTAGCACTTATACATCTGCATCATACAGGATCGCAGGAGGAGTTGCTAGTAGCAGTTCAGGAAAAGCAGACCGGGACAGATCCACAAGAAGTCCAGGCATAGGAGGTGCCAGAGGAAGAGGAGCAAGGAGAGGACTTGCCCGAGTGCGTGGATCATCAACCTAGTTCGTTCGAACGAGGCAAGCCCCGGAGCATTATAAGTCTCCTAATTTATAAAAGCAATTCTTTCTATATATATGAGTTTATATATTGTTGCATTAAGTTGTAGGAGTTGATTGAAATCGTTGATGCATTTATTACTATCCTTGCCTACCTTATTACCTTTCCCCTGTTAGGTCAGGATTGAATAACTGTTTAGCCTTGCTTAGACCGGTAGCGATCGGTGATTTTCGGTCACCTACTTTTATAGGTGGTTACTGGAAGAAATTAGCTATGGAAAGAACGATATCCTGAAATTAACCATGTGTGATGAATAATTGGAGACCGGACGGAAAAAGTTAGAGGCAACCAGACAAGGTTCTGGGGTGCCGTTAGTTTTCCTTCTGTGTCGATTAAGGACCGATCGTTGCTCGTCCCTCTTGTCATGTTGAACGCATGCCTCACATTTAGATGGCCGAATAAAGTACCTTTCGACCACGAAGCTAGTGACACTTTTCGAGCCGGGATAAACTCGGATTGGCAGACTGGTGCTGAAGGGGGTATAATGGGGACGCGAAGAGTAAGCCCAAGGTGCGCCCTGGCTGTCGGGCGGTCCCTGGGCAGTGCGGTCCATGACTGTTATCCCGCGGCTACTTGGAAAGTCTCATTGGTGATCTGTAGCTCACTTGATCGGTGAGTGTGGTTTGTGTGAGGAATAAATCACCAGCTGGTTAGGAATCAATTCGAATCGCCATCGCTCCTGGATAGTGAGCACTTGACTCGAGCTATGACATCGTAGTAATTATTATGGAACAACGATGGTTATCTGGATGGTATGGACATGCTAAAGCTAAATTGGTAACTGGATGTTATTGGTTAATCAAGTGATTGCTATAGTACATGTGCTTACCTAGATGAATAGGTTATAATAAAGATGATGCAAAGTATTTAAAATGATGTCTTCATGATAGCTTATGCTTTTCGCAAACAAGTCAGCTAGCCCACTAAAGAAAGCCTTGCATAATCCTTGGTGTCGCTTTATTTTGGTTTAAGATGGGTAAGTCTAGTGAGTACCTTCGCATTACTCAGGCGTTGTTCCCATTGTTGTTGCAGATGGTCAAATGTACTACGTCTATTGCATTAAGCGCCTGCACTCGGCGATGGGTGACAACTAGGACCAAGGGCAATGGTCTCTCGTATCTCTCATCTAATGCTTTTGTGGAAGATGACTACCTACTGGCACTGTATCTGAACTAAAAGTGTGTGCGTGACTTTAAAACTATTTGCTTCCGCTATTTTAGTTTGAACTTGGGTTGTAATAACTTTATGTTATAAACTCTGATGTATCCACTGTCATTGCGAACTTTATGTAACATGTGATGGTGACTGCTAAACTTGTATGATCTTGGTTTGTATGTCGATTGGTTTGAAATCCTTCATGGTTTCACGGACTACCGGGTTATACGGGCTTAAGTTTGCTAAATTATCTACTTCGGCGGAAGATTTTCTTACTTAATCTCGTATAATTGGTCGATTCTATTACACAGCGCGCCGGTCGGGTCGCGTCGTGAGTTAACGGGCTGCTTTGCTGGTTCGCTCTCTTCTTGGTGGAGGAACATGTCCCGATGAACACCCACCATCGGGACCGCTGCCGACGACGGCGAGGAGGACAACGATGTGAGAGGAGGACGAGGACAAGGGACAAGGCGGTGACCGGGCGAGGCGGCTCCCGTGCCTCCCGGTCGCGCGGCGGCAGTGGGGACGGACCGAGATCCAACGCCGAGACGAGCGCATTGATCGGCTTTTGAGCCGCGGCGACGCGGCACGGGCGAGGACATGGACCACGCGCGGCGGTGCATGGACGCGCGCCCGGGGTGTGAGGTCGTGACGCTGCGCGCGGCGCCAGCGGCCATTGCCGCGATCGCCGCCGTCGTCGTCACTTCCAGGGTCGAGATTTGGGAGCGGGGGCAGGGTCCGGCAACAAGCCCCTTACCGTCACCTGCCTCGGTGGCGCCACCATGTGGCCTCAACCGGTGGCCGCCACAGCGCCTCCTCCCCGACCGACGAGCGCTCCCCTTCCCCTTTCGGTGGTGGTGGCGTCTGCGCTCCAGCCAGGGTAACCAAACTCGAACTCCGCATCGCCCGCGCACCCACGTGGCCCACCGGTGGCGCCAGGAGTCGAGGAGGTCAAGCACGAGGCCGAGAGGAGGAGGTGGTGGATGGGGCTTGCCAACACGATGAAGTAGCCTCCACCGCTAATGGTGTGGGGACATCCGGGGCTGGATGGCGCGCTGGCGAACGGCACAAGAAACAGAAAAAAGAGAAAGAGAGAGAGGAAGAAGAAAGTGGCAGGGGCAAGAATGTCATTTTACCACTGTTCTCTCTCCTCAACCGGATGCAATAGGTTTGCGGTGTCCTGTGGCCTGGTTTCACCGAACTAGAGTGTGTTCTGACAAAATGCTCCAAAGTCGGTGTCCGCCAGCAAAGGACCATCACTTTGGATGTCCAACAGACCATTATCCCTAGTACATAACGCCTCCTATTGCATGGGGGCAGGCTGCGCCGACCACCGAGGGCCCGCTGCTGTGCTACGCGTGGGGCAGAAACGTACGGCTTGGTAAATTGGTGGCGGGGTCCTTGGAGCGCCGGTCTCATAGCATGGATTTGTCAAGGCTGGAGGCTGCAGCCTGGAGGAGCCTAGGCCCGAGCGGGTGGGGCCGTAGGAGGTGAGAATTTAGTGGTGGCGCGTACTTACACGCATGATCAAGCAAGCAAACCGCTACCGACACGCTTTTGGGGGGCGGCATTCACGTTGGCACGCTGCGATCCTTTGTTGCCTCTTTGTTGCAAGGGTACTCTTTTTTTAGACCAAAAAAATTATATTAAATTATAGCTGATTACAGGATCACGTTACAAACACTTTGGAATACACTATGTATATCTAGAAACTGATCATTTAAATTGTGCTCACGTGCTTTGTATAGCTCCAAATCTCAACTCCAAAGCCGTATGACAATTCGTATGGATAACCACACAGGCAAACACTCAGCAAAAGGCCCGAGAACAGATGCCCAATGAACGATGGCCTATATTCCTACAGGCAAAGTGGAGAAACTTCTTTTTTCTTGTGTGTTTCCTTCTTCTTTCTGCCACCGATGAATAAAGATGATTGTTCTGAAAACTATCCTCCTAGTCCTTCATTATGGTCAGATCTAACCACAACGAATCGAAGAAGAAACTAGAGAAAATTATTCCTTTGCAACGACATCATCTGCATCTTGATGCCGCCGTCCGGAAAGCCACGTCTCACGTGAGCTCACAGCTAAAGGAAAAATTCCTATGGTTGTTCAGCGATCTGAGTATAGGAAGACCGCCATAAGCACCAACTTGATGCTAGGGTAACTCTAGTAGCTTGGCAGATGAACTCCCCTATTTGAGTCCTTGCCTTGGTAAAAAGGGTAAAAACACACGCCATCAACACCTTGGGAAAACAACACCTTAAAAATAAGTATTTGTTAAATTTCCTCTCCGACTCATAACTTTCTACGCTCGATTGAAACTTCGGGCCCTAATTCCATTTTTTACCCTGTTCTGCATTTTTTATTGATTTTTAGCATGAGTCGTGGTGTTCCTGACTCCTACCACCGACGCCCCTTGAAGCTATGCACTTCCTGCCAACCCTTTTCTCGTTGAGCTGTCACAAGCTACGATCAGCTTTGCTGCAACCACATGGTGTTGCCCTCAGCTTGCCCTAGAATGACATGCTGAATGGTGAGGACAATGACCTGTCTTTCACTAGATTGTTCAACTAACTTGAGGTGCTGCCTTCTTCTATTGCCCTACCCACCTCGTGGCCAAATTAGGTCGACCACTGGCCTGACTACCGCTTTATGCATCTACATGGAGCTATCTGGTGGTGGCTCTCTAGTGACCTGGAGGGCAAGGCTTGCTAGCTAAGCTAGGGTTGATGCATATTGGCGTAGTGGCAACGCCCGCTGGTTAGGTAGGGAGGGACGATGATGCCTGCTAGGTCGGGCGGCGATGCCTGCTCCCATGAGATGGAGCGACAGGGGCGCTATGCGAATGACCTAGAAGAGACGCACAAAACAATATGTGGGCCTTTCTTTTGTTTTTAGGAAGTTCATAAAGGATATTATTAGAGAGGGAGATAAATTATCACAACCCAAAAGTCGTTCCAAATAAAGCTTTGCCAAAACCCCCTCAAGAAACTCGAATCTATGACCAACACTCTCTATCTTTAGCTTTAGACCCATTCAAACTCCAGAAACCTCTCTTGATAGTAAGCCTCGAGCCGCTTACTCCTTGGTTTCACCTTTTTCTTCTCAACCAGCCCAATGTAATATGATCAATCCTCTAGTGTCAAGGTTAACCTCAAAACTAGCTCGACCCAAATCTAGTAACGAGGACCATGTCTCAATTCCCGTTGTTTGTCAGCTCCCACTCCTAAATCTCACGAAGAAATCTTCTGGAAACGATGATCAACCCTAATTGAAGCGAATGTCAAGCCAGAGCCAAGCAGATCAACGAATCCCACATACAAGTCGAGGGTAAAAAGGAAAGTTGGATCAAGAAGCTCCACCGAGGAGGAAGTCGTTTCTCTAAGTAAAGGCTTATCCTCGATATTGATTCTCCTAGGTTTGACATCAAGTTAGATTTTCAAATTGACTATCGGATTGTCCGACCTTTCTCCTTGGATAGTCCAACAATCTCTAGTCAACCATAGTTAACTATTCCACATGGCAGAGTCCACAAGGAACCATCGAACTGTATGACAAATATTGTTGGACTATTCGATAGGGGCACAAAAATTTGGAAAACATGAAAAATGTTATGTTACCCACTTCCTAGCCCCTGGACCCACATGTTAGCTCAAGATGCTCTCCAAAGTCATCAAAACCAACTCCCCTCACACACCTCTCTCAACACTCTCATCGCTCACGTTGTCTCTCTCTAGCACCAAGGGCAAGGAAGAGGGCAAGAAGGTGTGGCAGAATCATCCGAAATAACACGCTTTTGGAGGTGCTCGTCTTCCACTAGACACTAAGCACTCCAAAAGTTAGCTACATCGGACAGTTCCATCGAGCACACCCCAAGGGAGAACTCGAAACAATCCACATTTTACATCCATAATCCAACAATGAGTACGAGCTTACAATACTTAGCTCATTTCCTACAACAAGAGTTCTTGAAAATTATTTATTACAATACCAGAGTTCAGAGCGCGATAATTAAATAGCGGAATGAAAATAAACATGTAGCAAAAACGATACATGGATTCATCTGTGCCCACCAGAAGAATCCTCCACACAAGAACTACTCCTCAAGCTGCACCTGCGACAAGGGTAAAATAAACCCTGAGTACACAATATACTCGCAAGACTTACCCGACTAGTGGGCATAGTTTCTCAACTCTCAAGGATATGATAGGCAATATGGGTTTGCTGTTTTCTTTTTGTTTGTAAAAAGCATTACTAATAGTTCATCCTTACAGTCAAGTTTTATTAGCAGTCATGATTACTTCATTAGCTAATCATTAATGGTAAGCACCAGTTCTACTTTCTAGCAAGGGTCGAGCAATCAGAACCATTTCACCATCTTTCATCTTTTAGTTTTTACTACGGTGCTAGACTATAGCCAAGTCATACCATCTCATGAAAATAGCGATTCATGAACCAATATACACTACTATAGAATAGCACTTCACAGTCAGCCTCATCATTACCGGAATTAGGAGAACCGGCAGTGTTGAGTCTTCATTGCCTGTTCTTGGCTCTGAAAACCAAAAATAGATTTGGGATGTGACCGAACCAGCAGTGATGACAACTATCACTGCTGGTTTGTGTCTCTAACCGATAGTGGCTTGATAGCCACATATCATTGCTGGTTCAAGCCAAGAGCCGACAGTGATTGGGCTCTATCACTGTCGGTTCTACCAAAAAACCGACGTTGGTAAGCCTACAGCATAAAAAGACTGCAGCCGTCCTCTCCTTCCTGCTCTCTTCCATCCCAAGAATAGAGGCGCGCGTTTGGGCCCTTCCCTCTATTATTGCGGCTGCTCTTTACCATGAAGCAAGCGCTTGGATTTTGAAGAATGGTTTGATCTTTTTGCTTGAAGGTTAGTAACAAACTTCCACTCCTTTGATTTTGTTGCCTAATTAGCTTCGTTTTGTTGGCTACATTGCTTGATTCTCATTCTCATTCTTTCTTCATTCTAGAGAGCACGTTTCTAATTGGACATTTGTGCAAGGCTCAAATTGTGGTGAATCCATCATCCAAAAGGTTGGTGTCTATGAACACATTTAAATTCCTAGCTAATTATTCCATGGTGGTCAAGATCATCATTTTTAGTATGTGATGCCATAATTAGTTCTTAGAAGTAGAGTAGATTCTTTTACAATTTGTTGAGAAAATTAATCTATGTGTCACATAACAATGCATTGTTTGGAGCTACATTATTGTTCATGATCATGTCTCTAATTTTAGACTTTTTTTCAATTAGCGTCTCCATTTTTATGTGGCATGGAGTAGAATAATTGTTCTTCATTATTATGCAATATTTTTTATGGGGCTGCATTTTTCAATTTATATGGGCATTGTTTGGAGCTACATTATTGTTCATGATCATGTCTCCAATTTTAGTCTTTTTTAAAATAAGTGTCGCCATTTTTATGTGGCATAGAGTAGAATAGTTGTTCTTCGTTATTGTGCAATAATTAGTTTTTTACTACGGAATTTTCAATTTATAGGGCCGGGGCTATCAAATTTAATTTTCCAATAATTAGTGTACAATAATGTTTTCTAAAAATGGTACTTTCGAGCTACAATTGTTGTTTATGAAGCTCGATTTCTTATTAATTCTTTGTAATTACTGTCTCAATATTTTTTTTGTGTAGAGATGGATCGAGAGTGGATGCATCTGTTCCGAACGGACAAGCGGTACATGCATGGCGTTAACCAGTTTATCACCGATGCCAAAGCCCATGCTAAGAATGGGAACCCTATCTTCTCCCTATGTAAAGATTGTAAGAATCAAAGGAACTTTCATCAAATTAAGTCTATACGACCACACTTGATTAGCAGGGGGTTCATGCCAAACTATACGATATGGACTATGCATGGCGAGGTTGGTGTGAATGTTCCACAGAAAAACGATGATGATGTGGACATGCCTGACATAGGCATCCACGATACTGACGTGAACCCGGTGTCAACATGAAACCCATGGCCACAGTTAATAATGTGTTTAGGAACACACTAGCTGAAGACACTGAGGATAACGATGGCATTTCTTAGCTGCTACATAATGAGAGACCGGATGTCTTAGTGAAAGACAGTTGAGAAAGCTAAAGAAAATGAGACAAGATGGTAAAACATCATTGTATAAGAATTGTCCAATGAGCAAATTAGAAGCCGACATCATGCTGTTAGAGTTCAAATCGACAAACGGATTGAGCAATAAAGGCTTTGATCAGTTGTTAGGTATAATAAGGAAAATGCTCTAAAAATGAGTTGCTAAAAAAGACATACTTGGCCAAGCAAATGATCTGCCCCATCGGCCTCGAGGTTGAAAAAATCCACGCGTGTTCCAATGATTGCATATTGTACCGTAGAGAAAAATACAAAGACTTGGATGAGTACCCCAAGTGTGAAGCTCCATGGTAAAAGGAAGGGCCGTTAGATGAGGGTATCAAGACCAGAGAAGGTCACGTAAAGGTCGTTTGGTATTTTACTATAGCTCCCCGGGTGCATAGGCTGTTTGCTTGTACAAAGTCAACCAAGCTATTGCGCTGGCATGGTAAAGAGCATAAGAAGGATACAATGATGAGGCACCCCACCGATGGGCATGACTGGATGACTGTCAATACTATGTTCTATAAGGACATTGGTGGAGAGGTAAGGCAACTTTGGTTTGCTTTGAGCACAGATGGGATGAATCCTTTCGACCAGGTTAGAAGCAATCATAGCACCTGACCAGTGACGCTTTATATATACAACCTTCCACCTTGGGTCTGTATGAAGCGGTCGTACATCCAAATGCCACTACTGATCCAAGGGCCAAGACAACCTAGGAATGACATCGATGTATTTCTGAAACTAGTGATCAATGAACTAGTGGAGATGTTTGAAAAGGGTGTGCCAAATGTTTGGGATGAGTACAAAAAGGAACATGTCACGATCAAGAGAGTACTTATCGCTACAATCACCGACCTGCCAGGTCGAGGTTCGTTGTTTGAAGATAAGACAAAAGGCTATACTGGATGTGTCGAGTGCTTGGACAACACCGATGTGGTAAATCTGCCAAACAACTCAAGATAGTTTATATGGGACACCATAGGTTCCTACCTAAGGATCACCCTTACCGTAGGAATAGAAAAGATTCAACGGTACTATTGAGAAATGCTTTTCTCCAAAATATCGAAACGGGCCTACGATACTTTGAGAACTCAACAAACTAGAGGTTGTCCTTGGGAATAGAGACATTGCAGTAGCAACGCTGATGGGAGCGTTTGGAAGAAAAAATTGATTTTCTAGAAACTACCTTACTGGCCATTTTAGAGTGTACGCCATTGTCTTGATCCCATGCACATCACTAAAAACATGTGCGCTAACACGCTTAACACCTTGATGGACACCGAGGGGACATCGAAGGATTCACTAGCCACACATTTGGACATGCAACACTTGGGAATCAAGAAGGAGCTACATCCCTTCTCATCTCCAACCGGTATAGCTCGTAGACCACCTCGGTGCTAGAAGAATGCTATTGAGGTGGTTAAATTATACTATGTTGATACACATTGACTGTAACATTGACCTATACACAAATTGGTCTGTGTTATCATATATGTAATTTATTTCTAATATTTTTGTTATTTTTTCATGTATTTCTGTACTCTATGTAATTAAATGTATCATTGTTGTTAAAACTTTTCCACGGTCCTTTACATATATGCACCTTCACTGTCGATTTTATTTAAAAACCGGTAGTGATATTTACTTTCACTGTCGGTTGTAACTAAAAACCGATAGTGAAGTCCATGTCCCCTATATAAAACAAACCGCCGGCCACATACATCGATCCCACCCGCCCATGAACTCTCACAATCTCATTTCTCATGTTTCACTCTCACTTCTCAAGAAATCCACTCTATCTACGTGATTTGGTCATGGCTCCTGTATTTTTTATTGGTATTGATATGTTGTCTTCTCCAATATTCTATCAATATTCATTTGATCTATATTTATATTCATGTTTCTTTGCATTCTGCATTTATATATATTCTTATTTCTTGCATTTTATCTATATTTAATTATGTTGCCACATTTTATTTGGAAGAATTTTTGTGCATATATTTTATGTTCATATTTTTTGCATTTTATCGATCTAAGTGGTATAAACAACGGACCTCCCCAACAACAAGAACCAGGTTTCCACCCTGGCAATGAGCTATTAGTTCCTGATGTGGCCATTCCACGATTCCCTGTTCCAGCTATTATATGAAATATTTCCCAACATCTTTTGTTTTTTTATGCTAACAAATAAGTGTAATTAGTTTAATATCATTGTTGCATATATATGTCGTAGACTATATCTCCAATAGACTAGCTGCGAACAACACTTAGCTGGTTCTTTATCTCGGACATCATCGAGAACACGACATCTAATGCAAGTGGTCGGCTATGGACGTGTGAACTCAGTTTTTTCATCTCGGCAGTGATACCGATAGTAATTAATGTTTATTTAGCTATGTTTGCAAGGTTGTAGTTTAATTGGGTTCTAATTTTAATTTATACGGCTTGTGTGTTTAATTATTGTCATGCATGTAATTCGTGTAACATTTATGGGGCAACTAGAAATCTACATTCCAGTGTCGCATTGGTCTTAAAATTATTCTCAGACTTGCACGTGCCACGGGTGAAGGAAACACCAAGTTTGGGATTTTCTGGAGATGGTTGGCTACTTTATGAGGTTTAATTGAATTTTCGCGCGACGACACCGATTAATTATAGGTTGAACTGATTCTACCCACGAAAAGATCCAGAATGGTGCCAAACTTTTACACAAGGTCTTATGTTCTCTAGGGATCAAAATTTTGTTTAGGTCAATGAAAAAATCTAGTGGGTCGAAGATGTAATTCACCCTCTTTTGTCTCCTTCAGAACAGAGAAAAATATAATAATTAAAAGAATGAACAGAAAAACCTAAGATCTTGTGTGGGACCTTAATTTGGGTATACATGCTTGCTAAAAATTTTAAGCTATTTCGACATATGTGGAGAATACATGCTTCACAGAGGTACATGCGTCCCTTTTCATCGAACCATGACTATACACATAGGTTATCAATGTTTCTATGGTTCATATGTATTTCGGTGTCGTATTGGCCTCAAACTTTTTCTTACGCTTGCATATGCCACAAGTGTTGGAAACACTAAGTTTGGGATTTTTTGGAAATAGTTTGCTACTTTCTGAGGTTTAATTGACTTTCCGCGCGACGTCACCGATTAATTATAGGTTGAACGGAGTCTACCCACGAAAAGATCTGGAATGGTGGTAAACTTTTACACAGGCTCTCATGTGCCCTAGGGATAAGAATTTTGTAGAGGTTGATGAAAAATTCTATGGGGTCCAAGATGAAATTCACCCTCTTTTGTCTCATTCAGCACACAAAAAAAAATAATAAATAAAAAACTAATCAGAAAAACTTAAGATTTTGTGTGGGGTCTAACTTTGGATGTACATGGTTGCCAAAAAAATTTGAAGCCATTTTGACATAGGAATACACATGCTTCTATTTATTCAGTATACAAAACGATTTATATATATATATAAACATCACCGTCGGTTTTGAACAAACTCGACAATGATGAGACGAAACTATCAGTGATGCTGGTTATCACTGTTGGTTCATTTTGAATATCGATAGTGATTTACAAAAATTAAAAAAATTATGCCAGTCCTCGGATTTGAGCTCGGGTCTCGGGGACCAGAATTCTGAGACTTAACCGCTACGCTAGTATAGGAGGTATGTCAAGGCTTATTTTACTTTTTCTTTTTTACATTTTAGAGCGCTTAATAATTTATAAAATTAAACCAAAATAATTGAGCCGCCTCGAACTCGAACACGGGTCTCGGAGGTTATATTGCACGGTCTTAACCGTTGCGCCAGTCGTTGGATTTCGGAAGAAAGAGAAAAGATATGCTACTTAATCCATAATCGCTGCACCCCCATCACTATCGGGTCTAGGCATGCCCCGATAGTGATCTTGCCTCATCACTGTCGGTTTAGACCTTGCAACCGATAGTGATGAGCCATTTGGATAAAAGCAAGGCGCGGGTGAAATTTTTCAAAGTCATTTCAACCCCGCGCCAACCCCTCCCCCCGCGCCGCAGGAGCACCACCGCACGTCGACGGACACCACCGCCCCTCGCGCACCCATCCACCGCTCCCCGCGCCACCATTCCTAGCTCAACACTCCTCTTCTTCGACGCCGACACCCGTGCGTCCCCTCGATGCGTCCCCGTTAGTCCCACGCCAGCGCTCGTGACGCCGTCCACCTCCCCACGCCGGAGCACCACGCCGTCCATTCTTTCATTCCTCGTCCATCAGGAGCACGTGGACAGCTGCTTTCCCACCCCCCATGGTGAGTGCGTGGCTCACTGCCCACTATGTGTTTGATGAAATGCCCATTAGGTTAGCCGAGGCCAACCTGGGCTCTGCCCCTCCCCTTCCTTCTTGCATACGAGCTTCAATTGCATACGAGAGTAGATTGTGGTGGAATGAATCGTGCGTGTTTTCATACCGTGGTGTGAATTGGAAATAATAGTTTGTTAAAATTTGTTGCCCGGTTAACATGCATCGGAATTTTGTGATTGCTCGGTTACTAATTTTATGCTTCTTTTTTCGTTAAGATTATTCGATAATTAGGATTCTGTGATTGCAGCAACCATTTCATCTTCATTTGTGTCAATCGTGCTAAAAATCTGATCGAGGTGTGGGACTCAAAGAAAAAACCATTTCATCATCTGGATGCACTGGTGGTAGTGCTGAATTAGTAAATAATCCTAATAATATATTATTTTCTAATCACACATACCGCTTTCTAATGTTTTTCCTTTTAATGTTGCATAGTGTCCGAAGAAGATATTTCGATGGGACGCATGTCCCATTTAAGGTTGTCAAAATAGAGGGGAAGTACTTAAAACAGCCAGTGGGAAACAATGAATGCGGATTTTATGTAATGTGGCAATGCTTCACTACATCGGTGTTAAATCAAAAGAATCAGATAAGTTGGTGTGTATAATCCCATTTTATTTATGTCTGTTAATAATTCAACTAAATGATTTACTGATTCCTCTTTGGATATCATCCTTTTTGAACGACAATATAAGAAATATAACCACAAAAGGCTGTTTGACATGGAGATCGTTGTACTGCAATCGGAGCTGGCAAAATTCATCTTAGCTGAGGTATTGGAAAAATGGAGTATTTTCCATTGCATAATCCGTGAAGTTCAAGGAGCAGTATGGCCCAAAGTGGATCACTAGATTATTGTAAGAAGTCCAAGAAGCATGCTTCATCTTATCGAATAATTTCTTTTTTTTTGAGAGATCGAGATCTTGATAAGAACATTTCAACTATACCAATCATCTACGTAGTGTATATAAAGCGAAACCCGATTCCATGAAAAAATATAAATTAAAATAAATTATAAAATAATAAAATGTGAATGGGCCATCACTAGCAACAAACCAACAGTGATGGCCAATATGGCACTGCCGGCTTGAGCCACAAACCACAAGCATTGGCTTAGACATCATTGTCCGGTCTTGTCCCAAACCGACAGTGCTGGTTACGACAACACTGCCGGCTAAAGACATAAACCGACAGTGATCTTTGAGGTTACACTGCCGGGTGGTTTCATGAACCGACAGTGTTGGTGGAACTGAACTCTGCCGGGTTGTGTAAAGGACCGACAGTGATGTTGCAAAACACTGCCGGTTTGTAGCAACCGACAGTGATAGCTAACCCTCATCTCTGCCAGTTTGGTTGTGCCGGTTCAAAAATCCGACAGTGATGGGGCGTTTTGAACCGGCAGTATTGTCCTGATCTAGGGTAGTGGTATTCTAGCCGGCTACCCCGAAACACATGCCTCTGTTTGTATTCTAGGCACAAACAAGACCAACCCATTCCACTCTTATCACGGGGTCTAGGTCCCCGTCCAATCTTGGACTCCAAACCCCCACACTTGAGACCCGATCTTAATATGGTGCTTAGACCTTCACCTTTCTACATCTCCAATCAGTCGGTCCGGAAAGAGTCGGAACCCACAACAAGAGCGTAACAAGCCTTCCTGCTCCCATAAGTATGTGCTTAGGATAATAAGTATGTGACCTGACTACCACCACAACAATGGACGGTCCTTAATCGACACAAATAGAAAAATAGTGTAACCAAGCTAAGTCCCATTGGTCATGGGACACAACCTGTTACACCCACCAAAATCCATATCATATCCCTGTTCGGTCTCCACTTTTCCTATCATTATTTAATTATGAGAGTAATTATAGCCCCTATTATGAGCAACGGCAGGTTACTCACGCTACCAATGATCTAACCATAGCATCTACTTGAACCTGCACAAGTAAGACTCTTTGGACATGTATATCTATGCATGTGGTTTATATAAAATTCATGTAACGTAAATCTACAACACATATATTTACGATGAATTATAAAATAGAGGTTATGCACCAGGGCTTGCCTTGGGCAGGCACGGTGTTAGTTGAGTCCGTCAGTGGCGGCTCTGGGACCTCCTACTGTACGAGAATCTTCTCCTTGTACTCCTCGACGATCTCTGCGAACTCGTGATCGCCGGTGGTCACGATCTCTACCAACTCGTTCTCTACATGCATGCGATGATGACGCAATACTTAGCATTTAGGCAACAACAACTCCTAAACTAAGAATACGCATACTAAGCTACTATGCTAGCTCTAATGACTAAGGTACTAAGCTAACTACCATCTTCATCAAGCAAAGTGTTGGGTTCAACTAACAAACCCTTAGATTTAATGTATATTAAAACAAAGAGCATTTATCTATCCTAATACTTAGTCTATTCTAAAGTTACAAAATTTACAGTGAGCACCTAATAATACAATGAAGCTATTATAAAAATTTTAGGACTAAAGCTATCACCAATTTATCACAAAAATTCCTACAATAATCAACTTAATATTATTAAGCATTCTCAAATGATTTAATATCTCCTAATGTCAACACATATAAACACGAACAAAATACACAAACAGATAGATCACAATTTTAGGAACCTAACAAAATTTGTTTTGCAATTTTTAGACACCTACACGAACTTATATTGATTACCAAAGATCAGCTCAGAAATTAAATTAGAAAACCATTCACAAATTCCTAGAAAAAGAAAAACCAATCTCCCGCGTGGCCTGCTTCCGCGACCCACGCAAGGCCGGACCACGGCGGGGAAGCCCGCCCGTGCTGGCATTTTTGCAAAAGAGTCCCCAATTTTCTTCTAAATCACAACTAAGCCCTAATACTATTTCCCTCTCTCAAATCTTCTCACTTAACCCCCTGACTTCCCTAAATTTCCTCACGTGCACCCTCGGTGACTCAGCGCACGGTGGCGCGGCGGAGGTGAGACAACGCGGCCGCGCCAGCCACTTGGGACCTGCACTGGCCCACCTAACGGGCCGGTCACCATCTTCGACCCGAGCGGCTACGCTAAGCGGCGAGTGCGGTTGACATGACCTGCCGGGGAAAGGTTGCTGTGGCACGTGGCCATCCGTGATCGCGGTGCCACTATTTTGGTGAGCTAGAGCAGTTACAGACCTAATTGGTTAGCGTGCGAGCATCAGGAGGCTACCATGGACCATGCTGAAGCGACGGTTGGAGCGGAGGACGGCGGTGGAGGGCTGGCCACGTGCGGCCGAGCCATGCGGCGATGCACCGTGGCGGCACGGTCGCGTCAGCGATGACGGTGAGGCGGTAGAGGTTTGGCTAAGGCGCGCAGGGCGAAGAGGGGTTCGAGGCGAGTCTAGCGGTGCAGCCAATTTGGCTCGAGGTGGTCGGATGGGAGCTGCACTCGGTGATGGACGGATTTGGCCTTATCGGCACGGTGGCGGGGAAAAGCTCCAAAATTGAAGATCGACCAGGCACCATTCAAGTCGGGTGGGAACGGTCGGCTTGGCGGCTTGATGGTAGAGCCAGGGACGCGACGAATTAGTTGATTTTGACTTCTCCCTACTTGTTTTAATGGCGCGGCCCACTCCACCATGGCAGCAGCGAAGAGAGAGGGGAGGGGGTAGGTTAGAGCTCAGCTCATCCTCGCCTTGGCGGGACGTGAGCGGCGTAATCAGGACACACACGCCTAGGCGCGACCGACACGGCACGAGCTATGGCAAAATCGCCCGAAATAACACACTTTCGGAGGGCTCGTCTTCCACAAGATACTAAGCACCCCAAAAATTAACTACATCGAACAGTTCCGTCGAGTTCACCTTAAGGGAGAACTCAGAACAATCCACGTTTTGCATCCAAAATTTAATAATGAGTACGAGCTTACAATACTTAGTCCATTTCATACTACAAGAGTTCTTAGAAATTATTTATTATAGTACCAGAGTTCAAAGTGCGATAATTAAACAGCAGAATGAAAATAAACATCTAGCGAAAACGATACAAGGATCCATCAGTGCCCACCAGAAGAATCCTCCACACAAGAGCTACTCCTCAAGCTGCACCTGCAACAGGGGTAAAATAAACCCTTAGTACACAATGTGGGTTTGTTGTTTTCTTTTTGTTTGTGAAAAACATTACTTGGAGTACATCCTTAATATCAAGTTTTATTAGCAGTCATGATTACTTCATTAGCCAACCATTCTAAGTAAGCACATGTTCTACTTTCAAGCAAGGGTTGAGCAATCAGAACTATTTTACCATCTTTCATCTTCTAGTTCTTACTACGATGCTAGACCATAGCCAAGTCGTACCGTCTCACAGAAATGGCGATTCATGAACCATTGTATCCTAACTGGGTACCCCAAAACACACGCCCCATTTGTACCCCAGGCACAAACAAGACCAACCTATTCCACTCCTGTTAAGGGGTCCAGATCTCCATCTAAATTTGGACTCCAAGCCCCCACACTTGAGATGCAGTATCAGTATGGTGGTTAGAGCTGCACCTTTCCTCGCCTCTAATCAATCGGTCCAAAAATAGTCAGAACCCACGACAAGAACGTAACGAGCCTTCCCGCTCCCATAAGCAAGTATGTGCTCAGGATAATAAGTCCGTGACATGACTACCATCCACAACAATGGACGGTCCTTAATCGACACGGATAGGGAAAACAATGTAACCAAGCTAAGCCCCGTGGCCGCGGGACACAACTCATCACACCCACCAATACCCATACCATATCCCTACCCGGTCTCTATTTTTTTCCTTTCATCATTTTATCATGAGAGTAAATATAATAATCATTTATTGTGAGTAACAACAGGTTACTCACACTACCAAAAACCTAAGTATAGCATCTACTCGAACCAGCACTAGTAAGACTCATAGGACAGATATATCTATGCATGTGGTTTCATAAAAATTCTGTAACGTAAATGCACATCACATATATATATATATATTTAGTGATTATAAAAAATAAGGGTTATGCACCAAGGCTTGCCTTGGGTAGGCGCGGTGTCAGCTGAGTCTGTCGTCGGTAGCTCTGGGACCTCCTCCCTCACAAGGATCTCCTCCTCATACTCCTCAACGATCTCCTCAAACTCGTGATCGTCGGTGGTCACTATCTCCACCAACTCGTTCTGTACATGCATGCGATGATGATGCAACACTTAACATTTAGGCAACCTCAACTCTTAAAATAAGAATATACATACTTAGCTACTAAGCTGGCTCTAATGACTAAGAAACTAAGCTAACTATCATCTTCATCAAGCAGGGTGTTGGATTCAACTAACAAACCCTTAGCTTGGCAAATTAAGGATATATCTTTATTTCTTCTAGTGATTTAATGTATATTGAAACAAAGAGCATTTAACGACCCTAATGCTTAGTCTACCATAAGGCTACAAAAATTAAAGTGAGCACATAATAATACCATGAAACTACTATAAAATTTTTAGGACCAAAGCTAGCACCAATTTACCACAAAAATTCCTACAATGTTTAATTTAATTATATGAAGTATTCTCAAATGATTTAATAGCTCTTCATATCAACATGTATATATATGAACTAAATACACCAATAGATAGAGCACAATTTTATGAACCTAACAAAATTAGTTTCACAATTTTTGGACACCTACATGATTTTATATTAATTGCCAAACATCACCTCAGAAATTAAATTAGAAAACTATTTCTAATTCCTTATGAAAAAGAAAAATGAATTCTCCTGCGTGGCCCAAACACGCGGCCCACGCAACACAGCGCACGTGCGAGCGCGTGGCGGCCCATGGTGCGGCCCACGCGAGGCCGGCCTGTAGCGCGAGACGGCCCGTGGCGTGGGGAAATCCCCACACGCCGGCGATTTTGCAAAAGAGACCTTGAACTTATGCCAAATTACAACTAACTACTAACACTACTTTCCCCTCTCTCAAACCTTTTCACTTAACCCCCTGGCTTTCCTAGAATTCCCCCGCACACACACCCGGTGACTCAACGCACGACAGCACGGTGGTCGGTGACACAGCAGCTGCGGCGGCCACCTAGGACCTACGATAGACCACCTAACGAGCCAGGCACCATCTCTAACCCGAGCGAATACGCTAAGCGGCGGTGCAGGGTGACATGACTTGCTGGGGAAGGCTGCAGCGGTGCACGGCCATCCGCGACGGCGGCGCCACTGTTCGGTGAGCTAGGGTAGCTATAGATCTAATTGGTTAGCGCGTGAGCATCAGGAGGCTACCATGGATTAGGCCGAGGTGACGGTTGGGGCTGAGGATAATGGAGATGGATAGGCCATGTGTGGCCGAGCCGTGTGGTGGCACACCGTGGCGGCACGGTCGCGTTAGCGACGACGGGGAGGCGATAAGCGGTTCCACTGGCATGCGCAAGGTGGAGAGGGAGGCAAAGACAAAGCTAGTGGTGTTGGCTAATTGGCTCGAGAGGGACGGTAGGAGGGTTGCCCTCAACCATGGCCGAGTGCAGCCTTTATGGCACGATGGCGGGGGAAAACTCAAATTGGAGCTTGGTCGTGCTCACTTCAAGGCTGGGTGGGGTTAGGGGGCTTAATGGAGAAGTCAGGGATGTGATGAATCGAGCGATGGTGACTCAACCATGCCGAATTAAACGAGCGGGACCATCCGGTCGTGGTGGAAGAGAGAGAGAGCAGCAGGTCTAGCTTGGCTCATCCTCACCTTAGTGGCAAGTGGTCGGCCGGACCCGAGGTAGCGTCTGCCCACCCACTACGCGACAACATGGCTAGACCACGTGCGCGCGCCGAGGCGGCGGTGGGGGCGTGGCATGCGCGGATGCAGCGCCATTAAGATAAGGCGATGGCGCGAGGTAGCCGGAACAACCCACGTGCGCACGGTGATAAGGAGAGCGGTAGCACAGCACAGCACAGCACCGCAGTGGTGTCGGTAGCAGCAATGCGAGGCAGGGCAGTAGTGCGGACGCGACGACGAGGTGATGGCTCCGACAGCGGCTCCATCATAGCGTGGGGTGGGGCAGGCGGTAGCAGCAACGGCTCCATGTGGTAGGGCCAGCAGCGACCGGGCTGCAGCCAGGCCAGAGGCAGCCACAACCGGCCACGCGCGGCAATGCGGGGACACCGAGCGCCCGAGCTTGGTGATCGCGTCCACCCGGTGAGCCAGCCCGAGAATGTGCCGTGCACGAATTTTAAAGCGTTGATAGCAATTAAACGGTTGAGGTTGACACTAAACCGCCTTCGCTATGCTAAAGAGGGTCTATTAGGCTACCAATCCGAGCTAAAACATGACACCACCTTTTAACTCAATTTTACAAAATAAATCTCTAAACCTGGCATTGTCTAGCTATCAATAAACTTAAATAATCTTCTAAGTCTTGGTTGAATTCAATTTCAAGTTCATTTTTAAGCTACTAGAATTACTAGCTAGCAATGTTATTTCTCTACAACAAAAAGTTGCATTGTCATCTACAAAGTTTATACTTCAAACTTTATTTAAGTATCACACACATGTTCTATAGTATTTTTGCTTAATAAAAATTGATTTTCAACCCTACTTGATATACATGAGCTATTGAATCAATTTTTATTTAACATTTTTATTGATCATTTTAAGTTACAAGAAATTTATCTACACATTCTATCACATGCATTATCACATAACATGATGCTCATGACATGTTTTAATAGTTGGTTTAAGGTGTAACACCTAGGATGTTACACGCGGGACGCGGCCATGTGCGCGGCGCGGGGTGGCCACGCGGTGACCGCGCGCACGGCGCCAAACATCCCAAGGCTGCGTCATGCACGAATTTTAAGGCACCTATAACAACTAAACGGTTCCTTTTGTACCTAAACCATCTTCACCATGCTCTAGAGAGCATATCAGGCTACCAACCCGAGTTAAAACATGACATCACCTCCTAACTCGATTTCACAAAATAAATCGCCAAACATTGCATTATCTTGCTGCTTATATATACTTAAATTATTCTAAGTTCTTGAGCTGAATTTGATTTCAAGTTGCAGTTCTAGGCTATCAGAAATGTTGCCTAGCAATGTTATTTTTTCACGGCAAGTATTTCATTGTCATCTACAAAGTTCACACTCCCAACTTTATTTAAGCGCCACATATATGTTATATAGCATTTTTGTTCAATAAAAATTAGTTTAAAATCCTACTTGATAATTGCCTGAGTTATGGAATAGCTTCTCGTTTAGCATTTTTATTGATCATTTTAGGTTGCAATACTTCATCTATTCATTCCATCACATGCATTATCACGTAAACATGATACTCATGACATGGTTTAATAATTTGTTTAGAGCGTAACACTGAGGGTGTTATAGAAGGGAACTAGGAAAGGTGTGTATTGTTCAGAATTGGTTAGTAAGTAACGAGATGGATAATGAGTATTGTTTGATAAAACTTTCTCAAATGGGAAAATGAGCTATGTAACAATTGTATATCTTGCTGAGATGATCAAACTTGGTATTCAGAGTTTTTTCATTTGAGGTCATTTAGTGTCTCATTTGAGCAAGTTTGACCAAGTCAAATTTGGTCAAATGAAAAAACAACACTTTGACTCTAGTATTATGAACTCTAAATGACTTCAAATTGAAAAGTTTTGAATACCAAGTTTGTTCAACTCATCAAGATCTACAATTGTTGTTTTGGTCAACTTTCCATTTGAGATAGTTTGGATGGTTCAAATTTGTGATTTTTAAATTTTGAATAAATATCCGGATAATATCCGTTTTTAAATATCCGGATATATCCGATACTTATCCGGATTATCCGATATCCGCCGGATATCGATGATATTACATCCGTATTTGATATCCGCCTAAGATATCCGTTTTAGTATCCGTATCCGAAAAAAAACCCGGATATCCGAGTAACTATCCGAATAAGTGTTCATATTTGTTCGGTCGAACGGACGGTCGAATAAATATCCGTACCGTTTTCATCCATAACTATACGCAAGGCGAGGTTTGGAGCTGCATGCTGTGGCAGCCTTGCTATGGGGTTTTAGCCTTTTTCTGAATTGACTATCAGTGTCAGGCGAGAGCCTGACAGTGCTAACTTGACCCCAACACCGTCGAGTATTCACTACCGAATGAAATTTCGATAGTGAAGGTGCCTTTATACCTATCATCAATTTATTATTTTGGTGTAGTGTTATGGTAGTTGATTTTCATGCCTGTCATCCATTTAAAATAATTTAACAAAACTCTAGGTTTTTAATTGATTTATTATCATACTCTAGGAAAAGGATAGTGTCATCTGCATATTGAAGCCACATCCAACCCCTAAAGACCAAATGTGGGACAAGACCTGTAATATGTCCTCTAAGTTTAGCTTTATTGAGAATATGTGCTAATGCATCACACCAGGTTAAACATCAATGGAGATAAAGGGTCTCCCTGCCTCAAGCTCCTTTGTGTCTTGGAATAACGTCAATTTTCTTCATAATATCAATACACACCTTTCAATTCTGAACAATACTCATTATCCATCTCGTTACTTACTAACCAAAGCCTTTTCTCACCAAAGCCTCCTCAAAAAAACTCCAGTTAACATTGTCGTAAGCTTTTTCAAAGTCTATTTAAAGATAACCCCTTTGAACTTCTTTCTCTTCATCTCATGAAGGGTCTCATGAAGGATCACAACCCCATCTAGAATGTACCTTCCCCTCATAAAACTTGTTTGGCATCTGGCAGTCAGCTTATTTGCTAATTCTGTTAATCTATCCATCAGTCGTTTATAGAAAATCTTAAAACTATCATTCAACAAATGTATTGGACGAAATTGTTTATGCATATTGAATCTTTGGAATCAAAGTACTTACCTCATAGTTAAGCCTTGATATATCTAACTTCCCCTGATAAAAGTCCTTCACCTTATCCACAAAAGGTTCCTTGATGATCCCGCAATAAATAAATTCTATAAAATGTTATGCTTTGAGCTCGGGTTCTATTAGATTATTTTATTCTCCATCACTAAGAAAATGGAGTCGGGCGTTGTTTAGGTCCATGTTAAAGATGGTCTTAGTATTTGAGAGTACTCCTGTGGTAACTCAAAAAAATTTGGGGTATTTTTAATAAACTTTTCAAGGTGACATTAGCTAGAAATAGATAAAAACCTCCTGTGCCTCGAAGTTCCTAGGTCTATATGATTTGACCGCAACACATCAAAGAGGCGCACGGGAGCTAGTAGTAGATACTACTCCCTCTGTCCTATAAAAATTGCAATTCTAGGACCGAGCACGCATACCAAGAAACGATGCTGAATTACGATAATACCCCTATACAGTTTAGTCCGTACGGAAGTGTTCTGGAATACAAGAATGAGTGGACGAGAGGCTGCATCCAATTTTTTTTAATCTGCATGCAGCAGCTAGTACAGAAGACGAGTGGACGATTGGTTTTGCTCAGGGTGGGTCCCACTAGCTGACATGGTATCTACACAAAAGTGTGCATTTTTTGTTGGACAAAATTAAAATGGTAGAATTACAATATTTTTGTGACGGAGGGAGTACATGAACACGAGGGCACCCGTGGGTGCGTGGTGCCCATGGGTGACGAGCACGGGTGAAGTAAAGTTTAACCCGTCGCTGACGACGGATACGGGTACGTGTTTTCGGAAAAAAAGGATACGGGTACGGGTGTCGCGGTGCGGGTGCGAGGAGTGACCCGTCGATAAAATATGGAGACGGCGTAGACGAAGGGGATAGATACGCGTCCCAAGCAGCGTAGTACCGCACAGGCGACAGGCCTGAGCTTGACGCGATGACGCCACCTCGGCCACGATTCCGGTCAAAAACCGTCGGCGGCGTCGCGTTGGCCCCCGATTTTCCCACCACGTGCGGCACGGGCCGAGCTGTCCCCATGAGCGCGACACGGCATCTCTGCCCCCGCCGCGCCGCCAGGGTCCCACAAGGACGACTGATTCGCATACAGCCCAAGGCGGACGTTGCCTCACCCGTCGCATCTACCCTTCGAGGGCAGCGGGACGGACAACGCGCGCCCAGAGGATGGGCTCGCCGCACTCCACGGACGACGAGTCGTCCACCGCGCGGCGCTGCTGTGGCCTGCGGCGCTCCCGCGCTGGACTAGTAGACAGTGACCCTCGCGCCTGCTCCGCCGCTCAACTTTAATTTTGGGTCTCCGTGCCGCGGCGCCTTTCCCGTCCTGCGGAGGGCGGACTGTGGCCGGCGGCGACCAAAAGCAGGCAAAGACCCCACGATGCGTGGCAGGTCTTGGCAGGCGCCGCTCGGCAGTCGGCACAGAAAACGGCGGAGCCGGCTTTTCAAACGTTTCGGGTGCGTGCGGGGGCGGGTGGATGTGGATGCGTGCTACCACGGGCGCGTGGGGCTCTGTGGTCAGATGACATCACGGCGCGCACCGTGCGTCACGTGACGGGGTGCAGTGGCCAGGTCTGGGGGCTACGGCCTACGGCATGGTCAGGCTGTGCGCCTGTGCCAGCGGCGCGGGTTCATGTCGGGTGACCGCTGCACGGACGGACGCTTAACCGGCAGCGGAAATTCAGCATCTGCGGACGACGGACGGTATCGTCCTCGGGTCCTCGTCTTCACGGCGACACCCATACATCTTGGTCAATACGGAGTGTACGTGTCCTCGCCTCTGCCGACGCTGTCGCTTTCTAAGGCCCTGATCGTTTACGCTCGTGTTTATGTTGATTTGTTACGAGAGAAAATATTGTTCGTTCACTGGAAAGTACTGTTAATGTAGTTCAAGCGAACAGTGCCTAACAATTTGTTTGCAAAAAATACTCTGGTTCTTATGTTATCTTAAGTTGAAACAATCGAAATTTAATAAAATTTATCCAGAGGAGTGTCAATTCTTATAATATAACGCAAGTCACACTTGGCGTGCAATCATGGCAGGGAGGGATGACTTGCAGCAAGGACTAGTGCGAAGAATTGGTGATGGTAGTACAACGAATATTTGGAGAGACAGGTGGATACCGAATCATTTTGGTGGACGGCCGATCACTGTGCCGGAAAATCCACAGGTTACTGTATCCGATCTGATAACAGCGAGTGGCGCCTGGAATGAGCACCTGATCAAACAAGTGTTCTTCGATGTTGATGCCCATGCCATTCTGAGTAAGCCGATTAGAGGCTCTGGAGATGATACTTGGGCCTGGGAACAAGAACACCATGGCATGTACACGGTTCGGTCGGCGTATCGTAAACTGTACGCTGACCAGAACCAGCAAGTAGATGAAGGACGGGCAACCTCATCTGATGAGAAGACCTGGAAGCGAATATGGAGTATGTGTGTCCCTCCGAAGGTACAGGTATTTTGGTGGCGGGTAGTCAATGGCTTCCTACCGACGAAAGGTGTACTGCATAGGAGACACATTGAACCTATTCCAAACTGTGAGGTATGTGGTGCAGAAGAAGAATCAATCAAGCATGTGTTGATGGACTGCACTATTGCCAAGAGTTTTTGGTATGAAGTAATTAAAGAAGATGACTGGTGTTAAAATGCCAAAACTGCATCCAGTTACTTGGGCACATGACCTAGTTGATCCGGCTCTGTGTTCTTTCAAGGATGCAGCTACCATCTTATGTGGAATGTAGTCGCTATGGATGACAAGAAACAAGCGGCGACATGGTGAAGCAGTATACCCAGTACAGGTTACGGTGCAATGGGTTAAGGACATGGCTTTCGATCTCTGGCAAATTGCTCATCCACCTAAAATCCAGAGACTGACTCCAACAGTTTGTCAACAATGGAGGAAGCCAGACCCTGGATGGATCAAATGTAATGTGGATGCATCTTTCCATGACGGTGATCGTACAGGAGCAACAGGAGTGGTTCTCCGTGATCATGATGGACGAGCGTGCGGGGCTTCGGCCAGATGGTATGGGCACTCTCTGGATGCCCTGTCAACTGAAGCAATGGCGTGTCGTGATGGCATGCAGTTTGCACGGGGAAGAGGGGTGCGGAAGCTACTGATGGAGACTGACTGTCAGGTTCTGGTGAACCTGTGGGAGAACAGCGCGATGCAAAGATCGGAGATAGATCGTTTTATGCACCAAATGGCGGAACTAAGCCGGAGCTTTGAGTTTTTCAGCTTATGCTTTGTTACTAGAAAATGTAATGGGTTAGCTCATGAGTGTGCTAAATTGGTTTCTCGTGGCAATCCGGTGGATGAGTGGCTGTTAGCTCCACCAGGCCTACGAGTTATCATTGATGATGATTGTAACCTTGCTCACGGCTAATATAAAGCTCCGGATAATCTAAAAAAAAATCTTATAATATAAAATAGATATGCCTTGAAAATAGATGCATAGTAAAACTTAACATTATTTATTTCGTATCATAAACAAATGATATTCTTTTATATAAACAAACTTAGATTTAAGAGTGTCAATATTTATATAACATAAAATCTTAAATATATATTTCATAATAAATGTAACATTATTCATTTCGTGTCATAAACAAATGGTATTCTAGAGATGCGGGAGTATATCAACACAAGAGTATCTTATATAAATTCGCAAAAAAGTATCTTATATAAGATAACGGTATGAACACAACAATCACCATTAGCCTCAAAGTGAGGGTACGAACACAAAAGAATATTGTTTAACGTAGGATAAAATTAGAGATGCACTTTTATGACAACAAGACTAGATATAAGAAGGTAAGATATGTGGTGCAAACCACGTACTTCCTCCATCCCTTTTTAATTATCAATCCCACTTCCCGAAAAGTCAAACATACTCAAGTTTAACTAAATATACACAACAAAATATTAATATTTATGTTATATAATTAGTATCATCATTAGATAAATAATTAAATCTATTTTCATAACAAACTTGTTTCAAGATATAAAGTTTGGCCAGCATAAATACAATAGCGACACTTAGAAATAGACAGAGGGAGTACTAGATAAAAATATGGAAATCGATTCAAAAACGTATTTATTTGTTCAACAAATCTGGCACATACTTAGTGCATACAAATATGTAATCATACGCCAAATGTTAGATGCAAATTCACTTTTAAAAACCCATACGAAAGTAATAAATTTCAAGTGCATTTGCACTGAAATATAAATTTCTATGATTTTGTCTTCTAGTGCACATGCATCTAAAATTGGCATTTTAAATGATTTTTTAGTTTGAATTTGTATCCCAACTTTTACACATGAGTACATATTTGTACGCACTATGGATATTGCAAAATTCAAAAGATGTTGAACAACTAAAATATGTTTATTATTTAGTTTCAATGTTCCTACCTATTATGTGGTTGCCACGACATATTTTCCCCTATAAGAATACTGATTTGGAAAAGTGGCAAGTAATTTTTTTTTCTTGCGGATTAGAATACAGATGTAGCGCGTGTTCAGTTCCAAAAAAGTGCTACAGTATCCGTCACATCGAATCTTGCGATACATGCATGGAGCAGTAAATGTAGACGAAAAAAAAACTAATTGCACAGTTTGGTTGAAAATCGTGAGACGAACGTTTTGAGCCTAATTAGTCCATGATTAAACACTATTTGCCAAATAAAAACGAAAGTGCTACAGTACCAAAATTCCAACTTTCCTCTCCAACTAAACACAGCCGTAGATACTCATACATATACTACGCACACTCACCCTAAACCCAAACTTGGGTGACAGCTACTGAAGGTATAGTCTTTGGGGGTTTGCATACCCCTTGGATGCGCCCCCAAATGGTCTCTAAGACGATACACGACCTAGCAAACCAAAACACGATATTGCACCACTCCGGTAGATTCCAGATGCTGCATTGTTTCGACCGTTCTAGTTGACTCAGCTAGAATTTTGATGTGACACTAATCTCATTGGTTAGCTTATGAAATTATCTTTTCGAGCATAGGTAGAATGTAGAAAACGGTGTCATGCTCCTGGAGACTGAGGTGGACTTGAACTCAACTTGGGCTGGACCTCCCTCTTAACTTGGATGCCAATGCTGGCCTTCTTTACCTTCGTGCCTTTTTCCAAGTTCTTCATGACCCTCTCCAATGTTACTAAGAACGATTACATCAATTGGTAACAATATATTCTCATAATCATGAAAATGATCGCTTAAAAACGAGCTCACCTCTAGATTTAATTGCCATGTTCGAGGTCTAGTCATTGGCCCTTGCCATGGTGGTTATTGGAGCAGCGGTTACACCCGAGGATTGATGTTCTCATCAGATGGTGAGTTTTCTTGAATATGGTGGTTCAGGAGGCTCAGTTGCGCCAGAGCTAGCGGCGACCATTAAGCTCGCGTCGGCCAATATTGAGTTCCCGGCAAGTGGCGCCTGCAACCAAGCTGCCGTGTAGATCCCACGGATAACAGGTGGGCCCCATAGTTAATCCTTGTTAATGGTGGTGTCAAAAGTCTATCCACCTCATTCGTCTCCGCCCCTCTACTAAATCGAAAAGTATAATGTACCTATCTTTTTTGAGCAAATATGAGACGAGATGGTCTCATCCAAAGCATAGGGATGGGATCACCTCATCTCATGTCATTTCCAAACCAACATGCTAAACCACAGCTAAAATTTGTGATTGCTTTCACATCTAAGAGCAACTCCAAGAGACTAGTTAAAATATTTTGTAAAGCTAAATATGGCTATTATTGAGAAAAAAAACTTCTCCAACAGATTGTGCAAATGCCTCTCCAAAATAGCTCACTGTCCATCCCGGAAATTTCGGTCGCTAGCATTGGCTAGCCAATGTCGCTCGCTATCGCGGCTCTGCGTGTGCTCGGCAGCCCGTTCCCGCGTATGGTCGCCACTTCCCGCGCGAACGCGCCTTGATCGCACGCTGGACTGGTTATTACATACGCTCGCTCCCGGCAGGCCGGAAAGTAGCCATCGGTGCTTCGCTCGTAGCTTCTTCTCTTTGTTTCTTCCACTCGATTCGGAGCAGTGGCATCCATGGACCATGGTGTGGCCTCTTCGTCTTGTTCCTGTGCAACCACCTCGCTGGCTCCCTGCATGCACGTACGTATGCATGGGCATGGCAGACAGGCATGCAAAGCTGTCTACCAAGAGCTGTCGGTCAAGCAAGCATGCTATGCACGAAGAACGACTGCCGGTGAACAGAGCGACGGAGCCCTGTGACGGAGAAATTCCTACGCGATGCTATGATCCGAAAAAGTCCACATGACGTGGCAGCTTTGAATATACATAATGAAAAACTTTTACAGAGGCTGTTGGATTGGTCTAGTTTTTTTAGGTGGATTCTATTTTAGAGAATAGCTAAATCAGTAAATTTAGCAAATTTTTTTAATAGTCTCTTGGAGATGCTCTAATCTCTAGCCGTGAAGGTTAATTTTTTTTCCTTTTCCGATAATGGCTTCCATGCATGGTTATCCTTTAAAAAAATGACTATCCTTGAAGAAACACTGTAGATACTACTAACGACTAACGAGTGGTATATAATTCTCTTTATTTTGCTTAAAAATATAATTCTCTTTATTTTTGTTTTGCCTTTTCCTTGTTCGAAGAAACCATGATTGCCCTATGCTAAGTAGTGGAGTAAGCTCCATTGGATGTCTATTGACTGTGTGTACTACGAGTGCGCATAAACCAGAAACTTCCCAGGTCATTTTGACAAGCATGTTTGCCCCCCTGATTCCGGAAAATGTTCGGCGTGCCTTCGAAGGCACGGCACATCCATGGCGAAGTGGCAAGGGATAGGAACAGGACGTCAAAACAGGACTGTAGTAGAGCGGCCGCTTGCTTCGCAGCGCTGCCCACGTCAACGAAACGCCGTACCGCACCCACGTCTCCCGGCCTCACGGCCTCACCAGTCGCCGCCATGGGCCTCTCTGGGTCCCTTGCCTTGATGAGCGGCGATACGACCCACACCCACCCAGCCCGTGCTGTCCCCCACCCCACGACACGCTTCCTCCCACGTGAACCTGCGGCCAACGGACCCATGACACGTCGCGCGCCGGCGGTGTGCGCGTTCACGCGTCGTCGTCCTGACCAATGATCATGTACTCCCTCCGTCCCAGAAAGCACAAGGTTAGATTAGTAGAAACGTAAAATGACACATATGCGTCTGGCATCCGGTGAATGTGAGCACGACGTTTGTGTGAGCACGTCGCGTTTTGGTCCTGTCTCCGCCACCTTTTATTGCTCGCGGCGAGTAGACGACAAAACAGTCCGAGGGAAAGGAAAGCGGACTGCGGACGACAGGGATGTGCATGCATGCAAGTTTCACTGACTCGTAGGTCCCAGCGGCGTGGAAAAGTTGCTGCTCCGTTCGGCGCCGCTCGCTTGCACGACGTTTGGCAGGGCAGGCACTACTGCACCAGCAGCAGCTGTGTGGATGCGAAATTGCCCGGACAGAGCTGGAGACGCTGGAGACTTCAGAGCCTCAGAGGGAGTAGTGTGCAGAGCTGGCGTCATGATGGACGCGAGAGTTCACATGGGAATGGACCGCGGGGGTGTTCACCGTGCACAGCACAGCGTTACTGGTGGCAGGACTAGTGGAGTGGTCCCGGCAACACGTCAAATGTCGCGGCGGCTGTGCCGTGCTTCCCCACTGCCCCTGCCACGCCCACCGGCCACCGCTACGGAGTCCGGACCCCAACCCGATACCCTCTCTCTCTCTCTCTCTCTCCGGTTACGACCCGCGCCATTTCTCGTGGCCGGATGGATCACAGATGTGTAGTAGGAGCAAGGGCGCGTTTAGTTCCAAAAAATTTTGGTCCCGGCATCACGTCGAATATTTGCGGCGGCTGTGCCGTGATTAAATATGACGAAAAAAAATTAACCGGCCACCGGTACGAGAAATCACGGACAAAACTTTCGAACCTAATTCTCCTAATTAAACATTAATTACCAAATACAAACGAAACCTGCCCCATTTCTCGTGGCCAAAAAACTTTTCACGAACTAAACGTGCCCTAACCATTTGCTCACAAAAGCCCAACGTACCTGCTCTCCTCCGTGCTCTCCCACTCTCCCAGTCATTCTCAAACACCACGCACGTTGCTGTACCCACCAAGCCCTACACTACACCTCTCAGCTCTCGATCCCGGATGGATCCCACTCTACGGGCAGTGCTGGGCCATGGCGGAGGCGACGGCGGGGCGAGGGAAGGAGAAGGAGGCGCCGCGCGCTACCGGGGCGTGAGGAAGCGGCCGTGGGGCAGGTACGCGGCCGAGATCCGCGACCCGTGGAAGAAGACGCGGGTGTGGCTGGGCACGTTCGACACCCCCGTGGAGGCCGCCCTCGCGTACGACCGCGCCGCGCGCACCCTCCGCGGCGCCAAGGCCAAGACCAACTTCCCCGACCACGCCGCCCAGCAGCAGCTGCAGCACCTCCATCTGGCGCCGCTCCTGCGTCAGCCACCGCCGCAGCCCGTCTCGTTCGGAGGCGTCGACGTCGACGGCCCTACTCCGTGGCATTTCGTCTACTTGCAGGCCCCGACAACGGCCGCGGCCGCCCCGCTTCCCCCGACTGCAGGTGCAGCGATGCCGATGGCAACCGAGCCACTGTCAACGGCGCTGGAGCTGGGCAGGGGACAAAGGCGCGGCAGCCTCCCCTTCGACCTCAACCAGGCGCCGTCATGCTGATGCTCGATCGGATTGTGACGAGACTGCAGTGCCAAACTGCCAAAGGTGATGGTGAGCAGGTGAGGGCTGGGCTGGGCAAGGGGGTTGCTTAGGCCTGTCTTGCTGTACATACCTATTTAAGGAAAGCTTAGGCCTGTCTTGCTGCCTGCTGGGCTCGCTCCTTTGTTTTCGTTTAAGGCCCTGTTTAGATTCCACCAAAATCCAAAAAATTTCAAGATTTTCCGTCACATCAAATCTTGCGGCACATGCATGGAGTATTAAATGTAGGTAAAAAGAATAACTAATTGCACAGTTTACCTGTAATTGGCGAGACAAATCTTTTAAGCCTAAATAGTCCATAATTGGACATTTTTTATCAAATACAAACGAAAGTGCTACGGTAGCCAAAAGCTAAAAATTTTCGCAACTGAACGGGGCCTAAGCATTGCCATTTCTGGGGCCCTGTGTCGGTAATGGTGGAGCGGATGCTTGTTTCACCGCACCGCAAGAGGTAAACCTCCTGTTACATTAAATTAGCCAAACAAACCCCCCAACGAACCGGACGAAAAGGGGTCGGGTTTAGCGCGGTAAAACGGAGGCAGTACTAGGGTAGGTTCGGCTGGGTCCTTGGTGCTGTTGGTGGCCTTCACCAACGGCGCGCCGCGAAGAGGGCGCTCTCGTGCAGTCGTCGTGCTCGTGCAGGCTGCTGTACTTTTTCGGCCAGGCGCCCGCACCCCGGTATTACCACCTGCACATGCGGTCTTTCCCCGGATAATGCGCATGAACCAATCCACTGTGACAGCGGAGATGGTTTACGGATCCTTCGCATGGGCTTGTTTAGTTTCAAAAAAATTTAAAAAGTGCTGCAGCAGTCATCATATCGAATCTTACGATACGTGTATGGAACATTAAATGTAGACGAAAAAAAAACTAATTATACAGTTTGGTTGGAAATTACGAGACGAACGTTTTAAGCCTAATTAGTCTATGATTGAACACTAATTATCAAATAAAAACAAAAATGCTGCCGTGAGCTTTACAATGCTAATTACCCGTGCGAGACGGTCGTACGTGACATGTTTATGCTTTACAATGCTAATTACCCTTGCAAGACGGAGTGTGCCCGGGTCACAGACACTTGTAAAATATCTGTGCCCTCTGTTCGGGCAATCTAAAGTATTTGTGTTTGTCTATTCCAAATTATAAGTCGCTTTAATTTTTTTAGTTCATCCATTTTGTTATATATCTAGACATATTCGAGCTGTTTGGTTGATGATTTAGCGGCCGACTAAAGCTGTTTTGTTGTGAAAAAAAATATTGTACCATTATCGATAAGTCAGACCGTTAAGCTCAAACGAACAAGGCTAATTATTTATCTAGATGCATAATAAAATAGATATACGAAAACAGAAAAACAACTTAGGCCTTGTTTAGATGCCAAAAAATTTGGCAAAATGCTACTGTAGCGGTTTTCGTTGTTATTTGGCAATTAGTGTCCAATCATAGTCTAATTAGTCTTAAAAGATTCGTCTCGTAGATTTCGTCTAAACTGTGTAATTAGTTTTATTTTTTATTTATATTTAATGCATGCGTTCAAAGATTCGACGTGACGGAGAATCTTGAAAAATTTTGGCAAAATTTTGGAAACTAAACTTGCCCTTATAGTCTGAAACTGAGGGAGTACCCAGTACTATGTCATGGTTGTGTCAGGTCAACGTGGGAATTCAATGCCTTGAGTGCCGTGAAACAATTTATGCATATTAATTGATGAATCAGAAACTCAACAGACCTTAACGAATCCGTAGAGCGCAGGAACACTGCACGTTAAAAGCGGCGTGTACTCTCCCACTCATCATAAAAAAGAATAAAAGTCGCCTCGCCCAACTTTTTAATTGGTCTTTTTTTTTAATTGACGTCAGTGACGGATCTAGTTCTAGCAATAGAGCAACGGAGTTCGAGCTCCTCCTAACGCTTCACTTCATTCTACAAGCTCGTGCCATCTGCGTTTTTTTACGACTAGTTTCTCTTGGAACCAAATATCTCACGAGCGTTAGTTATAAAAAAAAGAGAGCGTTTTGGACATAAACCAAGGCAAATTTGGTCCACACTTCAAACTTTCGCTTAGTTGACCGTGGGCCTCCGAATCTTTCCAGACAACCAAAACGCCTCTGTGCCTCGCAAGTCATCGCAACAGCAAAGGAAACTGCAGGCACCATCTATCCATCAACACGATAGGTTGGGTTACGAGAGCTCAGAGTATTCGGCTGGGCTGTTTCCCTGCGTCGGCCTATTTCTGGGTTTCTTAAATGGGCCAACTTGATATTCCATCGATGTACCAAAATCAGGCTTCCTTTTGAGAACGGGCTTTCATGGGTATATTGTTATCTTTCTATTTTGATTTTAAATGCCATATTAGATCCACTAAAAAAAGTCACATTAGAACGTGGAATCAGTATATGTAAATGCCTTTTTCGCGTTAACGATTGCTGGATGACGATAAACTTGAGAAGAGCAGCTCGTTTTGGATTGGGAAAAAAAGAGATCATTTTGGCGGAACAAAGATTAGTCCGGCACGCTACGGCGGTGCTGAACTGACTGCTCTGCATTCGATTTCGATTTAGTGACGCACTCTCATCAATAATTTTATGTTCCATGTAGAACTAGGAAAACTCACTTGAAAAATACTCCATTCATCCATTCACCCCACAAAAAACGTCATTCTCACTTCTCAAGAAGTTAAACATTTTAAACTTTAACCAATTATATAAGAAAATATTAATATTTATGATGCATAATTAGTATCATTAGACGAATCGTTGAATATATTTTTACAATAAACTTACTTGGAGATACATATATTGGTAATATTTTCCATAAATCTAGTCAATCCTATAGCACAATCTTTTTAGAACAGAGGGGGTACTCACCATAATTAGAATGTGACTATTTTATTTTCCTCTCAAGTTTTTTTCTAATAAATTTTATACATCTTAAATAGCACAACACTTTATCCTTTGATTTTGATATGTGCACGTAGTAAAATCTAGTACAATCATTTATGAGCGTCATAAAATATATTTTGCCACCTTTGGTCAACATGCATTTAGATTCACACAGATCAAATGACAAAGTTAGTAGTTTGACACTAACTCCTAAATTAAGTGCCAGTTTGGGAGAGATATTTTTATAGTAATTTTATTTAAAGAAACATTAACATTATTTTCTATAAATATAGTTATTTTTAAAATGATATAGTTTAAAGTATAATCGTAGCTTTTTTGGATGAGTGAGTACGCCCGGTAGAAATCTCTACTTTATAGTTTTTGTATACAGCATGGTTCGAAAACGAATGACCCACGAGGTCAAAAATCAGTGGAGGAAAGAAAAAGATAGAGTTGTGAAAGGACTGACACGGCGAGACCTGAGAGGTGGCCACGGAGAATCCTATCTCGGTCAAGGTGCTGCAGGCAAGCTGTCAAAGCGGAGGCGGTGGACGATTAGTTTAAGCAGCGTGTGTCACGGACAGAGGGGGACACCTTCCGCGCGATCCGTGCGCCAACGTACGTATGTACTCCAACTAGCAACGTAATCCATGATGATTTTCTAGGCTGCAACTAGCAACTTGCAACTTGTGGCTAGTCCACCTTAATCACATAGCTTAACCAGGCTAAATCCTGGTCCAAACAATTTTACATGCTTTTCATGGTGTTTGGTTTCCTCATTGGATGCCCCATCTCAGGGTCCAAATAGCTCAGCTTATTTCTTTTGTGAAACGGTGTGCAAAATGGTATCAAAATATGGTTCACTTGCAAAAAAGAAGAAGTAAATCAAAACGTTGTCAAGCTGCACCAGAACTTCCAAAGAAATGTCTGTGACTTACAAAATCAGCAAAAAATTACTGTATGGTTCAACACGTATACTCGAAACGAATATACATATCAAACCGAACGATGTCTTTTTAACAATTTACTTCGGGTATTTTGAAAGGGTATTATACATCTTTCCATTCCAGTTCTACAATAGCATCCCGTAGTATACTGCTAATGTCAAAGTAACTTTCATTAAACCCACCATTAGTACGGATTAGCAATTGTATATGGTTGACACTGACGAGGCATCATCTGCTCTCAGCTGCCACGCACGTGCGCACGTAGCACCCCTGTCCTCGCTAAAGTCATCGCCAAAGCAACTTCCTAATCAGGATTTTTTACATGCACATATTCATGTATATATTACCAGCCTCCACTCGAAACTGAGCCCATAGTAACGTTGTAGTTACACACATCGAGTATTTATTATTACCACGGCTTTTAATATGTGCTAAAAATATAAAGACTTTAATTTATCCTAAAACAAAATATCACTAATTTCATTAAATTTACAGAAACAATAATAATACTTACGCTCATAATGAAATATATTTAATATTTTACTCTTTTGACAGATGTTGATACTCTTCTCAGTAATTTTAGTTAAACCTAGAATGGTTTGACTTATGATAAATTCGGAACTACATATATTTTGAGAGGGATGAAGTAGCTACTTTGAGTTTTCTTTTATTCATACCGAGTTTCAGGTTAAACTCATCATCAAAGGTAAGTTTCAATACACTCTAATCAGTGGGTATAGGAGCCATCCAAGGGTGAGGCTGGCAGGGCTCAAGGCCTCCCTACCGCGTCCCACACAATGAAGCTCCCCCTTGAGCCCCTTCTCCATTTTTGTTGAGGAAGAAGGAAGAAGATGGATGAGAAAGAAGGGATGGGGAAGAAAGGGAAGGAAGAAACTAACAAGCCCCTCCTTGTGTTCTATGCTGCATCCTCCATTAAGTAGGTACAACGGTGGAGGAAGGAATGCGGTCACTCATAATTTGCATGTATTCCAACTTGAACTCGACAAATATTTTATTCAAGAACTTGTCATTGAAATTATTAATTTTTAGACTTTGTGTTCTAGATTACACTTTTCATAGATTTTATCATGCAACTCATGTATATATATGCATGCATGAGTAATTAAAATACTCCCTCTATTCCCAAAAGAATGCAATTATGGTATCCATGTCGGTCAATCAAGCTCAAGTTTGACCAAGTTTATAGTAAATAGTATTAACATTTATGTCTCTAATTACATTTATTATGGAAGTATATTCTATAACTAATCTAATAACACTTATTTTATATAGTAATGTATGTACTTTTTATATAAATTTAGTCAAAACTCAGGCTATTTGACTCATCGAAATCCGAGAATTGCATTCTTCCGTTGACAGAGGTGGTACATTTCTAGGTTTCAACAACAATAAAACATGTTCACTTATTAACAACTTGTACAAATGTAAAAAACAAAAGGTAAAAATTTTATTAAAATTATATGAATATACATGACAATAATTTATGGAAGTTTACATTTACATAAGTTTATACATTTAAATGCAAGATTATGATATATTTATATTTATAGTGTGATTATAAACATTGTATTTTTTATTAAAAATATATTAATACATTTGTTTTTTTAACAGCACTTCCGCACCTTACGGAAATTCAGCACAAACAGAGATAACTCGAAATGAAGTGCAGAAGTTCAGCTCCAAGATCAATAAGTGCAACTTCTTTCCTAGCTGTACGTGAATATGAATATTTCAATGCAAACAGCTTTCTTGACCGTGGTCATAGCTGGGAAGAGAAAAGCTGCCGTGTGCCGATGCAAGCTGCCGACTTTTGATGTGCAGGCATTATGCGACTGATGACGCTTTTGACCCTAGTCAGTAGTCACTGATATTACCGCTTGTTCGGCTGAGCGTGTACGGGCAACACAGCCTATTTCGTCTTCTCTGATCTTAGACGGTTCACACCACCTAAAGCTCATATTTAGTTACAACCCAAAATCCAAAAAAGTACTACAGTAGCCATCACATCGAATGTTTGCGGCCCATGTATGGAGCATTAAATATAGACGAAAAAAAACTAATTGCACAGTTTGGTGGGAAATTACGAGACGAACGTTTTGAGCCTAATTAATCCATGTTTGAACACTAATTACCAAATAAAAACGAAAGTGCTACAGTAGCCCAAAATTCCAACTTTCTGAAACTAAACACGGCCAAAGTTTACTCGTCTAAACCAGTTTCTAAAGTTTAGTCACTCTCTGTTTGGATTGTTGCATTAAAAGAGACTAAAAATACCTTTTAATCCCATTTTAGTCTGGCCGTTTGGCTCTAAAGTGACAAAAAGGTGAGGCAGGCCAACTAAAAGGTGCACTTTAGTCTTATTTAGCAACACTTGGGTGACTAGTTGGCTAATGCATTTTTAGTTCTATTTAGTCATAGTGTTTGGGTAAATATGACTAAACGAGACTAAATGAAATTAGATTTATGATGTAAGGAGTGAACCAAACACCCCCTTATAGAACTGGCACGAAGCCTTGCACGTGCACATCAAGATTTTGGTTGCACAAATCTTGCAGACTTCGGTCATGTTCGCTTATCTTATAATCCGTACTTTTCGGCTTGTTTTTTTAGTCGAAACAGTGTTTTTCTCTCACAACAAATCAGGCGGAACAGTATTTCAGCTTGTTTTTTCAGCGAAGCGAACGGGCCTTCGCCTCTCAAGGTAGCAATAATGCAAATTGTCCTTTGTATAGTTATAAAAAAATATCCCTCAGACGATTTAGTACCTTATGTCTTGCATGGCAATAGTATCTACTCCGGAGGTGCTACTTATACCAACTGTTTTTGCAATTTGGTCCTATTTTAAGAAAATTTACGTTTGGCGCCCTGGGAGACGTAAACTCGTCTTTGTACCCTGGGGTTCAGCGCCAGGACTCATGGCTCCGAGGTAACACGTCTCGGCACCACAGATCTTGGCTCCGAGGTGTCCGACCGTGCACAGCAGGGCATCCTAGGTGTCATTGATGTGGCCGGTACCTCAGAGCCACAGATCTTGGCTCCGAGCTCGGCGCCAAGATCTGTGGCTTCGACCTCGGAGGCGTGGATCTCGGCTCCGAGCTTGGAGCCATGGATCCTGGTGCCGAGCGTGGATTCAAAACCCACGGCCAAGTTTCTCTTGCCGAGACTGCTTTCATTTCTTCCTCCTCCCTCTCGGGTTCTTCCTCTCCCTAACCCGTCCAATCTCTTGAATCGATGAATTTGACCTTGGATACTTGGATTTGATCCATACATCTTCGCGAGCAAGGTATCTTCTCTCCCCTCATCATTTTTTACGCATTGATTTGGTATATATTATGTCTATTTTGCAACCCTAGATACGTTATTACCTAATGTTTGAAGTGATTTTTTTATTTTTTGTATTATGTAACGGTAGGATGCCAAAGCGTGGTAAAGCTAGTAAGCCAAGGTAATCTCTTATCATCGTGTTATATTATGTTTTCATTTATGTGCAACAAAAAGAAAAACCATAGGTTTAGGGTTTAATGTTCATTGCTTTCGGTTCTTAGAACAAATTTGGTTTAATTGTAGTTATGGCCGGATGACCGGAAATGCCTTCGACCCATTGCCTCTGCCTAGTGGTGTTCCAGTGCCTATGTGCTGGTGCGGTGATCCTTGCAAGATAGCCAAGTCCGATGAAGATGACACGTATAGACAGAGGTATTGGATGTGTGCCAATTTTGCGTTTGAGCCTACACTTCGTCAGCGCCGCATTAACAAGATGGTGAGAACTTGATGTTGTGTAATAATTATTTTGTGTCAAATGAAGTCTTACATGATTTATTTGTTTTGTAACAATTACATTTATTGCAGACCCCTCCACCGCTCTGTGATTTTGAGCAGTGGATCGAAACTGAGATCAAGCCAGAAGACAAGAAGTGGATGCAGAAACTGTTACGGTGGGAGGCAGAGGACAAGGAGATGATGGAGAAGAGACGCAAAGAGGAGGCTCTAGAAAAGGAGCATAAGGAAGAGAAGAAAAGGAGGCGTGTTGCTGCATACAGGGAGGAGAGAGAGATGAAGCTTGAGTGTGCGCTCAGAGCGAAGACAGCGATGGAGGAGAATCCCGATGCCCAGAGAGAGAGAAAGTGGCCTCGTTGCACTCAGTAGTCTTCATGACTTGCTAGTTCTATGGTTTATTCATGAACAATGTTGTCTAATCTTGGACTTTGCATTGTGCTGTCATGTAATGCACTTTAAGTATGGACATACCTAGGGCATGTTCTACGTTATTTAGTTTGTCGTCATGTACTTCAAATGTTGTTATGTTGATTAATGTGCTCTATTATTAGACCTTTCATAGTGTTGTTGGTTTCATTATTTGTTGTCATAATATTGAGTTTAATATTGCATAGGTAGTGAAACGAGCTCACGTAGTGCAAATAAAACGTAACGAAGTAGTGGATTACCTAATTTAACACACACAACAAATGAAATGGCATGTGATAACATGTACCAAACTAGGGTACAGAGGTCCTAGACTAAACCTAACATGCCTTAGGTAATTGAAGTAAATAACAAGCACATTAAATGGCATGTGAGAACATGTACCAAACAAGGATACATAGTTCCTTCGACTAATCGTAACATGTCTTAGGTGATTAAACCAAAAAAACAAACACATGGATGTGGCCCATTAAAAAGATTGGTTTGTCCTAGTAGTGTGGCCACATAGCAAATTATGTTGCACCTTCTCTACAGTATCCTCCCATTGTTTGTGGTGGTGGCGGCGGGGGTGGCGGTGGAGGCCCCTTGTTCCTATGATTAGGGCAGGTGCAATATGGATCATTGTAGAGTGTCTCCTGTGAACCAACACCATTGTTATTGTCGTCTTGTTCGTCGTCCTTGCAACACGCCTCCTTTCCTCCTCTTCCTTGTCCTCCTTTTCTAGAGCCTCCTCTCTGCATCTCTTCTCCATCATCTCCTTATCCTCTGCCTCCCACGATAATAGTTTCTGCATCCACTCCTTGTCTTCCAGCTTGATTTCGGTGTCGATCCACTGCTCAAAATCACAGAGCGGTGGAGGGGTCTGCAACAAATGCAATTGTTACAAAACAAATAAATCATGCAAGACTTCATTTGACACAGAATAATTATTACACAACATCAATTTCTCACCATCTCGTTAATACGGCGCTGACGAAGTGTAGGCTCAAACGTAAAATTGGCACACATCCAATACCTCTGTCTATATGTGTCCTCTTCATCTGACTTGGCTACCTTGCAAGGATCACCGCACCAGCACATGGGCACTTGAATACCACTAGGCAGAGGCAATGGGTCGAAGGCATTTCCAGTCATCCGACCATAACTACAATTAACCCAAATTTGTTAAAAGAACCGAAAGTTATGAACATTAAACCCTAAACCTAGGGGTTTTCCATTTGTTGCATATAAATGAAAACATAATATAACATGATGATAAGAGATTACCTTAGCTTACTAGCTTTACCACGCTTTGGCATCCTACCGTTACATAATACCAAAAATAAAAAATCACTTCAAACATTAGGTAATAACGTATCTAGGGTTGCAAAATAGACATAATATATACCAAATCAATGCGTAAAAAATGATAAGGAGAGAGATGATACCTTGCTCGTGAAGATGTATGGATCAAATCCAAGTAACCAAGGTCAAATTCATCGATTCAAGAGATTGGACGAGTTAGGGAGAGGAAGAACCCAAGAGGAAGGAGGAAGAAATGAAAGCAGCCTCGGCAAGGGAAACTTGGCCGTGGGTTTTGAATCCATGCTCGGCGCCAGGATCCATGGCTCCGAGCTCGGAGCCAAGATCTGTGGCTCCGAGGTACCGGCCATGTCAACGCCACTTAGGATGCTCTGTTGTGCATGGCCAGGCACTTCAGAGCCAAGATCTGTGGCGCCAAGACATGTTACCTCAGAGCCATGAGTCCTGGCGCCGACTCCTAGGGTCCAAAGATGAGTTTATGTCTCCTAGGAGGACAAACGTAAATTTTCTTCAAAAAACGACCAAATTGCAAAAAAAATGGGCTACTTATACCCTCTCATAGTCTCACCTCTGTTATCACTAGATGTGCTCGTCATTTGTCCGCCTGCCATGCTGGGACAGTGGTGCCTGTCCAGCCGCTCACCTCCACCTGTCGCCTATCGACCTTGGTACCTCCTGTCCTAAGGCCCATCTTTCAAGAGCAATAACATTATATATATATATGGATCAACCCGTCTATATAGATGGGTCCCACAACATTGTTCAATAATTAAATTCCAACGCACAATGTATCTAGATATGTTGTCAATAAGGCTTGGTTGGATTGGGATGTAGGAGGTGAGATTTGGCCACCACCCTCTAAATAATGGGTTGAAGAGTCCTGATTCAAGAGGTTTGAAAAGTTTCTATGGAAGGGTTCCATTGAAAGCAGTTGTGTTCTACAGTTGAATCTCACATGATGAGAATTGAGCCGCAAGCTCATTCAGTTTTGTAGGTAGAGAATGGAGGGGTTCAACAAACAAGGCACGTAGAAGAGGAGGCCAACGCCCAATGGCTAGCTTCCGAAGTATAACACCCCTGGTGTTACGAGCTTGCTTAGCATCGAGATTTAGGTCCGAGAGGGATTAGCATAACAAGTTTCTGGGTTTTAAAAAAAATTACACCGCACGTGAAATGATAAGTGAGTCCTATGTGACTTACTTTTATGGACTCAAATAAATATCCAAGTTAACTTACTTGGTGCGTAAAAGTGCTAATGAAAATCCCAACGAGAAAAATGGGATAAGTCGTTTTAATTGTTCGGCATGAAAAATAATTGCTATGAACAAAAATAAAACATAACTTGTAATTAGCACTTAAATAAAAAATAGACGTACAAGTTTAGTAGATGGAAATGCAACTTTAACTTTTAGAAAATAAATATTGTTAACTAGTGTTTGGGAGCTCAAAAATAGAATCCGAAGTTTAAATATAACTTTTCGTTGAATCATCAAGAAGTCGAAATTGTAGTTAAAGTGTCATTTTTGGCGAATTATATTGAGCGAAATAATTAAAGAGTGTTTAAATGTTTTGCTCCTATGGGTTAGTATAAGGTATGGACTATTGTGTGAAAAACTTGTTGGTTGAAGTTAATAAGGTTTAGACATTTTAAAAATTATGGCAAAAGTGTTAATGGATGTTTAGTTCGAGCTGAACTTTTGACTTTCTAAGACTGAATGGAAGTAGACAATGCCGTTTGGGCATTCAAATCCTAACTAAATTGTTTAAACACTAGCTTTATGTTTTAGAATTGTTGATTGCCTCTAAGTGAGCTCTTGAGCTTGGTATAGGTTGTAGTGGTGTTGGGTATTACGTTGCCCTCTTAAAAATTGCTCAAACGTCGTTAAAATGTGTGAAATCACGTTGTGGGCACTCGGTTCGTGAACCGGCGTTCAGCGCGATGATCCTATCTTGGCGTCTCTCAATCTTTCTCTTGAGCCATCCTCTAGTCGTAAGCATTGTTTCGCTAGTTAGCTGTTAGCACCAGCTACAGGTTAGTGGAATTGGTTGAGTCGTAATCGAGACGCTAAGTAGTTTTGGGTCGCTTTAAAACTCGTGCTTGTCACCGTTTCGGCCGCTGGCCCCATGAGCACGGTCACCACGCGTGCGTGCGCTGCTGGCGCTAAACTCAGGTTGTGGCCAGGCTATTGCCGCTGGCCTGCTCGTGTGCCCGGTCGATGCCGCGCGGCGCCCTTGGCCTCGTGTTGGCCGTCCCGGCTAGCTATGGCTTGGCCCCGCTATCACTGTGTGCGCGCGCCACCCTCTGGTTGCTGAGCTGCGCACGGGGATGAGACAAGTCTGCGGCTACCATCACCTTGTCATCATGGCGCTCGCTTCACCCCTCGTTTCACCTACCGCATCAAGGATCTAGGCAAGTGCCAAAGGCTGCCGTGTCTGGGCCAATGCCCTCGGTCGCAGGGGCGACGGTGATGTCCCTCTGCCACGCTTGTACTCGCTAGCCGACGCCGGTGCGACCTGCTCGGGTCCGGCCGCTCCAATTCAAGCGCTTCATGCCAAGCCTCTAATTCTCGTCGTCTGTGCACACGTGCTCGTACTGCTGCTATCGATCGGGGTCACCTCGTCTTAATCCACTCGGGCTCACTCTTGTGACCTTCCCACGGTCGCACCGTGTGTAGAGCCACCGTTCCTTCCTCTTCCTAACCACCAGCTCGGGCTTCGTAGCGCAATTCCCCACATCAATGGGTGGCATAGGTAGTTAGCTAGGCGCCCTATTTTCCTCAAGCCCATCCGATCACTACCAACCAGCAATTTGGCGTCTTGTTCGCCGTCACCCATGGGCACCGCCGAATCGGAAGGTTGTACGTAAGGCATGTAGTAGTGGTAGCAGTTCGATTGCTCGTAACCCTAAGCTCACCTTGACTCCCTCCATCCAATGCTCGTGCTACTTTGGCCAGGGTGCTCATCGACGAAGTGTGGACGCGTCGGTGCCGCGCTCGGAGCACCGCCGCACGGTGCGGGCGCACGTGGCCAGACCGCCATAGCGCCCCCCTGCTTCAACCCTCAGTGGGGCATGCACCACGGTGAGCCACTGATGCTTATCCACCACTTCTGCTCTGTTAATCATATGTAGGTTCATCAGAACAGTCACGTCATAACCGCGGATAGCCGCTCGCCACTGCAGCCCATGACAGTGTGCCTCCGAGTTGCTAACCTCCACCCATCCTTGCGTGTTTAGCTATAGATAGTGGTTGGCCCCTTACCCCTGTCGTAGCACGCCTAGGTTGCCCGATGTAACCGCCTTATGCCGTCGGTCGTCGCGCCCGTGCACGAGGGGATCCCCAGAGACCTCCCCGTGGTAAAGGTGAAAATATCTGAGGGTATAGTTGCAAGATTACTGAAAAGTCCTAATATGGCTAAGGGGGGTGAATAGCCTATTAAAAATTTACAAACCAACTAGAGCAATTTGATTAGTATGACAAATAGCGAAATGCAAACTTGCTCTAGCTCTACAAGGGTTGCAAGCCACCTATCCAACAATTCTAGTTGCTATGATCACTAGACACACAATTTACTATGTTACTACTCACTAAGAGCTCTCACACTTGCTACACTAAAGAGCTCCACTAGATGAACTTAAAACAACAAAGCAAGCTCTTAATTCTAATTACACTAAAGAGATTGCTATAACTAATTTGCAAGAATATAAATGAGTGAGTAGAGTGATTATACCGCCGTGTAGAGGAGTGAACCAATCACAAGATGAATACTAAATCAATCACCAGGAGAATACCAAAGGGCAAGAGACAACCAATTTTTCTCCCGAGGTTCACGTGTTTGCCGGCACGCTAGTCCCCGTTGTGTCGACCAACACTTGGTGGTTCAGCGGCTAAGAGGTGTTGCACGAAACTCGTCCACACAATTGGACACCGCAAGAACCTACCCACAAGTGAGGTAACTCAATGACACGAGCAATCCACTAGAGTTACCTTTCGGCGCTCTGCCGGGGAAGGCACAAGACCCCTCACAGTTACCACGATCGGAGTCGAAGACAATCACCAACCTCCGCTCAATGGTCCTCGCTGCTCCAAGCCATCTAGGTGGCGACAACCACCAAGAGAAACATGTGAATCCCACAGCGAAACACGAATACTAAGTGCCTCTAGATGCAATCACTCAAGCAATGCACTTGGATTCTCTTCCAATCTCACAATGATGATGGATCAATGATGGAGATGAGTGGGAGGGCTTTGGCTAAGCTCACAAGGTTGCTATGTCAATGCAAATGGCCCAGCGAGTGAGGTTGAGCCGGCCATGGGGCATAAATAGAAGCCCCCATGAAATAGAGCTGTTGGCTCCTCAATCCACTGAAAAACGGGATGACCAGACGCGCAGGTCAGATCGATCGGACGCTGGACCCCAGCGTCTGGTCACGCGATGTGTGCCACGTGTCCCCTACTTCAAATGCTGATCGCCCGATCTCAATGGTCATCAGTACGTTTAAGTTGTGACCGGACGCGCTGCTTTGAAGTGACCGGACGTAGGACCCCAGCGTCCGGTCGTTTCCAGTAAGCATCCAGAAGCAAAAAATCACGACCGAACGCGTCCGGTCATGCCCGACCGGACTCATCCAGCGTCCGGTCACACGACGTCTTCTCTGTGCGCTGCCACGTTAGCAGGACCGGACGCACACCGTCGGTGTTCGGTCACTAAGTGACCCAGCGTCCGGTCGAAGATCGAAGCCAGCGTCTTCACGCATCCACTGATCGGACGCACTGGTCTGACCGAGACCAGCGTCCGGTCACTTACAGTGACCACCGTCTTTTCTGTATAGAGTGCCGGCGGCACCGTCGGACTGTCCGCACTCTACGAGGGACACTCCACCGGTGAAGTTTCTAACTCTTGTTCAAATGTGCCAACCACCAAGTGTATCACCTTGCACATGTGTTAGCATATTTTCACAAATATTTTCAAGGGTGTTAGCACTCCATTAGATACTAAATGCATATGTAATGAGTTAGAGCATCTAGTGGCACTTTGATAACCGTATTTTGATACGAGTTTCACCCCTCTTAATAGTACGGCTGTCGATCCTAAATGTGAGCACACTCTCTAAGTGTCTCGATCACTAAAACAAAATACCCCCTAACACTTATACCTTTGTCTTGAGCCTTTTATTTCTCTCTTTCTTTTTTTCAAGTTCAAGCACTTGATCATCACCATGGTATCACCATCATCATGATATGATCTTCATTTGTCTCATCACTTGGAATGTGTCACCTATCTCATAATCACTTTGATAAACTAGGTTAGCACTTAGGGTTTCATCAATTCACCAAAACCAAACTAAAGCTTTCAATTACTGATGGTAGGAATAGTGCTCATAGTAGTCATGTTATTATCTAAAAGCACGGGGGCTTTTCTACTAAGCCACTGTCGCGCGCGGGCACCTCGGCCTTAGGCCGTGCTGGACCACCGTGATGCGTGCGCAGCCGCGACGCGCTGGGCTGCCGGGCCTGAGGGGGTTGTTGCCGGCCATTTTCTTTTTCTAATGCATTTTTAATTTAGTTTCTAAGGTAAACTTCTAAATTCAATAAAAATTTGTGTAGTTAACCAAAAATTATGAAACCAGTTTTTTAGGTTCTTAAAATCATGATCTATCTACTAGTATATATTTTTGTTCACATAGTTTTAGAATATTTTTAGGAGTTATCTAATTAATTTGAGGTGCTTAATATTATAAGATATAAACTTATATGAATTGTTGTGATAAATTGGTTAAAGTGTTGGCTCTGAAACTTTCACAATAAATTTTTAACATTATTAGGTGCTCACTGTAATTTTTGTAGCTCCATAATAATTAATTTGCTAGGGTAGCTAAATGAGCCCTAGTTTGAAAATATATGTTTAATCAATAAAATACCAGAACACCTTTGGGATTGTAGGACTAAAATATTTTTCGGGAGACAAAGCCTTACTTGACGATGTGGATATGTAGACTAGTACGTTAGTCATTAAAGCTAGCTCGTTAGCTTGCGGAGCGTAATCATATATTTAAGAGTTGCGGTTACCGTTGATTAATTACGTCTCTGCTTACATCCATGTATATCATAATAGGAACAACGATGGATCAGGGAGTCGACTGAAGTAGCAAAAAAGATGGTGCCTTGATGATCGTGTCACCATGATGGAAAGCTAACTCTTGGTTATATCTTACTCAGACAAACCCCGCTGCATAACCCCTATTATTCTACACTTTAGTTTATGCTTGTGCATTAAGTTCTAAGGAGTTGAATGAAACCACTTGCATATATATCCTTATCCTATGAGTCCTACTAGTATGTCAGGATCGTATAGATTGTTATGCTATAGGATCCGGTAGAAGTCGAGTGATTACCTGTCACTCGCGAGAGATAGGAAATATATTGTTGTTGTTATTATATTACTATCACATGGAATATATATGAATGATAATTGGAGAGTGGATGGAATGGTACTTTGGATCTGGACTTGGTTAGCCATTTGAGCGAGGCTCGGATTGCACTTGTTCTGCCTGTGTCGATTGAGGACCGTCCGCTGCTGTGGATGGTAGTCAGGTTACAGACTTATTATCCTGAGCACATACTTGCTTATGGTAGTGGAAATGCTTGTTACGCTTTTGTCGCGGGTTCCAGCTCTTTCTGGACCGGCTGATTGGAGGCGGGGAAAGGTGAAGATCTAAGCATCATACTGAGACCGGGTTTCAAGTGTGGGGGCTTAGAGTCTAAGTTTGGACGGGGACCTGGACCCCGTGACAGGAGTGGAATGGGTTGGTCTTGTTTGTACCTGGGGTACAAACGGAACGTGTGTTTCGGGGTACCCAGCTGGGATATATTGATTCACAAATCGCGGTTTCTGTGAGATGGTACCGATTTGACTATGGTCTAGCACCATAGTAAGAACTAGAACGTAAAATGTGATAAAATGGTTCTGATTGCTTACCACCTGCTTGAAAGTAGTATAGGTGCTTACATAGAATGATTAGTTAATGAACTAATGATGTCTGCTAATAAAATTGAATATAAGGACGCACGTTTGTTAATGCTCCGTAGATGTAATAATCCACAAGCCAAATAAGCCTTGCATATCCTTGGAGTCTTTTATTTTTCTCCTGTCGGATAAGTCTTGAGTACAATCGAGTACTCATGGTTTTATTCGCCCTGTTACAGGTGATCGGAGGATACTTAGAGCTGACTCTTGTGTGTGGAAACCTCCTAGTGGGTTTAGAGATAATTCCTTTCACGCTACGACCGTAGTGTTTATTTATAACCCTCACTAAATGTTTTTATAAGAAAAGATGTCAAATCTGCTTGCATCTCTTGTATAAAAATATCGACTGTGTTAATGCTCTATCATGTTATTAAATTAATCTTTATTTTCTATATAACTCTGAAAATATTGTTATGTTCCGCTGTTATAACCACAGTAAATATTTTTTTTTGTCAAATGGACTGTCCATAGTGTTACGAGTAGTTGCTATTTCTTTCCTATTGACTACCCTCACTCTGTTTCAGGCACCTGGTACGGGACATTTAATTCATGATGGACTACTTTTTGATAACACTGTGGTTGCTCTAAGCCCGATGCACCTCCTAGCTCTAAATCCAAAACCCTTGGCTCCCACGGTTACTATAAAACTATAAAACCTGTAGGATCTTGTTGTTGGTTAGTGTAGTCGCACACGTTCCACACCACTAAAGACATGTTTAGGCTCAGAACGTTTTTCCTGCTTGGCTCTGAATAATATTGTTTGGATGTTCGGCCAGGTCACTAGATTTAAGCTTGCCTCATCCTACCTTGAGTCCCGGTCCTTGCCTCTAGGGTTCTTTACTTGAGGACTCGCCCATGGTGATGGCAGTGGCTCCTTCCTTTACCCCCTCCCTTTTCGATAAAATTCGATATTTGTTATGTCTAAGAGTGGGCTTTACAAAATTGTCATTCTCATTTTGTTTCGCTAAATTGCCATGTACGTAGACACCTTGTTTTCGTGACATTCCCTCTCCTTTTCTCCTTCCCCTTTTCTTTTCCAAAACTCATGCACCTGGAAAGAGTTGATCTTGCCACCAATCGTCACTGGTACAAACCAGGACTAGGGACCTTGGACTAAAGGTCATTAGTACCATTTTGAAAAGCCCACTCTTAGACAGGGAAAATATCCATTTTTTCTCATTCGCCCCCTCTAAATGTATGGAGATGTCGATAGACAAGGCACCCACCAAAAACCCCTGCACCATGAGCAACTTATACCTTCAAGCCCTCTTTCCGCTTCATGCTCCATGCAAAAGTGGCACAACTCTAGTACTCAAAGAAGATGTGCTCTAAATTTGATGTTTTGATCTGAATTTTTGGCTTCAAATTCATCTTTGATATGAAATCTTCTATAACTAAATAGGAGATTTTTGGATCTATTTTCCCTTAATCTTCAGACAGCCACGTCATCTATTGGACCAAAAGTGGCATCTCTCTGGTAGAAAGAAGATGTGCTCTAAAGGAATGTTTTGATCTGATTTTTTGGCTTTTTTCATCTTTGATATGAACTCATTCTACTAACTAAATAGGAAAGCTAGGTCCTTTTCTGCAATCTTAGACAGCCCGTCATCTCTGGACCTACACATCATCTCTCTCTCATTCACGCACAGAACAGAACTTGCAATGCCCTCGCCCGTCTTTGTGCTTCCACCCATAAAGTGTCATCCTTATGGTCTCGTCACTAACTCCCGTGCTAGCTAGGCCTCTTCTCAGTTCCCTGCATCCGTCTTCTCTCCTCCTACCAATCCTCTCTCATCCACGCACATCAATACGCTTGCAATTCCTCGATCTGTCTCGCTTCGCCACCCATAAAGTGTCATCCCTATATATGTGTCAGAGAGACCAAAGATTACGGTGGAAGCCAAAGCAGGAAGAAGCCTCCAATTCTTAATCCTCATGCATGTACTTCCACGATGGTGGCTGCCACAGCGCCTTCAACTTCGTCTCCAATCCTAGGTCTTGTTTAGATTGTAAATTTTTGTTAATTTGAATTGTTGGTAAAAATTTCATTCGCTAAAAAAAATACTTTAAATAATGTGAATTATAAGCTAAGCCAAACGGGTATCGTCTCCGATCCGTCCCTGCTGCGAAGAACGACTGTAGCAGTACTATCACCCCAGCCAATACTACATTGGCATCGTCGACCAATTGGAGGCCTCCGGCGAGACCAGCACAAGCCGTGAATCGACTGTTCTGCACCGCTATTTCTACGCAGCGAACGAACGGTATTTGGGCCGGCTGCGGCGGCACGCACGAGCTCCGCGGGCCTCGAGGAGTGCCTGCGATCTGCGGACGAGACTGGCTCCAGCTAGGCTAGGCCACGCTGCCGCGACATCTTTCACTACGAGGCGTACCCATTTGTTTTAGTTCCTATATATGCTCATCATGCTGTCAACGCCAATCCGCAATTGAAACCTGAAGGTTAACATTACCAAATACCAACAAGCAAGTGACATCAGGTAGCAGGTCTGCGTGGAGTTTGCTGCCTCACCAAGACCTTCCCTCTCCATACATGTCTCACAGTCGGACACTCCTTTCGGTGACGGACACTTATTCAGATTAGTAATTTAGATTACTATATACTTCTCGCCTTCATACTTTACGTATTATCTTCCTTCTTATTTTGCAATTTCCTATCATCAGGTGAATCCATGAATGATAGTCCTGACTCAATAGCATCTCACTTGGATTTAATTCAAAGCCAAAATAATGTAGACCTTGATAAACTATTTTTGTTTTCTCACAGCATCCTCCTTTTCAGCAGCGACTGAAGATGGATCACTATCTTCCATGTGTTCGAGATTTTAAGCCAAAATCAGGAAGCAGCCAACGAAAAATGGGGTTGGCGTATTTCCATGTAGTTAGTAGCTCACAAAACTATTATGACTTACGACTGTCCTGCCTGTTAATAAAACCGATGAAGTTTATACAACGGTTGTTTAAAAAGGTGAACCAATAACATTATATTGATTCTGTCATTTTATTTCATATTTTTATCATTTTTACCTGAAATTTCCCTCAATCCCTCATGACATTTTATTTCGCATTTGTTTATCTGAAATATACCCTCAATTTCACCACAACTCGCTATGATGTCATTGTGAATGGTAAATATCAATTGTGTCCCTTCATCAATTCTCCTCTCCTGTGCTAGTGTCTACAAACCCGCAGCAATGCGGGGTATCATCTAGTTATTTAAGTTTTGACATCCAATTCAATACTTTGCTTATAAATTTCAGTGCCTGTGCAATTCTCGTGCTTATTGTGGTGCATTGGCAGGCAATTACGCTATGTTAAGCAAATACCCGGCATGGTTGTTTTTGAGTCAACAAACAATATCTTCCAGTTGAAACATAGTAGCTTATTATATTGCATATGTTTTCTTCTCCACAAGATAATACTACAGGTATAACCCAATTACATGTGAAAGAATTCTTATACGTACTTCGAAGCAAGACCTAACTGGGCAATTCGTGATTTTCAAACATTCAGAGTGCATAGAGATGTGATGTACGAGTACCTCGCCCACCTCCGCGCATACAGGAAGACGTCGACGAGCAGTGTGAGGAAGAACCGCTTGGCGTGGCCATGGCCAGGACCTCGCGGTCGTTGGAGCTAGTGGTAACGTCACGCTGGAGAAGAAGTGGGGACACGGCCACGGCCCAACGGAGCACGTACGGCCAGCGAGCGCGGAGGCAGGGGCGGGGCATGGCCATGGAGGGCGGTGATCCGCAGCGGCGGTTAGCGCTCGAGGAAGGAGGCGGGGGTGCGTGCGCGGCCTCTCCGGACCTCGTGGGCGACGGGCAGCCGGCCATGGTGGGCGCAGAAGGCCCCGCGGTCTCGCCGGAGCTCGCCGAACCGACGCCCTCCATGTGTTCGATGAAATGCCAAAGACGATGTTTGGTGTGTGTGTGGGCTGTGTGCGTGTGTTAACGTCACCATGATCTAGTTCCAGGGTCACCGTACTCTTCTGTACATGCAAACAAACACGTTCTCATCTTAGCTCGGCTATCAAGAACAGGCAATCAACATAGACATTCGTACCATTTGGACTGGACTCTGGGTGGCCGTAGCCAGGCCAGCCAGATGCGTGAAATCAAACACGCCCTTCATGTGTGCTTTCACACCACCCCAGTTTCGTCTTGTTTGCTTAGTCTATAAGCTATACTTTTTCAGACAACGAATAATATTTTTTCTCACGACAAATTAGCCAACAATACTTTCTGCTTAAGCGAACAGCGCATTTGCCATTTATGTGCATGCCGCAGCAAGTACGAAGTCCATTGATATTTTAGCGGGACAAAGACACAAATAGTAGTAAGCTGGGACGATACAGGGACAAAACAGTCACTTTCCAGAGAGCACACACAAAGGCCTCGTTTGGATGGTATGGTTCTAGAGGAATTTAGATGGTTTGGAAGAATTCTGGAGGAATTTATGAGAGAAAAATATTGTTCCGGATGAAAAAAGAAGCAGATCAAACTAGATTTAAGGACACGCGAACGAAACCAAAGTTCCCAAGCTTGTAGCAATAGTAGCATTGAAGTAAATACGCACTAGTTGGTGGACTTTTCTACACGAGAGGACCACGGAACTGACGGCCGCACACCCCGCTCTAATTTTAAACTTCCGGTTTTTCGCAAGGAATTAAAACTTTGGTTAACAACGAAACAGAGTGCTAGCACAACATTTTTGTTTTGAAAGTGGAGAACTGCTGTCTGGAAATTCCCGCGCTGGGCTGCCTCTAGCGGTCTAGCCCTGCTCGGCCTCACTCAACCGGGCCTGAGGCCGAGGGGGAGAGAGGTTTTGCTCGCGTTCGTGTTCGTCGTGGCATGGTCGCACCTGAATACCGAGGCTGCTGGGGGTGCTGCAGCGTGGCATGGGTGAGCGGCAGCGAGAAAATAAAGCTGGCCATAGAAGGGGATGGGGGACCCGGCTGCGGCCGGGCCGCTTTTACTTTTGGCGCTGCCAACTTCTGGCTGGGCCGCCAATTCTCAGAGAGGAGAAAAAACCACAAAACATGCATGGGGTGCCGTGAGCGACGGACCGCAGTGAGTCCTCTCTCCCTCTGCGGCTGCGAGAGAGTGCGGCAGGGGCCGTCGCCTTTCGGTTTACCCTACGCCTGCCCAAGTTAAAAACAGCGACCAGAGAGAGAGACAGGCCGCAAAGAGAGAGAGAGAGAGAGAGAGAGAGAGAGGAGAGAGGGGGAGAGGGAGGGAGGGCTAGCAATAAGCTATAGAAGCGGGCCTCGGGCGGCCTCGCTCTCTAGTAGCTAGTCTCTCAGCTCAGCTCAGCTGGGGTGAGGAGAAAGACCATGGGAGGGGGCGATCAAAAAGGTAACCGGCCGGCCGGGTAGCAGCTAGCTAGCTGCTATTGCCGCGGAGCTCGATCCTCCGACTAGTAGAAGTGTTTTTACGGCGACGCTAGCTATCCGAGGGGGAGAGCGGGGTGGAAATAACAAGGGCGCGGGCAGGCGGAAGCGAGGGAGCTGAGGGAAGGAAATGGTGGGCTCCGGCGCGGCTGGGGGCGGAGGAGGGGATCACGCGCGGAGCAAAGAGGCCGCGGGGATGATGGCGCTCCACGAGGCCCTCCGCAACGTCTGCCTCAACTCGGACTGGACCTACTCCGTCTTCTGGACCATTCGTCCTCGCCCGTATGTCCCTGATGTTTCTTTCTCCCTGTCCCTCCGTCTAGTAGCTACAAGTACCTCTCTTGCTTCATCAGTTCCGTCCCGTCCGGACACCAACCAACTCGTCCTAGCTATTGTCTTTCGTTGCTTCATCCGCTCTTGCTATCATGTGTCTGTATATATTTCGTGAGCTCAGTTAATTCTGCATGCAGGCGCTGCCGCGGCGGCAACGGGTGCAAGGTCGGCGACGACAACGGCAGCCTGTGGGTGCTTGTTTTCCCTTGCATTAATTGCTCTTATTTCCTGTGCCGCTGCCGGTGCTCATCACCAACCAATCAGTAATCCATCACTCTGCTATATGCTTTGACCATGTACATGTACTATACCATAGGATGCTGATGTGGGAGGACGGCTTCTGCCGGCCGCGGGTGGCGGAGTGCCTGGAGGACATCGACGGCGAGGACCCGGTGCGCAAGGCCTTCATCAAGATGTCCATCCAGCTCTACAACTACGGAGAAGGGTGGGTACTGGGTAGGTGATGCAGGTGCACGCCGCAGTCGAGTTCCATCGAGTCGTCTCGTCGTCTGCAATTTGTTTCCACCCCACCCCGGCTTTGCTTATTAGCTTAGCTTAGCTGCTGTAGCTAGTACCTAGCTAGGCTCCACGACCACGACGACGACGACCGTAGGAAGGTTAAGGTTTGCATACTAGTAAGCTGGTGGCTGGTGGGTGACAGACAGTGCACCGACTAGCCGGCCGGCCTCCTCTAATTAGCCCGGCAGCTTCGCGCGAGACCGTGTCGCTGCTGTTCCCTGTTCTCCGATTAGGACTAAGAACCCCTGTGCGCAGAGTGTGATTGACGGACGCTAATAGTCGAGCTCCTTCACTAGTGCCGTGGTAGCAGCAGCTTGATTTGGACGGGAGAGAGAGAGAGAGGAAAGGAGGATGCCGCCTGGACGGGACGGTGGGATGGGATGGCTGCGTGCGCTTTCATCTTTTCACTTTGTTCTGTCGCATTCTTACCGCACAGAGAGCTTTTGATATACTACTACAGTTTTTGTAGCAAGTACTAATAGTAATTAGTACTGACCCGCCTGCGTGGTAATTAGCGAGGGCTAGCGCGCGTGGAGTAGGCGGTAATTATGGTGTGGTGTTGGTGAGCTTAACACGGCGGGCAGGCCAATTTTCAAGTCGCGGCTGCTGCTTTTTGCGAGGACTGGAGGACGGGCGCGCTGAGCGGTGTCACGTGAGGGACACGTTGGTTGGAGTGGGGCGGTGCCTCGTGAGGCTTAAACAATCCCCGCGCGTCAGTCAGTGGGTTAAACTGCTGGATCAACTTGTGATTAACATATTCACGATCGATTACGCTACGTTCACAGGCAGATGCTACACGGCATCATCTCCATCGGGGGCAGTGTAATAGCAAGCAAGTCGAGGACGATTTGAAAGCATCATCGTCAGAGTTGCGTCACACATTAGCTGTCTGTCAGTCAGTCAGTCAGTCGCTCTGTTTGTTTTGTGTGTGTCTGGTGTCTTTTGATTTGATCTCGCTTTGCTGTTTGTACCGAGCTTTTGGGGCAGGCATGCATGAATCATGAATGATGTGCTAAGTTAAGGCCTTGTATAGATCACCTCCAAATTCTAAGTTTTTTCACTCTTTTTTCATCACATCATGAGATTAAATATGTCACAAATGGAAATGATTTGGTTTTTATTTGGGCTACTATTTATCGGGTTGGAATTTTTTGCAATCTAAACATGGCCTAAGACGATGGGATTGATTTGGTTTTATTTGGGCCCTCCTGGCTCTCCTGCATGCAGGCTGATGGGAAAGGTGGCCTCTGATAAATGTCACAAATGGGTCTTCAAGGAACCTTCTGAATGCGAGCCCAACACCTCCAACTACTGGCAGAGCTCTTTCGACGCAGTACGTACCATCGTCAGCTGTGCCTCTGCACCCTCTTCCTTTCTCTTTCTGCAGTCGCTGCCCCCCTGCTTTGGGGGTAGCCAGCTAGTAGAGGACGGGGAGCTTCCATGCACGCCACAGTACACACTAGTACTCCTAACTTGGAACCAACGAGCAGCTCCATCCCTGCTCATCAAATGTACTTGCAGCTAGCTAGTGGCATAGTTCTGCCATGCCATGGCGTGTACGTGTTGGCATGGGCCTGCTGGTTTACAGGACCGCAGCGTGGTGGTTTTGGAGTTTTTACTTGCAGTGCATCCATCCTTGCACGCGGCGATACAGCCGAACCCAAATGAAAACAGCAAAAGGATAGAGACACCACGCATGCTGCGTGCACTTGCACATCCCCGGCCGGGGAGCTGAGCTCTCAGGCTTTGCATCAGATCTGCTCCGCGAAAAGAAGAGAATAATTGGATGCTCCATGCATCTGAGTAGCAATCGCCGGCCTGTCACCGAGAATTAACGCCACGATCGCAGTAACCTTTATTCCTGCGCTGCTCTTACCCAATTCTATCGGCTTTTGCTTTTGCAGCTTCCCCCGGAATGGACCGATCAGTTCGCATCAGGCATCCAGGCAAGAGCTAGCTGTTTGATGATTTATCTGACGAATTTTCATTTTCATTTGTCTTTCTAATCAATATTTATATAATCTCTCGGTGATGTATATTTTTCCTGTTCTGCTGCAGACGATAGCTGTGATCCAAGCCGGGCATGGCCTCCTGCAGCTGGGCTCTTGCAAGATTGTGAGTGCCAATTGAAGGCCCTCTCTCTGCTACCACCTGTTTCTATGCTTTGACCTTTCGTTTGTCGTTTGGTTCGGTCGTCGAGGACGTGGACGTGGACGTGGACGTCTCAGCGTCTCACGGAAGCGTAGGCAGACGAAGCTAACAGCGACGTGACACTACTGTGCGCGCGCAGGTACCCGAGGACCTGCACTTCGTGCTCCGGATGCGACACATGTTCGAGTCACTGGGCTACCAGTCGGGCTTCTTCCTCTCCCAGCTCTTCTCGTCCTCGCGGGGCGCCTCGCCGACGCCGCCGTTCCCGCTCAAGCAGCCGCCGCCTCCGGCCGCCGCGCGCCCCCCGCCGCAGCTCTTCAACTGGCCGGGCCATCACCAGCCGCAGCTCCCGTCACCCGCCGCGGGAGCGGCGTCGCCGCTCTTCCCGCCCGGCCCGGGCGCGCCGTTTCACCCGTCGTCCGCGCGGCCAATGCCGCCGTTCCCAGGCGGCGGCAAGGACGAGGGCCACATGTTCCACCTCCCACCGGCGTACCATGGCAGCAACAAGCCACCGCACATGGACGAGCACCAGCAGTCGATGGGGGCCGGTGGCGAGGCGCCCGACGGCGAGCTCCGGTGGCCCAACGGGCTGTCCTTCTTCACCGCGCTCACCGGGCGAGCGGACGACTCGAAGCTGCTGTTCGGTGGCCCCGGCGGCGGAGGCGCCGCGGACGACGAGAAGGCGGCGCCGGACAACGCGCAGACCGGGCACGGCGGGGCCGAGAACGTGGAGGAGTACCTGAGCCTGGAGAGCCACTCGAACAAGGCGAGGAAGGTGGAGAGCGCCGCCCAGAGCACCAAGTTCAAGAGGAGCTTCACGTTGCCCGCGCGGATGAGCTCGTCCGTGTCCACGTCCCCGTTCGTGTCGGCATCCACGGCGCCGCCACCGCAGCAGCAGCAGCAGCAGCAAGGGATGGAGTACCGAGGGCCGCACGAGGGCGGCGTCTACTCGGACCTCATGGAGACGTTCTTGGAGTAGCTAGCTAGCTAGATCCATACGTAGCGTGCATGATCGACCTGCTCGATGTCACCACGAGAAGCGTACGCTTCTGTTTCCCATCATCCTCCCATCTCCCAAGCTTTGTTTCAGGTTTGGAGTTTTAATCGCATAATATGTTTAATTAGATTTGTTATTTTTCTTTTCATCGTGTTTTTTAATTTCCTCTTGTAGTAGTTGTAGCAGCTGGATCGTAATGCAAAAAAAAAAAAAACTTGATGGATACATGCATGCATGCATGCAAGAAGGGCATGAGTCTGCTTCCATGATGGCTGGCAATGCAATTCTATGGTGCAACCGCCATGATGGCGAGGTACAATGATACGCAACACCCAATAATATGGGCTTTTCGCGCCAAAAGCTATCTTGGTCACAACACTGTTGCCCACTTATTGCCCAGGCCAGGCTCCGTTCTGCACCCGCATTTCTGTCGTACCAGCAGCTGCAATGCTGCATTCACACACAGGAGTAACAGGCTAGAACGGCATGGTCTCAGTCAAACCTTGTGCATGATCACCCAACTCCACTGGCATAATTTCATTTTGCATGGATTATTAACACCGTCCAAAATAAGTAACGTTTTTTACTTTACATTTCTTGTTTGACCATTGGTCTTATAAATTTTTTGTGTGTAAATAATAAAATAAATAAATCAATATTAAAATATCTCTAATGATAAAATAAGTCATAACAGAATAAATAATAATTATACAAAATTTTTGAATAAGATGAAATAAACAAACAAAAAGTCTCGAAGTCAAAGACGTCACTAGCATTATTAGCATAAGATGAACGATCAAAGACGGATGGAGTACTGTGCTATGTAATGCCAGTACGGAGCTAGCGACGTAGCGTTGCTCGTAAAAAAGCGAGTGGTACAGTTATGTACGTGCATCGTACGAACGTGTCATGGGGCCTATTGGCGAGTTTTCCATGAAATGATGAGGAAGTTGGAGTGTCCGAAGAACTCGAAGCACATAGTTTCCAAAGGAAAGGAGACGAAAAGAATAGCCGGAACGCATGCATTCCCTCTGCACGCGACACAGAAAGTGATAGTGAGTGTGCTAATACACTCGATTGTTTGCCTCACTCGCCTCGGTACCTGTGTCGTGTGTGCATGTATGGCAGACCCTCAAAGATTATGAAGAACAAATAGGTATGGGTAGCGTGCAATTTGATTTAGTTCCCAGTTAGCACAATGTCGCGCGGCTGCATGCATGTCATCACTCAATGTTCGTGCAAATGCTGAAAAGGGTATGGATCAGATCTGGTTACCATTTGTTTAGTTTGTGTAGGTCAACCACGAATCACTTAGGTTGCCGGATCGCCTCAAACTAATAAAACATTTTGTAATCCCTTTGTCAGTAGATATACTAAATTATGAAAAACTATTTTGATTGATCAAGTGTAGTACATAGCATCATTAGCCTTTTATGAAAAAAATATACCTACACTGCAATATTGGCCCAAAAGCCCTCCCTAACAATTGCTCACAGAATACGTACTGTTTTCACCGTGAATGCACTAACTATTGATATTCCTATTGTCCAGACAGGCAATATTGTGAAACTAGCATTATGCTCTCTCGGTTCTGAATTATAGTTCATTTTAGCTTGGTCCAATGTCAAGCAACAATTACAATACCAAATTAGTTCCATTACATTCTCTATGAAAATATCTTCATGCATATTTATTTGAATTTGTAGCTATTAATACAGATTTATAAATATTTGGTCGAAGTTAGATAATTTTGACTTATATACTCTACAGTATATATAGAACTAAAGTGAACTATAATAAAAAGGACCGTGTAATTAAAAAAAACAAAAAAATCGCTAGATAGTATTTTACTGGGCTCTCCTTGCAGGAGAACAATTCATTGGGCTCCTATCCTACCGACGTCGTCTTTGGACTGGGCTCGAAAAGCTGATTTGAGCCACAAGCCCATTAAGAAGGCCCAACTCTATCAAACAGAAAGCCTCTTCCGTCCGTGCCGTTGTGAGGCTGTCGCCCGGGACCCGCCGGTGAAACCATCAGGCTCCTGCCCACCTCTCAACCGTGCAATCCGGCCGGTGGCCGGATGCAGCGACCCGAAGAGATAGGACAAGCAACCCGCCGCTGGCCGGAGCTCGATGGCGCTGCTCACGCCACCGCTCATTCCCCTTCTCTCGCCGTCTCGCCACCGCGTCTCGTCTCCATGGCTCCTGGCGGCCGGGGCAGTTCCCAGCCATCTCATTTGTCTCTTCCCCCACAGTCACCGCCACCACGATGCACTCTGCCACCCTGGCCCCAATGTCTGGCCGCTCCACCGGCGGCGTCGCAGGGGCGCAGCTGCTTCCCTCGACCAGGAGGAGTCTAGCGCCTCTGAAACCACAGTCGCTCCCGAGGAAGACCCAGGGCCACCGGTTTCCTCTGACGCGGCTGCGGAGGACGGGGTCGCTACTTCCGCCGAGCTGGCGGAGGCGAGCCCGGAGGACCTGGAGAACATCCGCGAAATCAAAAGGGTCCGCTCTTTCCAGCTTTCGTTGGCTCGTTTTGCGTCACTGGAATTAGTGCTTACTGACTTTGCTTTCGTTTGGCTCCGTTGCTAGGTACTGGAGCTGCTGCTGAAGAACAGGGACATGACCTTTGGCGAGGTAAACTAGCTGCTCTCTTGCTTGATTTTTGTGCTCATTTGCATTAATGCCTTAGTCGCATTCATGCCAGTAGAATAACAAGTATGACTTGGACGTTTGGACTTTGGAGTAATTCGGCTGACAATATTAGGATAGACAGATAAGGGCCTTATCTTATATTTTTTCCACTAAAAAAAAAAGATAAGGGGGCCTTATCCTACGCTTGTGTACTGAGCTTATATACATGCTAAAATAAAGGTGTTGTCATATTTCCAAACTTTATAGCGCTGCATGTTCCTTGTTGCTGATAAAAAAAAACTGACACTATATTGCTACTTCTGTTGCTGCATCACATTCACAGGTCAAGCTTACCATCATGATCGAGGACCCTAGAGATATAGAAAGGAAGAGAACACTCGGGATAGAGGACCCCGATGAAATTACTAGGGATGATTTAGCCGACGCTTTGGCTGAGGTACATCGCCGCTACCTGGAGTCCTGCTGAGAGTCTCTTGAAAGTGAATATTAGTGTTCTTTCCGTTTGTGAATATTGTGGATTGCTTACTGGCATCATCATCCAGCTTTACCACTGGCAAATATTTTATGTATTTAGGTGCAACGTAGCGCTCCACTGAAATTAAACTAAAAATGCTACCTCATAGTCTAATATTGTGTGTATATAAATAATAATGTGGAGCAGAAAGCTTAAAGTATTCCCTTTCCTTGTATCATGCAAGCCATGTTGTCTTTCTTTCCACATATCATTTTGAATGTTAGTGCAAAGTCAAAAGATAACATGAGCTAATTTGCAATAAAACTCTGCCTCCATGTTTATAATTTTGCTCCATGGATGAGGTATCCCCTATCTATTTTGTCTCCCTATTTTTTCTTAAATTTAGCCAATCATATCAAATTTGTATTGTAGATAGAATCAATTGCATAATAGATGTTACATTATGATCTCTGCTCCCGCCCTGAAATATATATAACAGAAAAGACAAGATGCTGCTTGTTTTTAACTGCAAATAACAGATTCATATGGAAACAGTTGCGATATTGTTACAAACTTTGTTGTCTTGGTTCTCAACAAAGACAATAATTCTAGATTTGCAGAGCCCCAGTTTTAAAAAATAAAATACTGATACAGTCTTCACCTTCATATTGCTAACGTGCCAATGTGACACTTCACATGAGTTGCACCTTTGTTAGCTGCTAATTGGTCTGATCGCATAATGATGAAGATGTAATTTCTTGCAAAAACCTTTAGTCACTAATGCCCTGCTTGCATATATAGGTTAACGAAGGAAGGATTCCAGAGAATCGTGTTGCACTTCAATTGCTTGCCAAGGAGATGTCAGAATGGCCAGACATTGAGGTAAATAGTGAGAACTCAATTCTTCTCCTTCTGCCCACTGCATTACCAGCTAATAGTCTAACAATGTCATTTTACCTGAGTCTAGGATTGTTTCACCCATACTTCATTGTTGCCTTCATTTTCTTTAGTTTTTTTCATCTTTCAACATTTTCTTGAGTACTGCATTCTCTCTCTCTCGCCCCTGAATGTTTTTTAGTAGAACTGTGTTTTACTGGACTCTCTCTCTCTACCGAATGTTTTAAGTAGAACTGTATTTTAAAATTTAGTTTCCGTTTTCAAATCCATTGTGCAGATAGAAGCTTCAAAAAAGAAGAGCAAACCTGGGAAATCTGTCTATGCAAAAGCCACAGATACTGGCATCGATCCTGAGACAGCTGCTAAAAGACTTAACCTCGACTGGGACTCTGCTGCTGATATAGATGGTGAAGATGAGGACGATGATGAAACTGAAGTGCCGTCTGCAGTGGTAAGTTTGTCATTGACGTACTCCAGCAAATTTTGTTGTACTCATGGGGCTATTATGGGTAAAACAAGCATATGGAAAAACTTCCAACTAAATGCTCATACCTTAATGTTCTTATACCACTTATTTTAACAACGTATTCTTTTGTTTTGTTGCAGGGATATGGTGCTCTGTATTTGTTGACAGCCTTCCCTGTCATCATTGGAATCTCAGTTGTCCTAATTCTTTTCTACAATTCTCTGCAGTAGTGAACCCCTGTGCTCCTCCCGTTCTTGAGTGAGAATGTGAGACGTTGTTGCCTTCTTGTAAATCTGAGTTGCAAGGCTAGTTAATCAGAGTTGCAAGGCTACTCAATTTTTCCAGCTTACACCAAGTGTTGCAAAGATATGACAAGTTGTATAGATGTGAAATTCCAAATTTTGGAATAAGTCTTGAAGATAGTTTTTAAAAAAAAATAAAGTGTACAATATAACTTTGCCAATAATCTGAACCAGAGTTTTTTTTAATGAAGAATATATTTGAATAAAAGAAGTTTTTGTCCAGATTTATTTGACTGAGTTTTATTCAAAATCCTGTAACTTAGTAGGAGGCACGAACAAAGAGTCAATGATATCACGTACTATCTGATAATGTAATACACCAAATCACCAATGACCTGCCCATCCAAGGAAACAGCTGATATAGTTGTGTAGACAGAATTGCAGGCTCGCTGGCCCAACCGCCCAAGACTCAGAGCTTTCAGATACGATGAAGTGAAGTCAACCGAACAGCTCACCGACACAGCATGGCTTGGAGACAATATACGACCACACGGCCCCTGATGTGCTCTCCACCATTTCGTGAAGCCCATTCCATGTGTTTTCCTTCTCCTTCTCATGGACGCACAACTAGAGACCTCTGGCAACCTCACTCTCCCTGGTGCCATGAGCCAACAAGATGCTTCTTCCTTCAAGAGAGAAGGATTCCGCTCCGGTTCACCGTTCACCGACCTCTCGAGCAACGCGTCGTCGATCAATTACCGGAAGGCGCGGCAGGACAAGATCGGCGGGGACGGCTTCTGGTGCGGCGTCCTGTGCATGCACCTGCCGGGCTTGTCCAGGAGGCGGCCGATGCAGATGCAGCAGCAGCAGTCCATGAGCCTGAGCGAGGCGGACACCCGGGCGAGCACGGCCGGGCCAGCCGGCGACCGTTCGAGCACGGTGTCAAAGGCGGCCTCCATGGAGAGGTTCAAGTACAGCTCGTCGTCCTCGGGCACCATGTTCGAGCGCACGGACGCGGGCGAGGAGGAAGAGGAGGTGTCGGCGTACTTCGACCTGCCGCTGGAGCTGCTGAGGATCAGCAGCGTCGACACGGAGTCGCCGGTCACGTCGGCGTTCGTCTTCGACGGCAACCGTGGCCGGAGCGCCAAGAAGATCGTGCCTGAGATCCCGGACCTCGATTTTAGCTTCCCTGCGCCGCCGGTTTTCTCGAATCCTTCGTCGCCAAGATCTTGAAACTACCAGAGAGGAGGTGATCAATATCCCACAAAACTGAGACTACCACTGAGCGCGGATCATGCAACAGCTTTTGCGCTATATATGCGCTGTGCTTTTGGTGTTCGTATACATGTCGTCGTCATCTTTTTCTTGCTGTGTATGTGATATGCACGTTGTAGGCTAACAACGAGGTTGCAATTGTCATGGGTCTGGTGATTAGTTCAATTTAAGCACCTCTTTGTTCAAGCACGCTGTGCATCTGAGATGCTCATAGGCTAACGAGGTTGCAATTGCCATGGGTCTTGTGATTAGCTCAGCTTATGCAACTCTATGTTCAAACAAAGAAACCACCATCAGTTTAGTGTCTACAGAAGCACAATGCAGGATGCAATAGCATTTGCTATAACACGTCTCTTCCCATTGTTCGTTTTTAGTAGGTGAATAATTAGGATTAGAAAGGTCTTTGGAGGCGTAATTTAAATAGAGATTTCTCTTACACTATATCAATTGCTATGAAACAATGTTATGTGTTAAGAGTGCATAACGGAACCAGCCTAGCTCGTAATGGAGGTTGTGCTTGATTTTAGCATTTACTTAAAAAAATTGCAAGATTTTTGGAGGTATAGTTTTTTTGTATTGAATAAAAAAAATTTAAAAAGCAAAGTGTCTTTTTGTTCTCCCTATAGAAACAATTTCCATGAAAAAAATATTTTTCTTCTGCAAAAATAAAACCGTTTTCCTAGTGCATTCTTTGGAAATTGTTCCACCAGCAGCCGGCATCATATTGTCTTTTAAATTCAGCATATATACAGTATATTGTATTTTTTTCATATAAAAGTGTAAAAGCGATTGTCTACTCAGGACCCGAGTGAAAATCCTCTCTCTCTCACACAAATTAGTGTTTTGCTTTCTTTTTCTTCTTTCCAAATAGCATGCATGTAAGGGAGTAAATCTAATATTCACGTGAAAATCTTTTCTCACATCCTAATTTTAGTTATTGTCACTCTGTCAGTTTATGTTGGATTTATACTCAACCTGTATAAGTTATGGTGATTATTTTGTTGTATCTGTAATTAGGGGCCATTTGTTTGGGCTCCTGCATGCTCGGCTCTGGCTCTTTTGTCCGTGTTACTCCCTGTACAGTCCTGTAGCGACCAAGAAAAAGGCTCCGGCTCTGGCACAGCCCAGAGGGGAGCCAGAAGAGCTGCCGCAGGGAGGCTTCTCCCGGCTCTGCTACAGTGCGCTACAGTAGCAGAGCTGGAGCCCACCAAACACAGCCTTAGGATTACGGTAATGCTCAGGGTCGGGCATCCGTCCAATGGAACGCCGCTTCTCGGGCTTGTGTGCGCTACCAGCCCAATAAGCCTGCCTCCTCCTTTGTACGTCTCCCTCGTCTCTCTCAAAAATATCGTTCCACTTGCTCGCCCATCTCACGCTTCACAGCGACGTGCGGCCGTCAGCCCGCACCACTCCGCATTCGCAACAAGCGGCCATCTCCCCCCGCGTGCCCTCATCCTGCACTGCTCGCTCCTCACTCCTGCCCGTCGTGCACCCCAGACGCGCCTCTCGCTCCTTGCTCCTGCAGTCCCACCCACCGCATGCCTATCCGCGCCGTCGGGCGGGCTGCCCGCCTCTGCTGGTGCGGGTGGTGCCGTTGCGCGCCTCAAGTCAGTCTCCACTGATCCAAGGGCACCCACGAGCACAACCTGTGCTGGTGGTGCTCGCGCGCTACCGCTCGGCGTCACCTTCCACTCCTAGGCCGGAATCAACCGGCCCTGGCCTCTCCCTCCCCCTATGTTGCAAATGTATATTTCAAGTGTTTCATATGCTATCATAGGTATGTTGTAAGTGTTTGGTATGGATGTTACAAAAGTAGATCGTAATGTTGCATATGTTGCAAGTGTTTCACATGCATGTTGGAAGCGTTTGTTCAACATGTTTTCAGCTGTTTCAGTCTTACGTTGCAATAAGTGTTTTTCACGTTGTAAGTTACAAATGTTTTATTTGGATGTAGCATATGTTTGACACACATGTTGCAAGTGTATGTTCTAAATATTTCATCTGCTTCAGACGTACGTTGCATTCAAGTTATCAGGGTTACAACCCCGGGGGGTTTCAAGGCACTGATTAGTTAGCAGGCCGTGCAGCCCGCAACGAAGCAGCTAGAGTAAAGGCCCGAACGACCGAGGCCCAGCAAAAGCCAAGCAGAATAGGCCAGGCGCCAAGGCCATGGGTGATCACGACCCCTTCTCCCAGCAATAGCCGTGTGATGCTCAAGTGCGCGACCTCTCTCCCATCATGACCCCCTGGGAGGGACAGGGAGAGGTCGAGCCCTGCTTCTTGACGTGCCTGCCCTGACGAAGGCAAGAACACCACACCGACCCCCAAGGACCGATGTGATGATAGTCCCCTCGGTCCGGTCGGGCACCGTCCCAGCGCCACGTCGCACGGTGGTGACCACGAGTACGATCCCCACCATCCAAATACGGACCGATAGGACGCGTGTACAATCCCACCCACTACGGGATGAGATCCATAACAAGGGTCTTGACCTGGAGATCTCCCTAGCTGGCGGAGAGCCCCAACCTCATCGATCAGGGTCATGGCCCTCAGCCCCACGTAGCGACTAGGCGAACAACGACCTGGGACGGCTACCTACTACGGGTACGACGTCCTAGGGAACCTAGAGACGACGGCGAAGACCATGACGGATGTCGCGTTGCATAGGACAGTTGACGAACCATCACCATGGCTATAGTGCTGCCACGGCTGGCACAGTAGCACCACGTCAAATCCTACTGTGACGTGGCCACAAGACCAAGATGACAGCCACGCCCGAACAAGCCTCAGAAGACGGCGTAGCTTGCAAGCCAAGTTAGATAGGACCCCCCCTCAGGCTCTTAACCCTTAGGTCGGGGGAACCTTCTCTTTGTAACGAGCCCTGGCCCCGAACTTTATATAAGGGCGGCCAGGGCTCCCATCTTGGGGGATCTTCACATTCTTCATCCTCTACCATTCCATCCATAGCAGTAGGGCTCCTGGAGCTTCTCTTCAGGCTGCCCATCGTCTAGCATAGGTTCTACCACCTCTTTCACCATTCTTACACCCTCCATTGTAAGAACTTTAGAGCATTCAAGCGAGGAACACACACTCGATCTTCTCTGAGACTGGACGTAGGGCTTCGACCTAAACTAGTATAAATCCTCATGTCTATTGGATGCTACCATCGTCTTCCTAGAGCAGCGCATCAATCATATAAATTTACTAGTCTGGTTTATAAAACACCGACACAAGTGTTTCATGTTGCAAATGTTTCGTGTTTTAGAGGTATATTTAGATAGTCATGGGGGCACGGCCCGGGCATCGGGGGAAGGGGCACGGCGAGCCGGAGGCCGACGGATGACGTGCGCGACGCGCCTAGGGTCTTGCGGACGAGGCGTGCTCGTGCTCATCCTGGCTCTCAGGTCCCGCCCACGCGAAGAAGGAGCGGCGGGCGTGGCGAGGCGAGGCGGACGGGGGCGGTGTACGCATGCAGGGCAAGACGAGGCGAACGGGGACGAATGCACGCGTGCAGCAGTGAACGGTGCAATGGCAGGCGTGGGCGAGCGGGGTGGCGGCCGAAGCTGGGGTCGTGCGATGGTGTTTTCTGATGAGACGTTCTGCTAGGGCGTTCAGTGGGAGTTTGCCCAGGATACCGTCCGACGGAATCCTTTCCCATCCGATGTTCGGGCGTCAGCAATTCTCTTTGGATTGGACTAAAAACTCGGGGGTGAAAAAAAACATTCTTATTACAACACCTTTAATCTAGATGACCCTGATTTTTTTCTTTTAACATGGTCACAAAAATCGGAGTGTAGAAGAGGAGTTTTTTTTTTAATCCGGGCATGATATAACAAAACGGTAAAAAAACATTTCTCCCCGTAAAAATAGGGAATAGTTTCCCAACAAGAAACTGTTTGTTTTTTGCGTTACAAGACCAAACCTTTTGTTGTCGTTGAGCACGTACTGTAAAATCCCAACCTCTCTACCACGCGGCATTGCCGTCGATGCTCCTATGTCGCTCAACGAGCCATTCCCTCCGGAGACCACCGGTCCTCCACCGCCAAAACGGCCAAACGCGGGCACCGGCGACGATGACGGCATCGACGGAGTCGCATGCACCGCCCTGTGCTCGTACTTCCCGCGATTCACAAGGAAGCCGCGCCCGGTGAAACTCTGGAAAAGCACGCGCAAGGCGGAGTCCCCGATTCCTCGCCGTGTCACCTCATGGTAGCCGTGGTCACCGTCCCATGCCGCCGCGGCCGGGTCGTTGACGTCGGATGACGATGATGGGTCGGCTTCATTCAAGCACTGGGGTCGACTCGATCTCAAAGCCGATCTCAGTCGTCCCGGGTGACGCCACGGGACTCGTCCTCCTCGTCGTTCTCCTTCCCGTCGTCGCCGGCGTCTTCGTCTTCGTTTATGAGCACTCCAAAGCTAGGGCAGGGGTAGTTGAGCAGAGGATGCAGGGTAGCAGACATTGTTTTATTGCTTAGCAAACGTGAGATCCAGCGGTGCCTGTAAATTTTACGCGTTCGATTTATGTAACATTTGTGCGGTTGTTTACGGGTCGTCCTACAATGAATCGTGATTCGTGTCCCGAAGAGAAACTTGTAGGTCTCCAACGTACTCCAACTCTTCCTGAAAAACCCCAGCAAATCGGATCTCGCTTGGTTTTCCTAGCCTGCCTATGTACGTGCCATGCAAGCTTGTTCCTTTATCAGGTGGAAAAATTGCGCACGCGGCTAGCGCGGAGCATGATGCCGTCGCCGGAGAATCCTTCGCCATGGCAGGAGGCCCAGATGGACGTCCTCGGCATCGTGGTCCACCATATCAACTCGCTCCCGCCTCCCGGACACCGCCCGCATCGGCGCCGTCTGCCGCGCGTGGCGCCGCGCGGTGGCGAACCTGCACCCGCCGCTGCCGCCGCAGATCCCGTGGCTGCTGCTGCCAGACTTCAAACTGTGCAGCTTGTCCTCCGACGGCGCCACGGCCGCCGCCCACCGCCTCCCTCAGCCCGACGCCGGCGGGGTGGTTCCGATCTGCATGGGGTCAACCTACGACGGACGGGTTATCTTGCTCAAGGAAGAGAGCTGCTTCTTGCTGAACCCTCTCTCCGGGGCCACGAACCGGCTCCCTGATCTCCGCCTCGCCGGTCCGAGCAAATGGTTCCCCGGAGCCGGAACCTTCGTCAATGCAGCGTCGAATCCAATCAAGCCATCGCCGCCCCGCAAGGTAGTAATGTCCTGTCCACCTGACTCCAGCTCGGCATGCATCATGGCCGGCATCTCAGGTCTCGGGCTGTCCTGTAGATTCGAGCCGCTGCTGGAAGAGCTAGCACGTCCGTATCATGCGACGCCGGCGACGCACCATGCGACGTTCTTCCTCTGCCGGCCGGGCGATGCCATGTGGTCCGTGACCACTAGCCTCCGCATGTGGTCGAAAAGCGACATCGTCTTCCACAACGGCAAGCTCTACCTATTCAGCAGGAATACGTTTCCTCACATCTGCGCCTGCGACGTCGGGGAAGATGACGGCACGCTCAAGGTCACACGCGCCGAGATGCTTCCCGGACCACGGCTACGCGGGGCCGGAGCCGGAGCCATAGCGTCCGGCAGCAGCAAGTTCGTCTTCTACCTGGTGGAGTCGCGCGGGAAGCTTCTGCTGGTCCAGAGGGACTTCAGGGAGCGCAGGACGCATGCGGTCGCGGTCTTCGCGATGGACGAGAGCAGGGGCCGGCCGGAGTGGGCGAGGATTGAGAGCCTGGACGGTGAGATCGTCTTCCTGAGCGCCAATAGTTCCATGTCCGTCCCGTCGTCCTGGTACCGCGGCGCGCGAGGCGACCGCATCTATTTCAGCCAGGAGATGTACATGACCCTCGACGGGTGCACTCGCCGCAGGGACTGCCCTTATCAGCACTACAAGGTGTTCGACATGAGGACGCGCACGGCTGAGACGCTTTGCATGGGGACAGCTCCCGATCACGAGGCCTGGTGCACCGGCCCGACACGCCAATGCAAACTAGTAGGTGGTTCGCTTCTGCATCTGCAATTCTTTGGGTGAGGACCGTGGAGGTATGATTTCAATCTACTACTATGAATGTGAGGCAAAGTTTCTCCAACTAGTTAATTTCTGAATCAAGTATCTGTAGCGTGATTTGTATACCGCTCTGCGTTCTGTTATTCTTTGCCCGTGCGACACGACGCAATTATGACTTATAAGATTACATATATATCAACGATAATACTCTCCTCACGCTTCCGCCCGGACGCCGCGCTTCCCAGTCCACGCCGCTTGCTCCCGCTCGTCGCACGCCCTACCGGCTCCTGCTCATTGCGCCCCCGCCCGTGATGCTCGCTTCCAACGCACTCGCCCGCCATGGGCACCGCACCCGTCTGTCACGAACTTTCTCCAGCGCAGGGGCACCACCCTGGCGGGCACCGCACCTTGTCCGCCACGGCCTTTCTCCAGCGCAGGGGTGTCGCACCGCACCCGCCCGCCACGGCCTTCTCCAGCCGTCCAACGCAGGGGACGCTCGCCACAAGCATTGCACCCGCCGACCCGCTGCACCCCCACCACTCCGCGTCGGCGTCGATCTCCGTGTGCCGACGAGCCTCCATTCGTCCAAGCAACAAGTAGATGTTGTACTGAAAACGCATGTTGCAAGCGTACTCCCTCCATACTGCTAAAGGAGGTCGTTCTGGGCTCAGTTTGAAATCAAGCAAAAGAAGTCGTTTTGGCTTCGAGGGAGAAAAGTGGACGCCGGTACCCCTCTGCTTTGGCTCCCGTGTCCCGTTAATAAGCGCATGCGCCGCTGCATGCCGCGATTCCAGAACCTTGACTCGGCGCCTATTTTGCCGCGCCTCGCATGTTGCTATTAATCGCGCCGCGCCGCCGCCGCGATGCCGCGGCGATCCAGCTCACGATCGCTCCTTCGCCCTTAGCTCTTCTTCTCCACGCCGCACACCAATCGCCCTCGCTCCACGCCGCACGGCTCGCCCTCGCCCCTAGCAGTTCCATGGATGCGGCGGACTCGGCCGCCGGATCGATTCGCCCGGACTCCGTGGCGCGGACTCGAGAGATGATGGAGGAGGTTGCGGACTCCATGGCGCGGACTTCGGAGGAGATCGTTCTGAGTCGGAGGAGATGATCGTCGCCGAGTCGCAGCGATTCGTCGTCTTCGAGTCCCAAAGAGTCTGTCGCATGGCGAATCGCGCAGCGCTGATCGATGAAAATTGAAATAAAAAGCGGCAAGAATGATCGGTAGCGCAAAGGCGCGGCAATGGAAAAACGGAAAAATTCGACCAAAACCGCAAAGATCCACGCAGCATATCAGTTAAAACACGCCAAAAATGCCACGGGTTGAATATAGCGAACCCAGCCCTCCATGCTGCCATGCAAAATGAGCCAACAAAAATAGTCCACGGTTCGAGGAGTCGAACCAACGATCAACATCGGGACGCAGAGGCATAGTCGCTCGGGCTACTCATCACTTACAGACAGGAGGCAACCGCACCGCTATTTAATAAAGGCGTACATGGAAAAATACCCCCTATTTAATCACTCTTTGGCACTCCTTGGTATGCGCAATCATGTCTTAAACGACTTCTAATACCAGTATGGAGGGAGTATGTTTTAAGTATTTTAGATGTTTTATATCGATGTTGTAAAAGTAGATCGGTTTGTTGCACATGTTGCGATGACTATACATATATATTTCAAGTGTAAGTTCCAAATACTTCATCTATTTTAGATGTATGTTGTAAGTATTTTATTTGGATGTTGTAAAACTACTCTGGATGTTGCATACATACATACATACATACATATATATATATATATATACGCGAGTGTTTTATGTGTTTTTCATACGTATGCTACAAGTATTTTATCTGAATGTTTATATTTGTTTGCAATGGCTACACATGTGTTTTCAAGTTTTTTTTGTGTTTAAAGTATTTCAGACGTATGTTACAAGTGTTTCAGCCGTTTCAGATATTTGTTGCAAGTGTTTTATCTAGAAATTGTAAAAATAGTTCGGATGTTGTACATGGTATAATAAGACCCACCTATCACAGTCGCCTCTGCAAGACGCTGCCGTGGGTCACATGCGGGCCCCTGAAGTCAGCAGACGCATTCACGGCGTGGCATGCACAGACGGGGGCAGGTTGTTAGGACCCACGTGGGCTCCTACGTGCGGACGCGGTACTCAGAGCGAGCACGATGATAGAGCGGTACACAGCGTAGGGTCCATACGGTGGGACGTGCGAAAACATGTGGCGTGAATTTCTTTTGCGTGCGGCGCGGCCTGCCCACGAAAGACCGAAAGCGTCCGATATTTGGAACGGCGCAAACGTCCATACACCAGTAACGCCCATATATAAACGACAAAATTACCGAGCATTTGAAGCGGACACAGGAAATACACGGATAAATGGACTAATCATGCGTGCAGCGTCAAGCAGCCGTCACACGATGCTGTCACGACAGGCAGCCGCCACCCGTTGCATTGCACGCTGGCACCATCACCGATTCACCCTGCGGCGCGTCACGGATGGCTGTTGCTTGCTCGTATACGTCGATGGATTATAAGCTAGAAAAATATTTTTCTTTCGTACCAAGAGTACCGTCGTTTACGACGAAACTGACAGGCTGGGTTCGCTGCTGCCGTCGACGCCGGGTGCCAGGCACGACGCCGTCTTCTTCAAAGCGCCCCTTCCCTGGCCGTCGTCGAACACGAACGTGGCCGTGACCGGCGGCGTCGCCTCGCTGTCAGCGGCGACGACGCCAAATCGTTCGCCGGCCCTTATCAGCTCCACGGGCAGGTCGAAGCACGGCGACGGGCAGTACCCATGGATCGCCGCCTGGGCTGGCGCCTGATCCCCTTCCTCCGCGACGAAGTCGAAGACGATGTTGCTGCGGGAGCAGAGCGACGTGCACTCAGATTTCTCCAGCGACGCGGCACGGCTCGGCGCGTACGGGGCCTCTTGCTGCTCGGCAGGCTGGTCCGGTGCCGGTGCCTTGTCCGCTGTCGGCGGGCTCGTGCTGGTGCTGATCGCCCCCTCCGGCTTCTTCTTGGAGAGGCCCGGCAGGTAGAGGCACATGAGCAGCGCGCTGCAGGTGAAGCCCTCTCGGCCGGACTCGGCGTCGGGCGCCGCTCCGGACATGGCGCTGAGTGCTTGCCGCTTTGATCCGAGATAGGAATGCCAGCACCTTGATGCATGGGCGCGGGGGGAAGCGGTCTATATGCGGTAGTCGTGGCGGTGGTGGAGGACCATGCCGCTGGGCGGCATGCCGCTGGGCGGCGAGTGTGCTTCATGTCTTTCCCACTCGAGAGTCGTTGGGAGTTGGCATCCAATAGATAACTGCATTGCATTTAGCCTGGATTTGGATGGTTGACTCGATTTGGGTGTACATGCTGCTTTCAGCAACTTGCAGATTTCACCAGTCATACCGCTTCTGAACTAGTACTACTAACATTTCTGGTCCAGTGAAACCATTGTGCATTGCCTTCTCATTCAAAAATTCACTTTTACAAAGTGCATAAATTCCAACGCCACTCACCAACATTTGGTTATCTCAGTTCTTCTCTACAATTAGTTTAGCTCTTGCATGCCCCGCCTCAATCCTATACAGCTCGCCCACCCCAAAGTGCGCCATCAAGAACCAAACGACCGTGAGCAGCTCGCCGCCGGCGCTCAGCTGCTTGGCGGGGAAGTTGCTCCGGCACTTGTTCGCGGCGTAGCAGAGCATCTCCACCCACACCACGCGGATGACGCGCCACCGCTTGTGCGGCTGCAGCTCCAGCAGCGACTTGGCCAGCCGGCACGCGTCGAACAGCACGGACTTGCTCCGGTCGCCCTTCACGTCCCTCGGCGCGATCTCGGCGTTCACGTCGAGCACCATCCTCGCCGCGGCCCTCGCGTCCGGGCGCGCCATCTCTGCCCGCTGGAAGAAGTTCTTGGCCTCCGCGCGAAACCCATCGAAAGAGGACATGGAACAGTGCCTCTGAAAACGACCGGTGCACTGACGATATCGGTATGCTTCTGCTAGCCTGGTACATGGGCGCTTGCATGCGCAGTCCCCCGGCCCCCGGGGCAGTCATGTTCATGTATGCATGCATGATCCTCCATATTCCTGGCAAGTGGCCAAGGAACCACTGGGTGGGATTTAAAGTTTAAATCATACAATACAAGCAGCATGAATGAATCTCTCGGCCCTCTTCGCTTCTCTTATAATCCGTATTTTTCAGCTTATTTTTTTAGTCGGAATAGTGTTTTTCTCTCACAACAAATTAGCCGGAACAGTGTTCGCTTATCTTATAATCCATACTTTTCAGCTTGTTTTTTTCAGCCGGAACAATATTTTCTCTCACAACAAATCAGCCGGAACAGTGTTTCGACTTATTTTTTCAGTGAAACGAACGAGGCCGTAGCTTAATCTATAGGGACTCGTCGACGGTCCGGACCTCGCCATCGGGGCGATGGCACCTGCATTCAGGTCGGATCAGGTTCATGCAACCCATGAGCAGACACGGGGAGCTAGGGCCGGCCGCCAATCGCTGCGATGGATTCATGGATATGTCGCCCCGTTCGTTTGGGCGTGTTTGGCTTATAAGTCGTATTTTTTCAACCAGCGAACAATATTTTTTTCTCACATCAAATCAGCCAACAGTACTTTCAGCCATGACTTATTAGCCAAACAAGACTAAGCGAACATGGCGTATGATATTATTATACATGTACACGGTACACAGCAGCTTCCATTCCATCAGATGCCTGCCCTTATTGTGGTAGTGGTAGGGCAAAGCAGCGCATGGAGACCCTGCCGTCCCATAAGGTTCATGTTCATGCATTGCATGCACCCCCTGTTCCATTGGATTTGCACACCCGAGATCGATCGATCGACCAACGGTGCCGCTGCAGATCACACACATCGCGCATTAACGTTTTCTGCTTTTTTTTCTAACAGTGACAGCACCTGTGCTGGCTGACTGCCGAGAACATGGCCTTGTTTATCCGGTTGCCGTTGGAGGTGCCAATTCAGAGAACCGAATCGGGCTGCCACAGTAACATATCCTATTGGCAGAACTCAACGGATCGGCAGCAACCGGAGATCGGACAGCACGAAGAACCAGAACCGCATGCATGCCTGCACCGCATCCGCGAAAAAAACTTTGTTGCAACCACCAGATTTGGCGCATCGCTCTAGTTCACCCGCGGCCAAGCCCAAAACCACCGCAATAATACAACAGCTCGTACGATATCCCCGGGCGCGACACGACACAAGAGCCATGGATGCGGTAGCCGACGACGGCGACACGGGCTTTATCCGGCGGAACCCACGCATGTGCGCGTCGTATCATGACAAGCACGGCGATCCCCCGCGATCAGTCGCTCGCCAACCTACACTACACGCGCGGAAGTAAACTAGTGCAAAGCGGATTCCGGGCCGATGCGTCGGTTGCCGGCCGTAGCCGTGCCGTGTCTCTCCCGGTCCCAATGCGAACACGAGATTGATATTAGTCCTTATACTTATTTTGTGATCAGTGATGGTTAACGTGATTCATGACTTAGGTTGAGTTTATGATTCACCATGGCATGAGTTGGGTTGTGCGACATGTCTTTTGGCTTGTGGTGTGCAGGTGTGGAGCTCGGAGGCGGTGATCGATGGCAAGATGAAGGTCAAATAGGGACGTGCCGTGCTGATGGACCGAGAGTGGTGAAGGACGGACGTGAGGCTTGGACTGAGAGACCAGAGGCCGGGTGACCAGCCGTGGTGGCTGAAATCTAGGACATTAACAGCGCAAGTGTGCATAGGAGTGACCGTGTTGACCGAGTCAAGACGGTGGATGTGCGAGTCGAGCGGGGCTCAGGAGGACTTGGCGGCCGGCCGGCCGAGGACGGCGATGACACGTGTCGAGTGACGAGGGGACGAGTATGGAGTACGCTACTCGTGGGCGGTTTGGTGGTTTAGGCCTCAAAACCATCGGTGGCCAGTTTTACGGGTTTGGACATCAAAACCCGGGCGGAGATTCCGAGGAGGAACGGACGCCACGTGGCGGCATCGAGGAGTTCGCGTCGAGGCGAAGCTATCTCATAAAGGGCGCGGTGGCCGTCGGACGAAGGTTGCCTCGGGTTGGACCATAGTGTCCTCGGGTTAAATAGTGCGACTCAAAAATATCTAAGGGCAAAACTGGGATTGTGTAATAGTCCTGTTAAATAGAATGAGGGAGCTCCCATCTCCCTTACCTCTTTCATTTTGCTTCATCCTTCTCTAGGTTTTCTCCTTCCCTTAGGTTTTCTTGTGAGAGAGGTTCACAAATTGGATAATTTGTGTAAGAACCAAAGATTGCAGCAGCAATGGAGGCCCTAACCTACTCGTGTCCTCTGAGATTCGATTTGTGAGTTATTTTTGTGAATCGCGTTTGTGTTCTTCGCGTTCTTCCTTTTCCCCCTTCTCTTGCATGGTTCGATTCGTCGTTTTGAGACCGTTTTGATTCGTTCCTTTTGCACTGAGATAAACTAGGACGTGAGTTGAGCCTTTTCACCGAGGGATTTCATCTAATTCCTCACAAGTTCATAGATCGGGGCGAATCAAGCTCTAGGGTTGAGAAACCGGTGTTTTTCGTGTTCATCCAATTTCCCGTTGATTGGCTTCAAATTGGGCGATGATCTTTTAGAGCTAGCTCACCTATTGCCGTGTGACCATGTGATTAAAATTTGGTGGCAATTGGTTTTGATTTGGTCGCAAATCGGGATTTTCCTTGCTTCGGGCGTTTTTCGTACGACTCTGTTCGTGCTGATTTCGCGACTCGCGGACAGTCCGCCCTGACCCTCGGACAGTCCGCCGTTATTGTTCACGTCGTGAGCAGAAGGTCTTTCTTTTTATCGTGTTTTGCTGCTCTGAACGCCGGACAGTCCCGGCCTACCTGCGGACAGTCCGGGAATCAACCGTGGACAGTCCGCCATTCTTCTTTCTGCCCAGGTCAGAACTGTTTCTCATCGTTCAGTTTTCGGGAGTTGAACACCGGACAGTCTGGCCCTCAACCCCGAACAATCCGGGACCTGACCCGCGGACAGTCCGGGCTCCCTACGGCAGACAGTCCGACCCTGTGCAGATTGTGCTGTTTTTCTCTCATTCTTTCGAGCACTTGTTTCCGTCTGTTCTCGGATGATCCGCTGTACCTCTTGTTCATCGCCAAAGGTACCCAGCCACCCGTTGGCTTGTGATCATACCGTTCTCTAGTGCCTTTGTTCTTGGGTCGTGATTTTGAGACAACAGTTTAAAGTTTCAAAAAAAATTTGAGGCTCCTATTCATCTCACCCTTGTCGCCGTTTTCGGTCCTTTCACCCACCCAGTTGTTTAGGAGTAGCGCGTAATGCCCCTCAGCTTGCACGCCTCGCCTCGCCACGGCGCTCAATGATTTGTCCCCATCATAACTGCTGTCATTGAGACCAGTTGCAATGGCAACGGCAACGGCAACAGCACGGGAGACTAGATTTTAGATGAGTTGCAATGCACAACGGCGAGTAGTCAGTCCATTAATACAGGACACTGCTTCCATTATGCGACGGGAACCGTGCATTAACGCGCGATGATGATTGTGCATGCATTATGATCGAGTAGCTCGACGGAAACGGTCTGGAAAGAGCACGGGAGCGCAGGAGACAGGGGGAATGAGCACAAGATTCCCTGCCAGCTCGAAAGAGGGGGCGGGGACAGAGGCGGATCTAGCACCAGGACGGGTTCGGCTTGAGCCCCCGCTACTGCTGCCAGGACCATGGAGCTCCTCCTAAGCCTCTCCTATAATTTTGCATCTATTCAAGCTTGAAAGAAAAGACTATCGATAAAAGATTATGAGATAAGTCCCTCCTAACTTATTTTCCAGATCCGCCACTGACGGGGAGAACGTGGTGGGCAGGAGCCGGCGGGCCTGTCCTGCCTCGCCGGCCGCCGGCCGCCATCCCTTTCTTCTCCCCCACTCTACACAGCCAGGCGTGTGCCACGGCTATGGCTGCCTCATGTAGTGTAGGTACTTATGTCAGTCGGTAGCTGTCACCAACTAAACTAATCTATCATCAGCATGTGTATATACGGAGTTACATGGCATGGTGAAGAATATCTAATTAATCTGATGGTGTTGTTCGATGATCCGTTGCATTGCAGGTGCGGAGGGACTTCGGGTCGCTGGACAAGTACGTGTGGGCGTTCGTGAACAACAAGCCGCTGTCGCCGAGCTACAAGTACAGCCGGAAGATCCCCGTGAAGACGTCCAAGTCGGAGTGGCTTCCGCTTCGTCGGCCCCACTGTCATCCACTCCTTCATGCAGGCGGTCGGGCTCACCAACGACCACCTCGTCTCGTGCCCGCGCCACCGCGTATGCTCCTCCTCCGCCGCCGCCACCGCCGGCGCAGCCGCCCGCGTTAACTGATTCTGCTGACCACCGAGCGAAACACAAGGGAGAAGAAACTTATCTAAGGAGTAAGGACAACCAACCAAGAGGAGAAAAGAGAAAAGAGAGAGAACAACCTCTGGTAGCAGCTCGTCCGTTCACTTGAAACATATAAGTTCGTCTTTTTAATCAATAAATAGTATTTTTTCTCTCTCACAAATCAATCATGGCGGTATTTATACAAAACGGAGTGCTGGTTTGCAAGTGTGTATGATTCGATCATTAATTGCCGCCCCTAATGAGCTTGCTTGCTAGTATACAAAACCCAGTGCTGGTACCACGTGACGTGAGTACCATGATGATGGTGCAGTGTGTGCGGTAGGTGCGTGCACGTGGCGTAGATTAATTGCCGCCCCTAATGAGCTTGCTTGCTGTGATTTGCATGCCCCCATTGCCTTAAGTACCACGTGACGTTCGATCACCACTAGATACAGCACCTAAGTTTTGCAGATGCAGACGTGCAGTACAAAAATATTATTTCCAAATCAACGCGAAGACCGGAATAGGTGCTGGTTTGTTGCACGTGGCGTGCTAAATCAGCTTTGCCGCTGCGCTCTCACCGTTTTTTGCGAAAACATCCTGTGTGCGCTCCCTCTCTGCAAGATTAGCCATATAGGGATACGGATGAGGAGAGGAGACGATGAGTAGGGATGGATGAGGGAGAAGCCCGATGGTGTGTGGGCTACCTGGGCTACCTGCATGTGGCTGGCCCTGATTAAAGTGCGATAATAACAGCACTCTCACGCACGGCAGGCCATGTGGTGTTGCAGGCAGACGCATGTGCAAGAGAGAGACGGGAAGGGAAAGGAGAGGCCCGCGCCAGCCCGCTTTGCCGGCGCATGTGACCCTGCACAGGCCGCAGCTCGCGCACTTCTCTTCAATCCTCGCGCGCTGTGCTGCGAGCGAAACGGGAGGACGGACCGGGACCCATGCCAGTGCCACCATCGACCGTGCCAGTGCCAGCCACCTCCCCGGCCGGCCAGCTGCGATGAGCCGTCCCGTCCGTCCGTCCGCCATCTTCCATGCATCATGACCGGCCGCTAGCACTAGCAGGCGGAAATGGCACGTTAGGACGTGACGTACTGGTGAGAGATGCGAGATGTCTGCTGCACCCGTGCTCCTTGGTCGGTCGATGAGCAAAGAGAGCTCGTCTGGTGCGATGCTTCCAGCGCCCCTTTTATTTGTCGGTCGATGAACAATCTCGCTGAGCATTCTTTTTCGAGTCGTTTGGTTCCGTGCGTTGCATGCGCAGCGCACATCTTCCCTCCGCCCGCGAGCTGAGAATCTCTGCATGTGCGCGCGCGGCTTTGCTTGTGCGCGTCAATGCTGCCCTGCCGTTTGGTGTCTAGTTATATTTGGTTCGTGCTTTGATTTGCATGGTGTATGACGGCAGCGATAACCTCCGGTTTCATGTGACTGGTCGATCTATCGCAGGCTACAACTCCATGATTTATCTGACGAGAATGCCATTGTTTTTCCTTCTTCCAAGGATTATGATCGCACTCTAGTCTATAGGAAGAGAAAGAGAGCAAGGACCACCTAGTTGTTTGGTTTTGATTCTTACTTGGATTGGAATGTGCTGTTATGATGCCGCTGTGGCGTGCGTGCTTGATTCTTTTCTTGTTGAAGTACTAAGTGTGTGGCGACTTTTTTGGCCCATACTTGGATGTAGCCACTGGAGTTGACGTCGTCTTGCTGTGTATTTTGGGTATCAGATCATACGAGGGTGATGGGTAGCGGATATGCGCTCATCCGTCTATCTACCTTCTACCTTCGAATTTCTTCTTTGACAAGTCTGCCCGTGCCCAGTTCCCGTCTTTGGTACTTTCAGGATCTTGTGCAAATTCAAATTAGCTTGCTGCTGTCTCTTTAGTACTTCTGATTCTCATGGAAGGTTCATCTGCACTGCTCGCGCAGCGCTACATTCTGCAGCAAGATGAAAGCACTGCGGGGAGGTGGGGTCTGATATTAGGACAAAACACACTTGTACCATAGTTCAGCAAGGCACTCTCCAACAAAAATTATGGACACTCTTGTTCCTACTACTGCAATCCACCTAAAATCTCCCTTTCATCCTGGCAATATATACTCCTCAACAGAAGAAGAAGAAAAAGAAGCTGATCCGTATTCAGGGAAGACAAAGCCAAATGGGTAGAGTATTATTTCAAAAATACAGGCAAAAGTTGAATCAATCGTCCCTGGCTCCATTCAGAAGTCAGGAGTCGAGCCTTCAGTTTGGCTTTCCTAGTGCCCACGGTTTCTGTATCTCAGATGTGAATTTCATTAAATTGCATGACATGTGGCAAGTAGGGCAATTAACCATCAACATATACACATAGGCCTTGTTTAGTTTCAAAAAGTTTTCTCAAAAAATGTTACTGTATCCATCACATCGAATCTTACGACAAAGTGAGCATTAAATCGTAGAAAAAAAACTAATTTTTGGGAAATCACGAGACAGACCTCACGATGATTGAACATCAATCACCCGTTGATAAATTCCCAAATTTCGCGGAACTAAAAAAAAAATGGTCATAGTTTCTGCAGCAAGTGACAAAGTCATCGGTCATAATTGTTCCAGACCTCACTATCAATCACCCGTTGATATACTAACGGAGAGGCCTTATAAGTAGTTCCCGCATCTCTTTTTTCAATGAAATCAGCCAGAATAGCTGTTGATTATATTAAATAGAAGTAAAAATATTATTAACCTTGCTATCAACGACTCCGACCGGTTGGCCTAAGCAACCAGCATGGGCCGATCTAATGAGCTCACCACAACAACCAAAACTACGAACACATGGTTGATATGTATCATGAGGTTCGTTGTGTGATGAGTGATTGTCAACGAGTAGCGTTTTGGCTTGAGTTTCTGAACTAACTGAGGCGTGAGTTTGGAGTGTACAACATGTCTCTTGGCTTGTGGTGCGCAGGTGTGGAGCTTAGAGACGGTGGTCAATGGCGAAGGTGAAGGTCAAGAGGGTCTGTGCCGATGGACTGGGAGCGGTGAAGGACAGATGTCGGGGCTTGGACTGAGGGACCAGAGAAGCAAGGTGACCGACCGTGGGTGGCTGACACCTGGGATCATCGACAAGTGCAAAAGTACATGGTAGTGACCGTGTTGACCAAGTCAAGACGGTGGTCGAGCAAGTCAAGCGGAAGCTTTGAAGACTTGGTGGCCAGGCGGTCAAGGACGATGGTGCCAGGTGTCAGAGAGCGGAGGAGGCATAGTGGATACGCTTCTTTGGGTGGTTTGGACCTCAAAATCTTCGATGGGCCGTTTTTCGGGATTGGGCCTCAAAACTCGGGTGTGGTTCCGGTGGGAATCGGGGGACGGCATGTGGCGTAATCCCGAAGCTTGTGTCGAGGCAAAGCTAAGTCATTAAGGACGCGTGCCATCAGATCAGCAGATTTCGAGTTGGACCATAATACCATTCGGGTTATGTGGTTCACTGTAGTTACCTAGGGGTATATTGGAAATGTGTAATAGCCTCTATAAATAAGAGCAGAGCTACCCCAATCAGCCTCACCCCTGCAGCATTTCATTTTTAATCTCTGTTAGACTGTTAGGTTTCCCCTCCCCTTAGTATGTTGTAGAGGTCCACAGATGAACTAGCATTGCAGTCTGTGTAACCACATCTTGTAAGACTCAAATTTGTGGGAATGGATCAGGCCCTTACCTCCTCTTGTCCTCGTGGCTTAAAGATACGAGTCAATTTCATTTTGATTTGTTTTGGTGTTCTTCCTCTCCCGGTATACCATTCTCTTGTTTTTGGTGGTTTGTTTGAATCTTAGCCCTTGGGGTCTTTTGGGTTGGATCAAAACGTGCAAGAACATATGAGAATCATTCGCACCAAGTGGTTTGGCAGATTCAACTCGAGCATGAAAATCCACTTATTTGAGGAAAATTGAGAAAACTCTAACCTCTTTGATGGATTTTGAGATCGTGGGAGTTTGGGTGAGTTATGGGCATTGATGCTTTGAGGATATCCTCTCAACACCCTTGGAACACCTCTACAAAGTTTGAGCTCAATCGGAGTTGATTTGAACCAGTTATGAATTTTTGAAGAAAATTCTCGTAGGCTGATTCATACCGGACCGGTCTAGTTTGATGGTCCAGTATTTTCGACCTTGGTTTTGAGTTCAGTTTTGGTGGTGACCTTCCCTAAGATGTTGTGAGCTTGTGTCTAAAATTTCATATTTTTTGGACACCGTTTGGAGGGTTTTCGCTTTTTGTCCCGAATGAGTGTGTGCTGTTAGGCTCATACCGGACCAGTCCGTTATGCACACCGGACCGGTCCGGTGTGAACTGTGCGTTTAGGTTTTTTTCTGGTTCTTGCCCATTTTGCTTTTGCTCCTTCTCCATTTGAAAGGTTCTTGTTTGGTTTTGGTAATTGAGTGACAACCTAGGTGGACTAATATGTGTTTAACTAAAATACATAGGTGATTAGTCTACAGGAACACTTGTGTGAGCAACACATGCCATGGAGGTGAAAATAGCTTGGATATGTTGTAAGGCTCACACATGTGACGAAGAAACTCATTGCATATGAGATATGACATTGAGTCATGTGACTAAGGTGAAGAAGATCAAGACAAGACTTGGTTTGATGGACCGGTTGTAAGCATGAAGGGCAAGTTGGAGGCTTTGGAGCGATGTACCGCATGGCGGTGAAGCTTGAACAAGACTTGGCGCCGATGGACGAAGGCAATGGTGAAAAGCAAGTGAGGTCAAGATCGATGAACCAACAAGGTCACGTGATGATATAAAGTGGATCATATCGTTTGTTGATCAAGGTTGGTGCATGTGTTGCATCAACATTGGAGGAGATGGAATATAATACGTAAGGCAAAGGTATAACCTATAGGGAATTTTATTTCACTAGTCATAGGTGTTTAGAGAAGTTTATGACCGAATTTAGGATAGATGGCTGTACTATCAAGAGGGGCAAACTTGTTTGCATATCGGTCATCTAGTGCCACTTGAGCGATCTAACTTTACGTTGTTGCTAGGATCGAGTGGCGTGGTGAATTGAGTGACTAATCATTTGAAAAATGTTTGTGAAAATGCTAACACACATTCATATGGTGGTGTACACTTGGTGGTATTGGCATATTTACAAAGAAGTTGTTGGAGTTGAATTGGATCAACTTGGAGAAGAGAAAAAGGTTTTTCGGTGTACTCTAACTATAGTATAGTTTTTGGATTGGAATTCTGCATTGATACATTGTGCTTTAGATCAAATATTCAAGTGGGATGTGTATCCCTCTGAGTAAGCTTTCCAAAATGTCTAAGATCATCAAAATCGGAGTTCGGAGCTAAGAGATATGGTCATTCCAGCGATGAAGACTACCTCGGCAGTGATCGGACTCTGACCCCCTACGTCCAGTCAGTTGGCACAAAGGTGGCGCGGCTCTGGCTTATGACCGAACTCTGGTCAAAGAGGAGGACTGGACGCTAGCGGAACACTGTTTCGCCTCCGGTCATGGCGTTCTAGCGTAGCACGCGAAGGCAAGTGAGGAGTGGACGAATGCGTTCGATCTCGTTTTAACAGCTCTGGGAGCTCTCTGTTCATGATCAGACTCGGCTTGGGCGTGACTCAGATCTTCTCAGCAACACGTCCGGCCATGGCGTGAAGGGAGAGTGGGCACGTGTGAGCGGACGCTGAGCGGCCGAGTCCGGTCGCCTGAGTGCGTCTGGTCATCACTTAATGCACGAGAGAGGGTCAGCCGACCGTTAGGATCGTGCGGCCGTGGTTGAACATAGGCACCACATGGACAACGATCTACGACAGAACGCTGAGGGCCGTGCGTCCGGTCACGTTGACCGACGCGTCCGGTCGCCTCGGTTTTCGCCCAGTGAAGGGATAATGGCTCTTTTGAACCATGGGGTTATAAATAGAAGTGGTGGCCAGCCTTGGACTGGCAGTTGAGCACACTAGAGCTTCCGTTGCTTGTGTGGTGGTGCTTGGGAGCCCTCCTTGTCACTTGAGCTTGATAGTGTTCATCCGATCGAGTGAGTGAGCGATTCTAGTGTGATTGCATTGTGAGATTGCATCGAGTGGCACTAGGTGATCGTGTTGTAAGCCGGTGGTGCTTGTTACTCTTGGAGGTTGTCACCTCCTGGACGACTTTGTGGCTTATGACTCCATTGAAGCACGCGAGAAGATTGTACAGTGCTCTGAAGGAGGATGTGTGAGGGGGATTGTGCTCACCCCACGGGGATAGCGGAGAGCAACACTAGTAGAGCGTGTCATTGAGCTACCCGCACTTGTGGGTAGGTTCTTGCGGTTCTCGACGTGCGGGCTTAGCGGGTGATGCCAATTAGCTGTTGAACCACCAAGTGAGCGGTTGACACAACGGAGACTAGCTTGATGGCAACCAAGTGAACCTCCGGAGAAAAATCATCGTATCATCCTTGTCTCTCCATTGGTTTGCATTCCCATTACACAAGCTTATATTTACATTTCATATATTATGCTTGTGTAGTTGCTCTTGTAATTAGTTAGCTTGTGTAGCTTGCTAGTTACCTTCTTGCTTATGTAGCATAGAAGTAGCTTTCTTTGGGTGATTAATTTGGTTTGAGTAACCTTGTTAGTCACATTGCTTAATTTGTGTAGCTAAGTAATTTGCACTCTATAAATTTGACTTGTGTAGCCTTGTTATTGAGCATTGCTAGTGAGCTTAGATGGCTTTGTGCTTTTGTTTACTAGCATGTGTAGGAGCTCCCCTGTTACTTGAAGTACTAGTGGCATAGGTTTGTGTGATCTTGTTTCTAGAATTGATTAGGTAAGCTCTAGCTAGCCTGACACCTTTGTTGCCTAATTAGAATCTTTATAAGGTGATTGTGAACTTAGAGGGGTGTAGTCTTTGCTAGACAATTAGTTTTAATTTCATATTTGTTTCGGTTAGCCGGTGCGATTAATTTTAAAAGGACTAGCCTAATTAGGGTCTCTTATTTGTGGTCTTCACCGAAGGTATAGATCCTGTGAAACTATTAGGGGACGGGATGGTATGAATTCTACCCCCACTGTGGGGGGGCTGAAGTTATCCTCGCCGGAGATCACGGGGCGGGGTCTTTGCACCCCCGTCCAGCTTAGACCCGATTTTTAATTTCAATACCTGTGATATTTGTTTAGCTCCTGTTGAAGCGATCAACGGAAGCGCGATTATATTTTAGAAAGGGTTTTAAACCAATTTTATTAAGCCCCCTACTTAAATAAAGTTTGAAGTGCAAACTTTATAGATGATGATGAAATACCTGCGGCCCATGGGGATCCCCACGGGGACTAATTCCCCGCGGGGATGGAGATGGGGAGAAAGTCTCCCCCGTGGCACTTGACGGGGATGGGGATGGGGAATTTTCTTCCCCACGGGGACGGGGATGGGGAGGCACTCCCCGACGGGGAATTCCCCGTTGACATCTGGACCCAGGAGTATGGCGATTAGTGGGCTAGATGATTGTGACTCACACATTTTTGATGGCACAGACTTTGCACGGTGAAAAAATCATATGCTTAATCATTTTCGTGCAAAGAGACCTAAGTTTGGGTGGATGGTTATGAATGGCATTTCTCATGTGCTAGATCATAAAAATCTCAGCAAAACTCAAAGGGTTCTCTTTGAACTTGATGCACATGCTTATTGCTTTATAATGGATGCTTTGAGTTTGGAGATTTATTACAGGGTGGATTGCAAAGGAACCGCCCGTGAGTTGTGGGAGGCAATCAACCGCCTCTATGGTGACTCCTCCACAAGTGATGATGACAAAGTCAAGGAGAATGATCACAAGGAGGAGGCGCATGAGTGTGTTGAGCATGGCCACGATTTGATGATTGTGGAAGATTGCTCCATCTCATGGTCAAGATGATGATGATGATGATGTATCTACCACAAGTTCACTTGACAAGGTTGATGGTGATGCCTCAAGTGATGCAAATAATGATGCTACCCCATGCACACTTATTGATGATGGTTCATGCTCGGCCCATGAGAGATGCTACAAGCTCTCCATCATCACATTACTTCATGTCACAAGGTGACACTAATGTATCTAATGCAAATGTGATTGATCTTGATTCATATGAGGAGCTTCTAGATAGATTTGGTAGCATGATCAAAGATTTAGAAAAAGATATGACCAAAACCGATAAATTGAAAAATGAAAACTCTTTTCTAAATAAAACATGTGAACAACAAAATCATCTACTTTATGTTACTACTTGTTCACATGAGGAGCTAAAATTGGCTCATGAGGAATTCAATGTTGCTCATGATAACTTGGTAAAAGACCATGCTTTTTCTCACTAAAGAGCTTTCAAATGAAAAATCTAAAACTAGTGAGAGCTCATCACATGAGTCAATTGATCAATCACATGTTGTTGCTAACCCTTGTGATGTAGGCAAGAAGCATGTATCCACCTCTTATGATGAATTATTAGCCATGCCATGTTATTCATATCTAGATGCTTGTTCTACTTCTATATTTTGTGAGACTAACCTTTTGAAGGAGAACAATGAGCTCAAAAGAGAAGTGAAGAAATTGAGCAACAAGTTAGAGAGATATTACAACTCAAAAGTCACCTTTGAGCACATGTTGAAGACAAAGAAAGTATGGTGACAATTGTGGCCTTTGGATTCAACAAGAGCATGACAAAGGGCAAAAGAAAAAGAGAAAGAAAGATGAAGAAGCAAGAACAAAAGAGGCTATCTCATTTCATGTGCTTCAAGTGCCATGAAGTGTTGAAGAAAATGGGTGCCCAAATGAAGAAAAGCTCATGTTGAAGAAAGATGAAGAGAGGCTAAAGCATGTCAAATGCTTTAAGTGCCGCACATGGGGTCATCTCACCTTAATGTGCCAAACCAAGCAATTGGTAAAGCAAAAAAAGAGCGTCAACCAAAGCCACAAGATGAGCAAGAAAAGACACCATATGGGTAAATCAAGATCAACCATGAAGATGGTGGTGACTTGATGATGAAGAAGAAGAAAACAAGAAGGGGTGGAAGAGCAAGACATCCAATGTTTCATCAAGATGCTAAGATGATGAGCAAGACTCAAGATGAGAAGAAGATGTATGCTCACATCAAGTGCTTCAAGTGTAAAGATATGAGACACTTTGCCTTGAGGTGTCCTACCAAGCTTGAGAAGAAGATTCAAGCAACTCATGAGAGACAAGACAATGAGAAGCAACACATGAGCAAGGAAGCAAAGGCTCTGTCGGTGTTTCGTAAACCAGACTAGTAAATTTATACGATTGTCATCACTGCTCTAGAAAGATGATGGTAGCATCTAATAGACACGAGGATTTATATTGGTTTAGGCCAAAGACCCTACGTTCAGTCTTAGAGAAGATCGAGTATGTATTCCTCGCTTGAATGCTCTAAAGTTCTTACAGTGGGGGGTGCAAGAATGGTGAAAGAGGTGGTAGAACCTATGCTAGAGAGGGGTAGCCCAAAGAGAAGCTTCAAGAGCCCTGCTGCTATGGATGGAATGGTAGAGGATGAAGAATGTCAAGATCTCCTGAGGTGGGAGCCCTGGCCGCCCATATAGAGTTTGGGGTCGAGGCTCGTTACAAAGAGAAGGTTCCCCCAACCGAAGGATCGAGAGCCTAAGGGAGGTCCTATCTAACTTGGCTTGCAAGTTATGCTATCTTCTAGTGTCCGTCCGACTGTGGCCGTCGTCATGATCTTATGGCCACATTACATCAAAGCGAGACATGGTGCTACTGTGCCGACCATGGCGGGCACTGTAGGCACATCTATTGTTCATCAGCTGTCCTGTGCAACATGGCATCCGTCATGGTCTTCGCCGTTGTCTCTAGGTTTCTCGGGGCATCGTACCTATTGGATCTTTCCACCAACTCCCATACTCTCTTGAAGTTGTTCAACTCTTCTTGCATAGCCATCACCCAATCTGGATCCTTAAGAGCTTCTTCTACCTTAAGTGGTTCCAAGGAGGAAACAAACGAGTAACATTGGCAAAAATTTGCTAGACAAGATCGAGTTGTTACCCCCTTTCTTATGCTCCCAAGGATGTTATCAACGGGATGGTCCTGTTGTATACTTTGATGCACTCTTGAATGAGGGGGCCTATCTGAAGGTTGATGTAGGGATTGGCTGTCATCATCAACATCGGCTTGAGGCTTATTATCTTGAATATGTTCATCCTCTTGCTGATTGTTGTCCTAAACCTTGGAGCCTTCGCGCTCAGGCACGGAACCTCCAGGCCCCAGAGCCTCCGTGCTCAGGAGCGGAGCCTCCACGTCCTGCATGTTCACAGAACATGGAACAGCAGTTGTCCCTTGGAGTGGTGTTGAAGCTTAGAGTGGAGGGTCTTCTTCAGTTGCTTCAACTGCTCTCACATCACATGTGGCCAAAGGCTTGATTGCTTCACAAGGTGGCTCTTCTTTTCCTACAACATCTAGATCAACTTGCTCCATTTGAGAGTCATTAGATGCATCAAACGTTATGTCTACTGTGATTTCAGTTCTTCCGGTAGAAAGATTGAAAACCCGATAAGCGTGCTCGTTTGGACTATAACCAAGGAGAAAGCCTTCATCAATCTTAGGTGTAAATTTAGAACTTCGGGGCTTCTTGTTAAGAATTAAACATTTGCATCTAAATACTCTAAAGTATGACACCTTGGGTTTGTTACCAATTAGGAGCTCATATGAAGTCTTCTTGTAGGACTTGTGAAGATAGAGGTGGTTGATAGTATGACAAGCGGTGTTGATTGCTTTGGCCCAATAATTGTCTAGAGTCTTGTACTCATCAAGCATTGTTCTTGCCATGTCAATGAGAGTGCAGTTCTTTCTCTCAACCACCCTATTTTGTTGAGGGGTATATGGAGCCAAGAATTCATGCTTGATGCCCTCCTCATTAAGAAACTCTTCAACGTTGGTGTTGTGGAATTCGGTGCCATTGTCACTTCGCACCTTCTTGATAGGTAGCCCAAACTCCCTTTGTGCTCTTCTAATGAAGGTTTTCACCGTCCCTTGCACTTCACTCTTATCATACACAAAGAACACCTACGTGAAGCGAGCATAATCATCAACAACAACAAGACCATATTTATTACCGCCAATGCTAACATAGGCAACCGGTCTAAAGAGATCCATGTGGATAAGCTCTAAAGGGCTTGAGGTAGTGACGATGCTCTTTGGTGGGTGTGATACGCCTACTTGCTTTCTGGCTTGGCATGCTTTACATATCTTATCTTTCTCAAATTGAACATTCGTTAGTCCAAGGATGTGTTCCTCCTTTAAAAGTTTGGCCAAGTTTCTCATCCCAACATGAGCTAGTTGACGATGCCATAACCAACACATGCTAGATTTTACCACTAAACAAGTCTCAAGTGTTGCTTTACCCATAAAAGTAATAGAGGAATCCTCCCTTCTAATGGTGGTCACACCCTTATCCGTAAAGTGACACTCATAGCCCATCTCATATAATTGTGATACGGATAATAAATTGTAACTTAACGAAACAACATGTAAAACATTGAAAATTGAATGATCTTGAGTTATAGATATTTTACCGACACCAAGCACTTCTCCTTTTGAATTATCCCCAAATACTATGTTTTCACTTGGACCTTCCATTTGGGCATAAGAGGAGAACATACTCTTCTTTCCGGTCATATGATTTGTACATCCACTATCAAGCACCCAACTTAATCTACCGGAGGAGTATGCCCGCAAAACAAGTTTAGTTCCTTCTTTTAGGTCCCCAATTAGCATTGGGGCCTTGAGTGTTAGCCACTAGAATCTTAGGAACCCATAGAGATCTTTTTCACATATATGTTGGGCTCATTTCCAACATAAGTGGCAACAACTTTACCAAGGTTGTTGCGTCTCAACACATAGCTAAAGGACATGCCCTCTTGGGATACATGGGTCTTGGGCTTGTGAGCATACTTGTTTCTCTTGGGCACAATTGGATTATCCTTAACCTGCAGACGAGTGTTAGAAGCCTTAGGAGCTTGCTGCCTTGTTTGAGGTTGTGTCTTGTTCTTGTTAGTGCTGCTGTGCTTACAGACCCTGGAACCTTCACGCTTTGGCACGGAACCTCTGCATTTCTGCGTGGAGCCTCCGTGTTCTGCATAGGCTGCACCTCACCAATGGTCTTCTTCTTCTCAAACCTGATGCAAGACACTCCATTCACCATCTTCGTTTCACCGGTCTTGCCACCCTTCTGGTGGCCGAGACCATCTTTGATGAAAGGATGTCTTTCTTGAATGAACTTGGGCTTCTTGCTTGCATCATGCATCCACCCACTAGCTATGATATTGTTGAGTCTTATAATTTCCTTCTTCATAGCTTCCATATTAGCAAGGTTAGTAGCACAAGCTTCTAAATCAACATTGTAGCATCTATCATAACCCTTACTAGTAGATGCATTAGAGATCTCACTTGCCTTCATAGGATGTGAGGTTTTATCCCAAAGGATGCTAAATTGCTTTTCAAGCTCCTCATTTCTTGTCTTGAGGGCATTGTTCTTTTCTTGAAGAGTATTTAGATCATCCTTTTGGATAGCTATGACACTTTTCGCTTGGTCAACTTCCAAACGTAAAGTTTTAACCTCACTTCTTTCTGATGCAAGAGCTTTCTTGCAAGTAACATAGAGTTTCTTTTGTTTGGCAAGAGTAGCTTGAGTTCTCTCTAATTCATATACCACCTTGGCTATGAAGTTCTTATATTTTTATCCATTTTACTTACCAAGTTGTTTACTTCATCATCACTAGATTCATCACTAGAGTCTATGTCGGATTCATCACTAGATGGAGGAGAGGGTTTAGGCTTGGATTTAGGTCTTACCTTTTCTCCTTTGCCCATGAGACAAAAGAGTGTAGACCTCTCCTCATCATCGGTCAAGTTGGTGAAGAGTTTTGGTGAAGAAGAATGCTTCTTGATAGCAATTGTTGTAACTTTGTTTGTTTCTTCTTCACTTGAGCTATCATCATTTGAATCCCATTCATGACCAATATGAGCTTGACCTGAATAGTTCTTCTTATATTGGGTCTTGTCATCTTCTTGTAGTGCTTTTTCTTGTCTTTCTTGTCCTCTTTGTTCTTATAAGGACAATCGGCAATGAAATGCTCCATGCTTCTACAATTATAGCATTTCCTCTTTTGCTTGTTGGAAAATCTCCTCTTCACAAACTTGTACCCTTCTCTTTTTAACCTCTTCTTGTACTTCCTCATGAACAAAGCAACATCACCAATCCCATAGGAAGACACTTCATCATCTTCATCATCGCTTGAGTCACTTGATGAATCAACCGTCTCAACCTTGCTTGATCTTGATCTTGGCAGCTTGCTTGAGGTGAAGACCTTGTTTGATTTGTTTGCCTTGAGAGCCACCTCCTTGACCTTCAAGTTCTCTATCTTTGCTTCTAGCTCTCCAAACTTCTTCCTTTGTTGTATCTCCATCTCCATGAGCTCATGAGTGAGTATTCTTCCAAGGACATCACTAGGGGTGAACTCTTCAAATCTCTTGGTGTTGGACTTGAGTGTCCTCTTTGGTAGCCTTTGAGCATAGTATTCATCATCATCATCACCATTCTCTGACTCACTGCTTGGTTGTGGGCTTGATTGCACCTTTCTTCTTGCTTTGTGTTTTTCTTCTTCTTGTTCTTGTCCCTTTGCTTGTCTCCCTTGGAGGATCCCTTAGCACCAAGCTTGAGCTTTGGAAGTCGCTCAAGCGCTGCTGTGGGATCATCCTCAGGAGCTTCGAGTTCCTCTTCACTAGGAACATCCTCAAAGCGGTCCTCTCCATCTTTCTCTGGTACCCTTTCTCTAGGACTTGCCATTTCCTCACATGATTAAGTGCTATCATGAGAAAACCTGCTTTGATACAAATTGAAAGGATCTAGCAAGTGGCCTAGAGGGGGTTGAATATGCCTTTTTCTAAAATTTAATCAACTTTATGAAACCAGTCAGAACACGGAACCTCTCGGTTTGATCGCTGATGTTCCGAGGTGCGGAGGTTACAGGACTGAGCGTGGAACCTTCGGGATCAGAGTATGAAATCGATCTACTACAGAATTTAACAAATGAAAAATAGATCAAATGTAATATCGGCCTTCTTGGGGAGTGTGTTGAACTATCCAAACAGTCAGTTGCACCTAGAGGATGAGGAATTTATAGATCGGATGCAAACCCTAAAAATCAATTCAAATCATAAGTAATAGCAACAACAACAGCAATCATAGAGGACACGAGGATTTATCTCGTGGTTCAACTCACCACAAAGGCTTGTCTACATCCACGTTGTTGAGGTTAGGCTGAAAGGCTATGGAGTCTCTTTCAACTCACTCCTCTTCTCCAACCTATCACCAAGGCAATGGATTGGAGGGTTCCACTAAGTCACAAAGGGTAATACAAACATCCCGGTGCTCAACCACAGTGGATTGGGAGCTACTGGACGACCGCTAGCCGTCTAGGAGCCAAGCGGCTAGGGCTTCACCAAGTGCACAAGAATGGAGGAGAAGGATCTTCTCAAGCTTTCTCACCCTCTAGAGCCAAATCCCTCAAGGAATCACAAAGATTTGAGCAAGGGAGCTAGGAGCACCAAGCTTGGGGAGAGAGAGAGAGCTTATGTTTGTCAGGAATGAAGGAATGAAGGAATAAAGAAGATGACTATTGGAGGTGAAGGGGTATGATATAAATACGACCCACATCACCCACAAAATGATCAGGTCTGTTAGACCCTAGAGCCTCTGCGTTAGGACACGGAGGTTCCGCACTAGAGTGAGGAGGTTTCGTGCAGGCCAGAGCAGATAAGGATTTAGCTCAGCTGGCTTTTTGTGGCTGGGATTATTTGAGATGTAAATGGAGTTTTAAGCACTTGGTTCCACCCAGCACACCATTAGTAACCCCCTTGATAGTACGACTTGTCCTATGACTCAATTTCAAAATATACAATGAATTAAACTAGCTCTTGGAGCCATTGTAAACCATCCATTCGAGTTGGGGGTCTCCTCCTTTGTTTCTTTGCATCCACGATTAAAGATATGCTGTCAAACACTTGTCAAAGCCACTAGTTCTTTAATTATGTGGTCAACATCACCAAAATCCACTTAGAGCTTGATTGCACTTATAGAGGCTTGATTCAATTATTTTCATATTATCCATCATATGTTGAATCAAGTATTGAAGCTTAGTGTTATTCTATCCCAATACCAAGCTAAGAATTAGTGAAGTCCAAATGTGCTACAACATACAATTGTCATGATTCAAGTTGTGGTGAGTCATTGGAATTATTTGATGGCTTGCATGTTTGAGTTGAAGCTTGCTATAGATGATTATGAGCTAACCAAGGTATATCTCTAAGTTGATCTCATTCATTTGGGTGCATATGATATTGATTGAATTAGAAATATATGTATATATTGCTTGCTATGAGATAATTGAATGGATTAATTGATTAGCAATCAAATTTGGATTGATTTGAGTTGGATATGTTCATGAGATGACTTTTAGTAAGTGGATTGAATGGCTATATGTCTTGTGGAAGTATTCAAACAAGTCTATTTCAAGTTTGATTCAATTTGAAGAAGTATAGCTCAATTGGTAGAAATCTGTCATATATTACAAAATCTGAGTGAGCTGTGACCAAGTCTGAATTTAAGTGACCAAATCTATTTGGATTGGCTTAAATTTTGATATACATGCTCTATACTTATGGTATTAGTTTATGTACAAATTTTATGAGAATTGGATAAGGGATGCTTCGGTTTTAGAGTAGATCTTGTCAGCTTTAGTGCAGCAGTTTTCAGCATGTAGCAGTGTGGGAAGATGTAAAATAAGGTAGCAATCTAGAAGTCAAATGAAGCCCAATTTTTTTAGCTGCTATATGGCTTAGTGAAGCACATCTCTACCAAATTTCATGGTATTTAGATCTGTACATTGGGAGATATAGATATTTCTTTGAAGGGTATAAAATCTGCCAGAAAAGTGACAATAATTGGATTGATCTAGAGTCACTTTGATTGAAAGATCCTCAAGTTGAAAATATGTTTATAAGTGGTTGAGATACCTAAGTTTAGTTTTGAATTAATCTAGAAGCGTGACAAGTGATGAGTACAAGGCTATTTAATTGTGGAGTGTTTTTGGCACACATTTGGTACTCAAATTGGAAGATCAAGATCAAACTCAAGATGAAGATGTAGTTTAAGTTATAGTGACAATTGGAGATCATTTGGTAGAAACAAAAGGACTTAAACAAGTAGAAAAGAAAATGACTTAAATAAGGATTCAAGGTTACTCATCAAATTAAGTTCATCACTTGGATCAATCAGTCAAGTTATTTTAAGTAAGTGTTAATGATGGTTCTTTGAAGAGAGACCACTTCTCCCTATGTGTAGGGGCTTGATGCCTTTGGTAGGTAAACCAAATGTGGTACTTAGAAGGCTAACATGGAAGTGATAATCTAAATGACATTTGAGATGCTTTTGAAGCAATCTAAAGGGTTGATCAAGAGAGCAAGCAACACCCAAAAGAGAGCAAATCATTAGAATTCAAGTGGTTACTCACATTTAGTGCTCTTATGCAAGCATTGATCAAGCAAAGAAGCAAGCTAACCACAACAAGATAGTGCACTTAATCATATTAGTGGTTCTCAATTCATATGGGTGAAGTATTGATGATTGGTCTTCACCAAGCTATAATTGGACTTCACATTGCTATTGGAGAAATGTAATGGAATCTATATGACTATTCTCTTCTCCAATATAGCAAAGGTTTTATTGTAATATGCATGATCATTTCATCCCTTACTAATATGTGGTTGGTGCATATAGTACATGCTTATTAGGATCATGCATGACAAATGAAAATCTTTAAAATTCATAGCCTATCACTATTGCTTGAATGATTAGTTGAATCTAGTGGTAGTGTATGAGTTTGTTCATGAGCTAGTGAACCCAAGTACTTGATTTAATTTGGATTGCTAATAAGTGATAAGTACAACATTGGCAAGATAACCCTTGCAAGAGGTGTGAAAAAGCTTGTCATTGGTTCAAACTAGACTTGAAAACTTAGGTAAATCAATTTAGTTCAAGTCAAGAATAGAAGCTCATGATAGTGACAAGAGTATATGAACAAGACAACAATGAAAATGGATATCTAGTTTGTTTGTTTCAAGTGGTATCTAGACTCAAATATTTTTCAAGAAGAATTCACAAGTGGTGTTTAGATCAACTTACAAGTGATATCCTACAAGTGGTACTCATGAAGATAGAAAATGTTTAAGAAATAGTTTTTATTGACAAAACCAACAAGTGGTTCCATGCTAGAAAATTTTCCCACGTGGTATCATATTTCTACACATGGTATCAATCATACAAGATGGTAGTTCCACAAGTGATCCTCAACTTTAAGTGATCATCAAGTGAAACAAGTTTCCTCACTTACAAGAGCTCAAGCTTATCAATTGGATAACCCATGCTATGGCATAGGGGGAGGTGCCCCACCAATTGGTATCAAGGTCAAAGATCCTACATAGGTGATCTCAAGAGCTATGGTGGTGTCATTCTAACATATGGTAGTGCCCATCAAAAAATGAAGATTCAAGTGTCAACCATCTACCCCAATGCAATCCTTTGCATCAATGAGAAGCATACCTTTTTATGGAAATTAATGACAAAGGGGGAGAAGTTTAAAGATATGCAAATGCATCATGAGAAGAAATAGAAGTTAGACATGGAAAATGGACAAAGAGGGAGCAACATTGAAGAATGGAGAAAGATCAAAATTCTTGGACAAGAGAAGCACACAAGTAGGGGGAGCAAGCTCATGAACTTGATTGTTTGCATTTGATATGTGCATACTCATGTGCTTGCTTGCATTGCATAAGTTTTAAATTTGAATATAAATGCTTGTGTGGTGTATGCTAGTTATAGAATTTGATTGATCTAATGAAAACTAGCATGCATAGGATGATAGCTAGACACTTGTTATGTTTCTCAAGTAATGCTAGTACCTTGATTCTAATGTTGATCTCATGGGGTATCTAGTGTTTGTTTCCAAGTGATATATAGCTAACCGTGGTGCTAAGGATGAACTTAAAGGTGCAACTCCGATTGGTATCAAGTTTCAAAGGTTTTCTCTATACACCTTAGCATCATTTGGTAGTTATTATTACTCTTCCACACTTCCTATCTATGCATATATGCGAGCTTCAAACCAAACACTCTAGCACATATGTAGGGAGAGCTAATACCACTAATTCGGGTTTGTGGTACTTGTCCAAAATCATTTACACATGGTAAAATTGCTTGGGCAAGCAACATGATAAAGAGCTTAATTTCCATATCTTTGTAGAGTTGTCGTCAATTACTAAAAATGGGGAGATTGAAAGATCCTTGTTTGGTTTTGGTAATTGAGTGACAACCTAGGTGGACTAATATGTGTTTAAGTGAAATACATAGGTGATTATTGCATAGGAACACTTGTGTGAGCAACACATGTCATGGAGGTGGAAATGGCTTGGATATGTTGCAAGGCTCACACATGTGATGAAGGAGCTCATTGCATATGAGACATGGCATTGAGTCATGTGACTAAGGTGGAGAAGATCAAGACAAGACTTGGCTTGATGGACCGGTTGTAAGCGTGAAAGGTAAGTTGGAGGCTTTGGAGCGATGGACCGTATGGTGGTGAAGCTTGAGCAAGACTTGGCGCCATGGATGAAGGCAACAGTGAAAAGCAAGTGAGGTCAAGATCGATGAACCAATAAGGTCACGTGATGATATAAACTAGATCATATCATTTATTGATCAAGGTTGGTGCTATATATGGCCATGCAGCCCGAGCCCATTGGCCCAGCCCGAGGCCTGTTTTTTTGGCCCGGCCCAAGCCCGGCCTAGTTCGGTGGCTAGCGGGCCTGGGCTGGCACGGCCCGGAGGAGCAGGCCATGCCTGGACCTTACCCTAGGCACGTGGGCTAGCATGGCACGACCTGCTCCGGAGGTGGAGGCCCGCTGGCGGCTTGGCCAGCCGGCCTGCTAGCACCGCCCCACCCCGTGAATCCTAACACCCTTCCCATACCCCGCGCATCCCCCTCCCGGCCTCCCCATGCTATAGTGGCAGCAATGCTCACTCCTCCCCTCCCTCCCCGCTCCCCACTCGTGGCATCGCTCTTCTCCCTTGCTCCCTCTCTTCGTTCGCCAGCCAGGTGTCGGCGCGTGGCAGCCGGCACCACATGCTCAATCCTCGGCCACGCCACCGCCTCCACCTCCACTCCACTCTGCCTCCCTCATCCCCATGTCGCCACCTCCAGAGCTCCACCTCCACCATGCGATGGCGTCGAGTGCGGCGGTGGCCGCCGCCTCCACGGCCCCCCGTGCATCTGGCTCTAGCCACCTCCTCCACGCCCCCTGCACGGCTTTGAGCGGAGTGGCCTCCATCCCCTCCGCGGCACCAACCCCGCTCCTCCTCAGCTCCTCCCCATCCCTCGACCACGCTGAAGTCTAGTGTGACAGCAGCGCCGGCGTTGAGCACGGCAATGGCCGCCTCCTCCACGACCCCTCGTGCGTCTGGCCACCTCCTCCACGTCCCCCTACAGCGGCTTCGAGTGGAGTGGCCTCAATCTAGCCTTCTACGCCCTCGATCCGGCCGCTACTTCACCGGAGTCGCCTCCTCTGCCAGCTACTTCATCGGGTCCAGCATCAAGCGACCTAGGGGGAGCTCGCCGGTGGCCACCACCACCTCCACTCCTCACCTCCCCTCCTCTCTGTCGCATTTGGTGGGCCTCGGGCTGGCCCGATCTGCTAAAAAGGACGGGCTCATCGGGCCGGCCAGGCACGAAAATTGGCCCGACAGGTCATGCCTGGGCCGTCGGCCAGGCACGATGGACTGGTGCGGCACGGCCCGGTGGCCCAATGGGACCTTCTGTGCCATGCCCTATTGGGTTGTGCCTAGCACGGGCCCATGCCGTGCTGGAGCGGGCCGGCCCGTTGGCCATCTATAGTTGGTGCATGTGTTGCATCAACATTGGAGGAGATAGAATGGAATGCACAAGGCAAAGGTATAACCTATAGGGCATTTTATTTTACTGGTCATAGGTGTTTAGAGAAGTTTATGACTAGATTTAGGATAGATGGCCATACTATCAAGAGGGGCAAACTTGTTTGCATATCGATCATCTAGTGCCACTTGAGCGATCTAACTTTGCGTTGTTGCTAGGATCGAGTGGCGTGGTGAATTGAGTGACTAATCCTTTAAAAAATGTTTATGAAAATGCTAACACACATTCACATGATGGTGTACACTTGGTGGTGTTGGCACATTTGCAAAGGAGAAGTTATTGGAGTTGAATTGGATCAACTTAGAGAAGAGAAAAAGGGTTTTCGGTGTACTCCGAACTATAGGATGGTACTTGGATTGGAATTATGCATTGATCCATTATGCTTTGGATCAAATATACAAGTAGGATGTCTAGCCCTCTGAGTAAGCTTTTTAAAAAGTCCAAGATCATCGAAATCGGAGTTCAGAGCTAAGAGATGTGGTCATTCTAGCGATGAAGACTCTGCCTCAGCAGTGACTGGACTCTGACCCCCTAAGCTCGGTCAGTTGGCACGAAGGTGGCGCGGCTCTGGCTGATGACCAGACTCTGGTCGAAGAGGAGGACCGGACGCTGGTGAAACACTATTTCGCGTTCGGTCATGGCGTTCTGGCGCAGCACGCGAAGGCAAGGGAGGAGCAGAAGCAGCGGCGTGTCCAGTCGTGTATGACCGGACACGTCCGATCTCGTTTTGATGGCTCTGGGAACTCTCTGTTCATGATCAGAATTGGCTTGGGCATGAGTTAGGTCTTCTCAGCAGCGTGTCCAGTCATGGCATGAAGGGAGCATGGGCGCGTGTGAGCGGACGCTGAGCGACCGTGTCCGGTCTCGCCTGAGTGCGTCTGGTCGTCACTTAACGCGCGAGAGAGGGGCAGCCGACCATTGGGATCATGCAGCCACGGTTGAACGTAGGCGCTACGTGGACGGCGATCTACGACCGGATGCTGAGGGTGGTGCGTCTGGTCACGTTGATCGACGCGCCCGGTCGCCCTGGTTTTCACCCAGTGAAGGTGTAACGGCTCTTTTGAGCCATGTAGTTATAAATAGAAGTGGTGGCCGGCCTTGGGCTAGCAGCTGAGCACACTAGAGCCTTGTTGGCTTGTGTGGTGGTGCTTGGGAGCCCTTCATCTCACTTGAGCTTTATAGTGTTCATCTGATCGAGTGAATGTATGATTCTAGTGCGATTGCATTGTGAGATTGCATCGAGTGTCACTAGATAATCGCGTTGCAAGCCGGTGGTGCTTGTTACTCTTGGAGGTTGCCACCTCCTGGATGGCTTGGTGGCTTATGACTCCATTGAAGCACGTGAGAAGATTGTGCGGTGCTCTAGAGGAGGATTTTGAGGGGGGTTGTGCTCACCCGCGGAGATCACAAAGAGCAACAATAGTAGAGCGTGTCACTGAGCTACCCTTACTTTTGGGTAGATTCTTGTGGTGCCTGACGTGCAGGCTTGGCGGGTGGTGCCAATTAGCCGCCAAACTATCAAGTGAGCGGTCGACACAACGGGGACTAGCTTGGTGGTAACCAAGTGAACCTCGGGAGAAAAATCATCATGTCATCCTTGTCTCCCCGTTGGTTTTTTATTCCCGTTATACAAGCTTGTATTTGCATTTCATATATTGTGCTTGTGTAGTTGCTCTTGTAATTCTTGCTAGTTACCTTCTTGTTTGTGTAGCATAGAAGTAGCTCCCTTTGTGTGACTAATTCGGTTTGAGTAACCTTGTTAGTCACATTGCTTAATTTGTGTAACTAAGTAATTTATGCTCTATAATTTGGCTTGTGTAGCCTTGTTATTGAGCATTGCTAGTGAGCTTATGTGGCTTTGTGTTTTTGTTTACTAGCATGTGTAGGAGCTCCCTCATTGCTTGAAGTACTAGTGGCATATGTTTATGTGACCTTACTCCTAAAATTGATTAGGTGAGTTCTAACTAGCCCAACACCTTTGGCTGTGTTTGTTTCCTTTGGGCAAAAATTTGGCCCTATCACGTCGAATCTTTGATACCAAATAGGAGTACTAAACATATGCTAATTACAAAACTAATTACACAGATTGAGGTTAATTTGCGAGACAAATCTATTAAGTCTAATTAGTCTATGATTTGACAATGTGGTGCTACATTAAACATTGGCTAATTATGAATTAATTAGGCTTAATAAATTCATCTCGCTAATTAGTCTATTCTGTGCAATTAGTTTTATAATTAGCTCATGTTTAGTCCTTCTAGTTAGCATTCGAACGTCTGATGTGATACGACTAAACTTTAGCCCCTGGATCCAGACACATTCTTTGTTGTCTAATTAGTATATTTATAAGGTGATTGTGAACTTAGATAGAGGGATGTAGTTTTGGTTAGACCGTTAGTTTTAATTTCGCATTTATTTCGGTTAGTCGGTGCGATTAATTTTAGAAATGACTATTCACCCCCTCTAGCCCACCATCTCAACCCTACACCGTTGGGTTCGTGGTACTGCCTATGGTTTACCAGTTGACTTGTGTGAGCACCTCTGGTAGTTTTGGAGTTTTGAAGTCGGATTTGGGACATAGGCTGAATTTGGAAGAAAATTGGAATCGGCTTCTATTCATCTCCTCGGGTCACCTAGTTCGGTGCATAGCACGACAGAGAAAGAGCCACCCATGGGTGATTTCCATGGGCGTGTTAAATCATTTGTGTCCGATCGTATAGCTCGCGTGTGCATGAGTATAATTTCTCTCATATACGTTCTTTGCATTTTCTTGTTTTTATTATCAATTGCAAATCCTGTTGGAACATTAGTGAATCTACACTATTATTCTATGATGTGCCAAGACATAGTTTTTTTTTTTATCTTTTGATAGGTTTAACCTATTACAGTATAGAATTATACAACCAATGTGACCTTTTGCCCTTATATGATTGAAAGAGAGAGGTGTATTTTAAAACTTTTCTTTAGTAATACAATAAGTTTATCATTTAGGTGCTTGTTCCCACATTTCGAAATCAAACTACAGTTTTGTTTGGTAATTTAATTTGGCTATTTACTAATTTAATTTATATGTACTATTTATTTATATATTTTATCATCCCAATTTATTTTGGAGATTAAACTATTAACTTTTCGTAGTTTTAATTTACACTTACCTTTACTAATTATGTTTTGTAGAGATTCTTTACTTTGGTATTTTCTTTCCAACTTGCATGAAACCAAATTGCTATTTTTTTCTTAATTATTATTCTAAACTCACTATTTATTTTTTGTATTAGGCATGAACCTTTTTGCTTTAATCTAAGCCGTTAGATCATTACAAAACTCCACCGACGTGGGTTTCTTGATTAGTGTAAAAATTCCTACATGTTATGGGTGAACGTGGTGAGATATTATTATTGAAATAAGATAATATTTGGTTTTTGGGCAGTTTGTTTAAAAAATAAAATAAAATCGAAGGCTAGTGTTAAGAAAAAAAATACGAGATCAAGTCAAAGTTGAATGAGTAGTCCCCAGATGCATTCAGGAGTCAGAGTCGATTCATGAATTTGCCTTGCCGATACTGACTCCACGGTCTCCATGTTTCAGTTGTGAATTTCATTAGATAACTGCATCACACCATCGCATCTGGCAAGTACAGTACCAAGCATGGGCAATCAGTCAGGACAAGGACAAGCAGCCTGTTCGTTTAGAGCAGTATTTTGTCATCAACGATCAATAATTTCTGGCAACCAAGATAAAAACAAAGGCTGGATTTTTCTCACTGAGAATCAAGCCGGTGCTTCAGTTGAGACATTGGCCATTGGCCATCTACATCAACTTTCTGCAGCAAGTCTAACAACCCTTCAGAACTTCACCGTCAATCACCCGCTGATCTCTAAATTTCACCATAACCATCAATCTACGGCGTCCCCATCTCACAAACTCCACAACCAGTCATCGTTTATATTGATAATAAAGCAGGTCGATGAAAGTGTTCACTGAGAATCAAGCCGGTGCTTCAGTTGAGACATCTACACCGTCAATCTAACAACCCATCAGAACTTTCTGCAGCAAGTCTAACAACCCATCAGAACTTCACCGTCAATCACCCGCTGATCTCTAAATTTCACCATAACCATCAATCTACGGCGTTCCCATCTCACAAACTCCACAATTCAGTCATCGTTTATATTGATAATAAAGTACAGGTTCGATGGATAAAAATGGATGAGATTGGGCCATTGGATGTGGTAGTACTACGACCATGCTACAAGTCGTGTACCAAACCTGCTGCCGACACAAAAAATGCGAGCGTGTTTTGAGCTACACCATCTGAGAGGCAGGTAAAAATCTGCATCGAGTCATCGACGCAATGACGGGAGCCAAGTGACCGACAACGACAATCCAATGGACGCGGCGAAATATTGCCACCCGGCACACCCGCACCAATCCCGAATCCCCACGATTCAGATCAGAAACGCAAAAGGCCAATCGACACGGTCACACGGACGCGACGCAGGACGCACCACCTACTACAACTCCCGACGAATCAGCGTCCACTACTACAACTCCGGCCACCCCCGCCGGCGACGACCCACCGCCACCAGGGTAGCGCGATCCACGCAGGCGCGGCACACGATGGGCGGCCGCAAGCTCGCGCTGCTGGTGGGCATCAACTACCCGGGCACCAAGGCCGAGCTTAAGGGCTGCTACAACGACGTCGACCGCATGCGCCGCTGCCTCGTCGACCGCTTCGGCTTCGACGAGGCCGACATCCGGGTCCTCACCGACGCCGACCGCTCCGCGCCGCAGCCCACGGGGGCCAACATCCGCCGCGCCCTCGCCCGCCTCGTCGGGGACGCCCGCCCCGGGGACTTCCTCTTCTTCCACTACAGCGGGCACGGCACGCGGCTGCCCGCCGAGACGGGGCAGCACGACGACACCGGCTACGATGAGTGCATCGTGCCCTGCGACATGAACCTCATCACCGGTGCGATCGGGGGATCCATTGACCTTCTTCTCCTCCTCCTCTGTGCTTCATTTTTCCTCTTTTTATTGCAAGTACTACTCTGGAAATGGTAAAATGATAGGATCAGCGTTTAGTCTGCTGCCTTGAGATGTGAATCTAAGCCTGGAAGCAATTGGTCAACACCTACCTGACGTGGATCTGTTCGCGGATTTGCTCCAATCCAAATAGTTGACATCACTTCTGTAGTTTTGTTATCCTGTGATCTGGAAGCACGTGCTTAAGATTCATGATTAAGATTGATGATTAGGCTTCCCCATTTGCTAGTTTTGCACTGCGGGAACTTTGTATAAGTCTGATCTGATAATATCTTTAGTGGTTATACTATCTGATTGAATTTCAGATATGATTGCTTTTCTTATGATGCTATAATCGTGTATAGCAATTTCATAGAGTACGTTACAATGTGTGGAGGGGTTATATCTTAGATTACATGGCTCACTGATAATAACTAGTAAAAAAAGTTAGCAAAATTTTTAGTATGCAAATTGGTTTATCAAATAGGTTTTCATTTGGAAACATGGTAGCAAATGGCAACGAATCAGTTACATTGGTTACTCAGATAACTTAATTAGCAATGAATGTTTTTTAGTCTAGTGAATCATTTAGTTCCATCCAAGTATAATGTATAACTGAACATTTCTTGATTGCAAAGATCAAATGTTCAGCTCATGCTGTCATTTTTCAAAGTTCAGCATCAAAGTTCTAACTCGTTTCAATCTGCAGATCAGGATTTCCGGGAACTCGTGCAGAAGGTCCCTGAGGGCTGCCTATTCACCATCGTCTCTGACTCTTGCCATAGTGGTGGCCTGCTGGACAGTGCTAAGGAGCAGATAGGTAATAGCACCAGGCAGAATAAGACCCAGTCCCGTGAACCTGATGAGCGTCCTCATTCTGGTTCTGGCAGTGGCTTCCGGTCATTTCTCAAAGAGACTGCCCGTGATTTGTTAGAGTCTGAGGGGATTCACATCCCTCATAGCCGCCATGGGGGTGATGACCAGGACGACGCTTATGCACAGCCAACTGGAGATGGCCGCACCAAAAACCGCTCCCTACCACTCTCGACTCTGATAGAGATGCTCAAGGAACAAACTGGGAAGGATGACATTGATGTGGGTTCAATCCGGATGACGCTGTTCAACATCTTTGGCGATGATGCCAGCCCAAAGATCAAGAAGTTCATGAAGGTCATGCTCGGAAAGTTCCACCAGGGTGAGTCAGGTGAGCATGGCAGTGGTGGTGGTGTCCTGGGCATGGTTGGTGCCCTCGCTCAGGAGTTCTTGAAGGCTAAGCTTGAAGGGAACGAGGAAGAGGCTTTCAAGCCAGCATTAGAGCAAGAGGTTCACAGTGTTGACGAGGTGTATGCCGGGACCAAGGCCTGGGCACCAAACAATGGCATTCTGATCAGTGGGTGCCAGACTAACCAAACATCAGCGGATGCAACAACACCGCAGGGTGTCTCATTTGGTGCTCTGAGCAATGCTATCCAGACCATTCTTGCAGACAAGCACGGGAGGGTGACAAATAAGGATCTCGTGATGAAAGCACGTGAGCTGCTGTCCAAGCAAGGGTACACTCAACAGCCTGGGCTATACTGCAGCGATGAGCATGTTCATGTCGCTTTCATATGCTAAAACTTGGATTGTTACAGCTATTACTTTCCTCCCTCCTTTTGTGTTGATCGGTGCACCAGAGGTTGAAGTTTTTCTCCCCTTGTACATTACAGTTATATTGTATCAGTGTTGCTTGAGGATATGCTTCAATGGACTATGTCAATATTGAAATGACTTTGAGAAATGTTTCTATATATGAACAATATACACACTTGTATCATGAGCTATACCAACCTGTAAGCTGCACTAAATATATCAGTTTTCCTACATTCCGTCATCCCAGTAAACTTAGTTTATATCAATTCTTATGATGGTTCTAGTCTGCTTGTCTACTTTCAGTTGTGTTCCAGCTTTATTTATGGAGGCCATTACGATTACTATTTCTCATTTTCAGTTGCGTTGCAGCTTTTGTTCATGGAGGCCATTACGATTATTATTTCTCATGTCCTATGTTTTTTTTGTCATGCTAAGTTAATATATGAATGCATATGCCTGTGGCTGATTCTTGTTTGCTTCGTAACTTCGATTGTGTTTCTACTTTTCCTGTAAAACCATTAATCGTCACTATTTCAGTATTTCCTGTGATTTAGCCGTCTCCCGTACATCTAGCAAACCCTGTATGCAGAGATGAAAGGCAAAGGAGTTCATTGGCAACAGATCTGCAAAATTGGAGACCATACAATGTGGATCTCGGTTATATAGATTTGTAGTTCTATTGTAAGAGGCTGTTTGGAACACAGGAATTCCACATGAATTGTGCAGGAATTTAACAAGAATCAGCTCAATTTCACATGAAAAACACAGGAAAAAAAGATTTTTTTTTTCTTGTGTTCCAAATAGGCCCTTAAGTTTACACTTGTTCTATATTACATTATTACTTCAAAGGTTCAAATCGCAGATTGCAAATTCTTGTGGAAATCCTTGCTCTTTTTTCTCAAACGAATCGCACAACTGCACAAGTACACATTTATAAAGAATGGCAGAAAAATAATACAAAACGATAGCCAAACAGGAAAGAAAAGAAAAACAAATAAAAACTACCAGCAGCAACCGAAAAGACTAGTACTTTGCAATCTGCAAATATGGATTCCACTGCATGTGAACTTCTCTATCTAAACAAAAACTTCAGAATAACTGAACCACAGCGTTGTATCTCCCTCGGCAAAACGAGCTGCTGAAAGAAAAAGAATCGAACGTAGGCACATAACCTGACCTGAAACCATACTCATAACTCTCATTTTATTACGCAAGCGATCAGTACAATGACGGAGCCAGAAACAGAAAGCTCATTAATACGGGCATCGAAACAACAATCACCGTCACCCTATCACGCCGGATCACCCGGAGACGGAGCCGGGCAGCACTCGAGGCGGTAGAAGCAGCACGCGGCAATCGTATCCCAGGCCGTGGGCCCAGGCCTGCCCTTCACCGCCGACGCCGCCATCGCCACGAGGAGGCAGACCTTCGCGACGAGGAGAACCAGGAACGCTCGGAGGCTGTTGTTCGCCATGGCTGTCCTCGATCGATCGGTCTCCAGTCTCCAGGGAACGCCGCCGATGTGCCAACCCTATATAATAAGAATGAGCCGCCCATTGTGAAGCTGGGTTTATTGCTGTGACGAACGACAGATCACAGATGGCAAATGAGCTGGTGCATTTGCTAGCATTGAAGCACACGACACAAATGAGGGATATTGCGCACCGACTGTCGGACTGTGGCTAAGCGCCTGCGTCAGCTCGGCTGGTCCGTGTTCGGGCTGAAGGAGAAGGAGGGGCCCGTCAGCCCGTGGGCCGATATATCGGTGGTGTACATGGTCTGTTTATGACAGTTAATCTGACAGTGACTGAACCATATTATCGAGGGCTAGCTAACACTCGCGAACAAATATTGTTGAATCCAACGTGCACTGCACATGGCTTCCTTTTATTATCACACAGAAAAACAAATATGATATGCACATTTGGCAAAAACTTTTGAGTAAAATATACTTCAATAAATAACATCTCGCCATTTATATATTCAGGTTAGCAGATATGCTCCTAAGATCAATGAGGAGCCCTGTATCTCCAGCGCGCACCAGATTCGACTGGAAAATTCACAAAACCATTTTGCCTTTTATTTGCTAGTAGATGCTCTTATATCTAATACTATTATAATTAGGTCCTGTTTGGACAAGCAACTAATAGTTGGCTGATAATAATTAGCTCATTTAGATCTAAATAGGGTCCAACTAATAATTTAGCCAATTGTTAGCTGATACCTAACTAACAACTGCCTTACTAGTTGAGCCAAACTAGCTAATAGCAGCTAATAGTTAGCTAGCTAATATTAGCTATGAGCTATGAGCTAGCTAACTAATAGCAGCTAATGGATCCAAATAGGGTCTTAGCTCAACTACTATAATAATAAGGCCCTGTTTGGATCAAGCAACTAATAGTTAGTTGATAATAATTAGCTTCTTTTGAACTAAATAGGGTCTAACCCTAACCAGTAGTATAGCTAATTGTTAGCTAATACCTAACTAACAACTATCTTACTAGTTGAGCTAAACTAGCTAATAGTTAGCTAGTTAACTAGTAGCAACTAATGGATCCAAACATCGACTTAGTCTAGGTTGATGACTTGGACTATGTAAAAGTTTAGATGTCTTTGATGACAACATAAGTGTCATGCAACTACATTATAATTTATCCTATTTAGACCTTATTTGGTACAACTATGGAGAGAAGCGCTTCCTTGTGAAGCTGCACAAATGGAGAACAAGCGTGGCTACAATAAGCTAATCTTTTTTGCGTTTTAGTACAAATGGGGCTATGGGGAAAACCATGGCCAAAAAAGCTAAAAACGTGTTGTTTGGCTTCTAGTTTCAATTTGTTGTGGCCATAAGCAACTTATAAGCTATATCAAATAGGTCCTTAGTATGAACACAAGTGCCACTTGATCATATTAGCGTCACTTGATTCTATCTATGACCATGTATACAGAGATGAAAGGAAAAGGGGAGTTCATTGGCAACAGATCTGCAAAATTGGAGACCATACAATGTGGATCTTGGTTATATAGACTTGCAGTTCTATTGTAAGGGACTGTTTGAAACACAGGAATTTCACAGAAATCGTGCAAGAATTTTATAGGAATCTTGAACTTATCAGTCATGGTACAGTATTTTTCTCTCACACAAATCAGCAAACAGTACTTTTCAGCTTGGCTTTTCAGTGAAGCGAACATTCCATAAGAAAAATGTAGGCAAAAAGATTTTGTTTCTCACACTCCAAATAGGCCCTAAAATTTACTCTTTTTCTATATTACATTTCAAATCACATATTGCAAATTCTTGTGGAAGTCCTGACTTTTTTTTTCTGAAACGAATCGCACAACTGCACAAGTACACATTTATTAATATGGCAGAAAAATAATACAAAAAGATAGCCAAAGAAGGAAAGAAAAGAAAAACCAATAAAAACTACCAGCAACAACCGAAAAGACTAGTACTTTGCGATATGCAAATATGGATTCCACTGCATGTGAACTTCTCTATCTAAACAAAATCTTCAGAATAACTGAACCACATCGTTGCATCTCCCTCGGCAAAACGAGCAACAAAATCTTCAGAGTAACTGAACCACAGTTTTTTTTTAACGAACAGGAGGGGTTTTGGCCCCCTACTGAATACATTAATTTAAAGAGAGAAGGTTTTGTACAGGCAAAACAGAGAACTAAAAAAGAGGAAACAGAAGAGTCGCCTGAAACTCCTGAAGAAACCTACTGAACCACATAGTTGTACCTCCCTCGGCAAAACGAGAAACAAAATCTTCAGAATAACTGAACCACAATGTTATATCTCCTTTGGCAAAATGATCTGCTGAAAGAATCGAACATGGACACATAACCTGACCTGAAACCATAGAGTCCATACTCGTAACTCCCATTTTATTAAGATAAAAAAAAATAACTCCCATTTTATTACGCAAGCGATGAGTACAACGACGGAGCTAGAAACAGAATTAGCTCATTACGGGCATCGAAACAACAATCGCCGTCACCCTGATCACGCTAGATCACCCGGAGGGCTGGCAAGGTCGTAGCAGCACTCGGGGTGGGAGAAGCAGCACGCGGGAACTGATCCCAGCGCCGTGGGCCTAGGCCCAGGCCTGCCCTGCACCGCCGACGCCGCCATCGCCACGAGGAGGCAGACCTTCGCGACGAGGAGGACCAGGAACGCTCGGAGGCTGTCGTTCGCCATGGCTGTCCTCGATCGATCGGTCTCCAGGGAGCGCGCGCCGATGTGCCAACCCTATATAGGCTATATATAACAAGAATGAGCCGCCCTTGTGAAGCTGGGTTTATTGCTGTGACGAGCGACAGATGGAAAATGAGCTGGTGCTTTTTTTTTTTTTTTGAGAAACAGCTGGTGCATTTGGTAGCATTGAAGCACCAATGAGGGCCAAGATTTTGCGCATCGACTGTGGCTAAACGCCAGCGTAAGCTCGGCTGGTGCGCGTGTTCGGGCTGAAGGAGAAGCAGGGGGCCGTCAGCCCGTGTTCATGGCCTGTTTATAACATTTAGGCTTTTTGGAACGTGGGACTTTTTTCCGTTCTCATGGTTTTTATGTGAAAAATAAACTGAAATATGTGAAATTCAGCCAAGCGAACGAGTCCTATAGAATTCCTGTAAAATTCATGGGTTCCAAAAGGGCCGTTAGATTTCTCGTTTTGACATCAGTTAATCTGACCGTGACTGAACCATACTATCGAGCGCTAACACTCGCGAACGTGCTGCTTGTGTAACAATTGTTGAACCAACGTGCACTGCACATGGCTTCCTTTTATTATCACACAAAGAAAACTAATATGATTTACACATTCAATAGATACACATCTCGTCATCATTTATATATTTATATATTCAGATTAGCAGATAGGCTCCCAAGATCAATGCGGAGCCCTGTATCTCCTTCTACAGCGCACACCAGATTCGACTGGGAAATTCGCAAAACAATTTTGCTTGTATCTATTACTATTATAATTAGGTCTTGTTTGGGTCAAGCAACTAATAGTTAGCTGCTAATAATTAGTTTGTGTAAATTTAAATAGGATCCAGCTAATAGTTTAGCTAATTGTTAGCTAATACCTAACTAACAACTATCTTACTAATTGAGCCAAATTAGCTAACATCAACTAATAGTTAGCGAGCTAATATTAGCTATGAGCTATGAACTATTAGCCAGCTAACTATTAGCAGCGAATGGATCCAAACAGGATCTTGGTATAGGTCGTTGACTTGGACTATATAAAAGTTTAATCATCTTTGACGACAACATAAGTGCCATGTAACTACATTATACTTTATCCTATTTATACCTTATTTGGTACAACTATGGAGAGAAGCACTTCCTTGGGAAACTGCACAAATGGAGAAAAAGTACGGCTAAAATAAGTTAGTCTTTTTTGCATTTTAGTGCATATGGAGCTATGGGGAAAAGCATGGCCAGAAAAAACTAAAATCGTGTTGTTTGGCATCTAGTTTCAATTTGTTTTGGCTATAAGCAACTTATAAGCTATATTAAATAGGTCCTTAGTATGAACACAAGTGCCACTTGATCATATTAGCATCACTTGATTCTATCTATCACCATATTAGTGTAGAAAAGCATGAAGTGTTGCCATAAAAATGTGGATGACATGACTCATAGGTATCACTCCACAAACATCACCAACACAAAAACAAATTTTAGAAAAGAAAACAATAGACAACAATAGTATCTACTGAGAGTATTTCGTGTTACTTAGCCTCCTGCATAATTTGATTGGTCAATACCGATAGATAACAAGAGCATTTGCTAGCAAATAAACATAAAAAAGTTTATAAATATTTAAATAATTTCAATCCAGACGTCATAAGATAAAGCATGATTTAAGGAAAAATTTAAAACTTGTTTCATAATTTATAAGCTAAAATATTTTCTCAATGATTTTTCTAAGATTAGACTAGATTTAGAATTTTTAATTACATAACCATTTTAGAAAAAATATTTTTGATATTTTAAAAAAAAATATTTATAGTCTGTTATACCCTTTAAAGCATCAACGAAATTCAATTTATCCTCCTATATACCTCCTCCATCTCTTAACAGTGGACGCTTTAGGATCTTAGATATCCTATTTTGGAACAAAATTTGAATGCTACAAGATTAAGTATTTTGTGACAGAGGGAGTAGTTCGGTTGATGGGATGCCACGTCAACTGCATCATGTTAGATAAAGCCACCCAAGATAATAAAAATCAAATATTTTGAAAGTTAAGGACATTAAAATTCTGATTTTATAAACGTGGGAGAAAATCATACTATCGTTGAGGAAAAGTACTTTTTCCCCCTTTTATAGACTGACTTTCATCGGTGCCCTAGGTACTCAACCAAGACCGTCTATCTTTGTTCCAACGGTGGCGACAGCACAAGGAGTGTCTAATATTCTAATTTCTTTCCAGACACTTTGAATCCCCACTTTCCCCTCGGCCGGCTTGGCCTTGGCTGTGTGCCTGGCTGCCTGCCTCCTCCTCCGCCGTTGGCGAAACATTCACGTGGCGGCGATCAGCGAAGATCCCTTCCCCTTCGTTCACGGCATTTCCCTGCCTGCGCAAAACCCTCCCTCCAGCTTGACGCCTGCCACGGCCTTGTCAATGGCGTCGGCGTTAGCGCCGGCCTCCTTCTCCCTGGTTCGCCCGGCGGTCGCTGGGCTCCGGTTCCCTGGCGCCGACCCGCGGCTGGCGATCCACGTTGCTTCGCGCTGCCGCTCTGCGCCGTCGGCCGGACGCGGGACGCGCGCCGCGGCGACGATGGCCAAGAAGAGCGTGGGCGATCTCGCCGCAGCGGACCTCGAGGGGAAACGCGTGCTCGTGCGCGCCGACCTCAACGTGCCCCTCGACGACAGCCAGAACATCACCGACGACACCCGCATCCGCGCCGCCATCCCAACCATCAAGCACCTCATTAACAACGGCGCCAGGGTCATCCTCACCAGTCACCTGGTAAGCCTCGATTAATATGGTGTTATCCACGCATATGTTTTCCATATTGAGTGTACATAAAACTCAAATTGGCTCGATCAAATCCATAAAACTGAATGACTGATACATTTATTAGCTGTGGATTCAGACGTAGTAAAGTCGCATTGGCACCAGTAGCCGAGTAGGTGTTTGAATTGTGGACATTTAAGTTATGCTGACTTGCTGAGTGACATCTTCTTTGGTGTTTTAAGATAAATAATAACACGGGCATACTTTTTTGAAGACTTTTATTTAGACTATATCCTTATTGCATAGCGTTGTTCTGTAATTCGTTTTTTGTATGTAATTCCTTCGTCTCTTCTGAGATAATTGAACCTGCACAATCGAATTACCATGAGATGTAGTTAACTCTGCATCAGGGAAAGATAGTGTTCAAGTTTACATATCCCAGATCTAGCATAATATTTCAAGTGCTGAGGTGATGTGGACATACGAGTTCATTATGTAGGGGTAGCAGTATTTGTCGGGGAACTAGAAGTTCTGAATGATTTGCACTTTGTATTTGCTGCTGGTGAAACTTTTATTCGACAACATTTATCACAACGCAAGTATGATGAGGAGCGGGTATGCAGGGTCTCCCTAAGGGTGAAACTTTTATTAGACAACATTTATCAAAATTTATCTTATTTTCTCGTTCTTGTTTTCCCCACTGTGGATGTGCAGGGTCGCCCTAAGGGTGTTACTCCCAAGCTTAGCTTGGCTCCCCTTGTACCAAGGTTGTCTGAACTTCTAGGTATACACGTACCTTTTGCTTTCACAATGATACAATGTCAAAATTAATAATCATCTATTGCTTTATTTATGTTGAGTATATGCGCACATCCACAAATAGGTGCAAAAGGCAGATGATGCTGTTGGACCAGAAGTAGAGAAATTGGTGTCTGCACTGCCAAATGGTAATTTTGTGCTCCTTGAAAATGTTAGATTCTACAAGGAGGAAGAGAAGAATGACCCAGAGTATGTGAACGATGCCTTTGGAACTGCTCACAGAGCACATGCATCAACTGAGGGAGTTACCAAGTTCTTGAAGCCCTCTGTGGCAGGGTTCCTTTTGCAGAAGGTTTGTCTCTTTTGTGTCAATAACTCAATATATGAATCCTGACCAAGGAAACTTTAAGAGCAAATGCCATTATTTCTTTTTATTTTCCTTTATTTCTCTTCCATGAACAGGTCTACCTCTTCAGTTTCCTGATCTTGTACACAAAATAAAATCGCAGGAGCTTGATTACCTTGTAGGAGCTGTTTCAAACCCTCAAACGACCATTTGCTGCTATTATTGGTGGCTCCAAAGTGTCATCTAAGATCGGAGTTATTGAATCACTATTGGAGAAATGTGACATCCTTCTCTTGGGTGGTGGTATGATCTTCACGTTTTACAAGGCAAAAGGACACTCAATAGGTTCTTCCTTGGTCGAAGATGACAAGCTTGAGCTTGCGACCTCTCTCCTTAAAAAAGCAAAGGAGAAGGGCGTCTCCCTTATGTTGCCAATTGTTGTGGTCATCGCTGATAAGTTTGCTCCTGATGCTAGCAGTCAGGTTGGTTGTATTTTTATTTCTAGTAGTATTATCAAGGCATGCATGAAACTTTAGAAAAATCAGCTGCTCTTGTATGCATGCAGTGATGGTCTGAACATGAGATTGCTCTTCAGGTTGTTCCTGCATCTGCAATTCCTGATGCATGGATGGGTCTGGACATAGGTCCAGATTCAATTTCGGCATTCAGTTCTGCCCTTGAAACTACTCAGACAGTCATTTGGAATGGACCCATGGGAGTTTTCGAATTTGACAAGTTTGCAGTTGGAACTAAGGTAATGCTATGTGACGCCATTGTTTCTGCTATGACACTTCTGAGGAAATTGTATGAACAAACTTGACCGTGAATTCTCATCTTTAGGCAATTGCAAAGAAGTTAGCCGAGCTTAGTGGCAAGGGCGTCACTACAATAATTGGTGGTGGAGACTGCGTTGCAGCTGTTGAGAAGGCAGGTGTCGCCGACTCTATGAGCCACATTTCAACTGGGGGTGGTGCAAGTTTGGAGTTGCTGGAAGGGAAGGAGCTCCCAGGAGTAGCTGCACTGGACGAAGCTTAGTGTCTGCACCGCCACATTAAGCTCCATTCTGTTGAATCTTCTTCGAGACTATATTGCAATTTATTTCATTTTTTTAGAATGCTCAACGTCTTGGGATGTAAAGAGTGAATGTTTTGCAGAGTTTCTGTGAATCGTGCTCGAGTGTACTTGTGTGACGTGGTTACAGAGTATTTAAAAAGACCAACATTTCTGACAATTCTCGAATTTCTGTATATGTTGGCACATGTATTTTACAGGACAGGTGGGTGACAAATGACAATTAGGCTTCACCGTTCTGTTCCAAGCAGACAGAAAATGAGGGGTTATTGTCACGGGGTGAACTCATTTGTTTGAACGGTAGTGCTAGCGTCCGGATGTTCGAACGGGCGTCAGCATCTACACTTCATTTCGTGCGCCTCATGCAGGGGCCCGCGTCGCCACGAACATCACCAGCATCGAGAAGAGGGGGAGAGGGCAGCGCTCGCCTGTGCCTCTGGTTCAGATGTCCAGCCGGCACCGGGAGGAGAAGGAGACAACGAGGCGAGGCAACAGAAGGCGAGGAGGGAGATACAACACCCGATCTACTTTTCAAACATCTAGATGCAACACTTGCAACATACGTCTGAAGATAGAAAAAAACACTCGAAACATGTATCTGAAACACTTGCAAAAACACTTGAAAACATTGTAAAACATACGTAACATCCAGATAAAACACTTGCAACATATGTGTGAAATATATGCAACATCCAAATAAACACACTTGCAACATACGTCTGAAAAAACAGATAAAATATTGGGAACAGAATCTTGCAACATACGTGCACAACCATTGCAACATATGCAACATCCAGATCTACTTTTGCAACATTCATATGAAACACTTGAAATATACATATGAAACATCTGAAACACTTGAAATATAGGCTTGCAACATGCTCTTTTAGTGTAACATCTCCTTGCTGCTTGCAAATGGAGGCTTGTCAGCGCGTGGAGTTCACCGATGTAGACCTCGCCGCTCCGGTGGAGAAGGCCACGACAGGTCTGGTGGAGAAAGCCACGATGGGTCCGCGAGCTAGAGAAGGCCACGGCGGCAGGCGCGAGGCGCAATGGAGAGGGAGGAAGACCGGCTGACGCACTTGGGCGTGGTGAAGATGACGGCCAGCGGAGCGGAGGCGCGATGGAGAGGGAGGCACGGTGGAGAGCACGGTCACGGAGGCGGCATGGCGGAGCGCAGCCGTGGAGCCCTGTTGTGACGCTGCGATCAAGTGAGTTTTTTATAACGGTTGCGGGGCGAGTGGACGAGCAGATAAGAGGCGGTTGTTGGGCTATCGTCGGTGCATCGCGGCCTAGCAACGGAGCGTCCGAGCGGACAGACGCCCGCTTCCTAGAATTACAGTTGATCGAATTAAACTAGGTTTCAGAGTGAAAAGAAATAAACCGGACCTAAGAGTGCAGAAAATGGGATGCAAATAAACCGGTCTCTGTCGGGACCTACCATTTCCATCTTTTTTAGATAAATATTTGGCTTCATCTCTTGTCACTAAGGGCTCCTTTGGATACTGTGGTGGAAAAGGCACGTGGGTTTAAGCCCCCAAGGGGAATTCTTCACTGCACTTGCCACCCCTGCCCCCCCAAGAGACGGAATTCCCTTGGGGAAAAATTACCGGCCATCGTTTGGAAACCATCGGGATACAAATCCCGGCCAGACAAAAAATATTCAAAAAAATCAGAAAAAATGAAGATTTTAAAAATACAAGAGTCCATAGGTTCATCTCACAGCTGGTCATCACTATTGGCTTTAGATGAGTGTGTTAAGCAACCCAAGAAAACATACAAGAGTCCACAGGTTTACGACAAAAGTACATATTACATTAATCTTGTTGCATAATTGTGGCAGAACCGCCTAATCTAATGCCTCGCAGGAGTGCTTGTCTTCCATTAGACACTAAGCACTCAAGGAAGAACACTAAATTACTCGGTTCCGTCGGGCACACCCAGGGAAGAACCCGAAAATCCACATTTTTGCCATCGGATCACAAATGAGAGAATAAAGCTTACATTATTCTAAACCATTTCTTACATCGCTTTTAATACAACATCAGAGTATAATAATTATTAACATTACAGCGGAATGAAATCATATTATCAGAGTTATAAACAATTTAATTAAACAACGGAATATAAACATGTGATCAGAGTTACAACGGAAATAAACATCTATTAATGACATGATGAAGTATTGATATATAAACTACGACAACATATTATTAAACTTTCATTTATAAAAGTATTTGGTGAGAGTTATAAATAACAACTACGATCGCAGCGTAAAGGAATCCTCGCTGAGCCCATCAGGAGGAATCCACACACAAGAGTCAGCTTTAGCATCCACCTATCACCTACAACAGGGGGAATAAAACCCTAAGTACTCAATTGTACTCAGCAAGACTTACCCGACAGGAGGAAAGAAAAGACTCCAATGATAGCAAGGCTATCTGGTTGGTGGGTTTATTGCATTTACATGAAGCATTACTAAGCGTGCGTCCTTATATTCAATTTTTATTAATAGCCGCATTGGTTCATTAACTAACCATTCTATATAAGCACCTGTGCTACTTTCAAGCAGATGATAAGCAATTAGATTTTCTTCTTCTATCTTTCATCTTTCAGTTCTTACTATGATGCTAAACCGTAGACAAGTCGTACCGGATCGCCCGGTGATTCACGAATCAATCACCCTCCGGTGGGTCCCCCAAAAACAAGCCACGCCCGCTTGTACCCCACCAAAAAGGCACAAGCAGGCCAACCCATCACTCTCCCTGTCCCGGTGTCGTAATAAGTCCCCATCCAAATGGGAGCTCCAAGCCCCCCTAGTGTAACGAGTCCGGACTCAAACCAGGCGGTGCAAGGACCTCCTCCACCAAAAAGAAATCCTGACAGTTGGTCCGGAAAGAGCCGGATCCGCGACAAGAGAGCAACAAGTCTTCCAAGCACCCATACACAAGTATGTGCTCAGGATAATAAGTCTGTGACCTGCCTAGAGTCATATGCAACGATCGGTCCTTAACCGATAGGATAAAGAGACATATGGAAGTGGGGACTTAAGCAAGTGTAATTTAAGCTATGCAACCGTGGCTTGCCCCGTGTCCACGGCGACACAACTTCTTACACCCACCAATACCCAAACCATTGCATATCCCCCCCGGGTCACCATTTTTCATTTCCACCATTTTTATATATTCCAAGTGATAATCATATAGTAACATATTTCCTATATCTCACGACCAGTGACACGGCAATCACTCGACTTCTATATAAACCAACGAGTCTGTAGCATAGCCTTCTACACGATAGAGCTACAAAAATTCATACTAGTAAGACTCATAGGATAAATTATATATATGCAAGTGGGTTTCATTCAACTCCTCAACACTTAATGCACAAATATAATTTAAAGCTACTTTATAATGCGAGAGAAAAATAGGGGTTATGCACCGGGCTTGCTCGGGTAAATATATTAAAAATTAGTATCTCAGACGCATCTTGAGGATCACCCACCATCAATCGGATAGAAAGCCCATTGCATCATCTCTGGAGAGAATACCATTACACCATCTTTGGATTCCCAATCACCCTTGATCGATCCATTGACCCATCATCGTACCTATATGATATGCATGCGATGCAATGCAAAGATGTAATTAATCAATCAAGCAACTTGGCGTGACTCGTAAAATAGCTTTTGAGTGACGACGCTCTTGAGCAAGCTAACGGGCTAGTTCTAACGATGAACCAACGTGAACCATACTTATGTTGGCTACATATACACGTTGTCGAATGAAAGGCGTTATTTCCCAACAATTAGTTTAGTTATATAAACCAACGGATGTTTCTTTATCAAGAGGGGCAAAGAGGCCATTATTATTTACCTAGCAACTAATTATTTGAGCTACAAAAATTACAAGTGAGTGGCTAATATTGCTAGGAACCCATGGTGGTGTAAAGATGTCCGATCCAACGTTATTACCAATTTACCACGGAAATCCCTACAAGTTTATATTTTACAACATTAAGTATCTTAAATTAATTATATAGCTTTCAAGAATAATATCATATTATGTGAACCAACTATACTAATAGGTAGATCATGATTTTAGGAGACTAACAAAACTAGCTTGGCATTTTTATGATTTTTCTATGATTTTCTGCGAATTTTACAAGTTTACTTTATAATCTATTTTAGAAATTACCTGTTAAAGGTTGCCAAAAGGGCCGTTGGACCTAAACCCCCAAAGATACTTTGTGAAGGGTCGCGAAGAGCAACTTTAGTAAAGCGTAAATCAGAAGCTACCCTCTGCCAAGGGTAGGCTGCCGAGTGCCCGGCGACTTAGTGTCCATGTGATGTTAGCCTCCATCACACATATACCACCAAGTAATCATTGCGATTCTAGTGAATCGTGAGGTTGCAAACCAACCCAGGTGGTCGTGTTGAAAATAACCAGTTGGTTTGCAGCTTCCGCAGAAGCTTATGTAGGTACTCTTGTATGGAGTTAGATAGCAACTTTAGTAGTCATTGAGCCTTGTGTAGCATACGAAGTAGGGCTTAGCGGTGATGCTAATTTGGTTTAGTAAGGTACTAGTGTTGGCAAACCTGTAGCTAAATATTTGTACTCTGGTTTGCATCTAATTAGGCATTGGTTGCAATTACTTATATATATCTTAAGCTTATAGTTGTTTTGTAATTTGTTATTGAGCATTGCTAGGGAGCTTAGTTTGCTTAGCTTAGTAAATATGCTTGTAGCATGTGTAGAGCTCCTTTGAGTACTAGTGGGCTTGCTCATAGGTTTGTTGACCTTGCTCCTAGAATTGTTTAGAGCTAGCCAGCGTCTTAGTTGCTTTATTAGTATCTTTGCAAGGTGCTAGTGAACATATATAGAGGAGTGTAGTCTTAGCTAGACCGAAGCATTTATATCGGTTAGCTGACGCGATGAATTATTAGAAAAGACTATTAGGCGGCCAGCAGCAAGGGCGAGGCGGCCCAACGCCAGGCAGGCCACAGCCCAGCAAAACGGCCCACGCGGCCAGGACCAGATAGCGACGACGTTTAAGCGATTAGGCCCCTGATCTTCCTCTAAATCATTCCACGGTACTAACGTACTATTTGAGTGAGTCCAGTATTTTGCAAAAACACCCCTGTATAATTCTTTTGCTTGGATATATGCCCTCCTCACTTTGCTTTTCAATCTCAGACAGAGCGCACGGAGCAGAGCCACCGGCCGGTGGCGAAACCCGGCCGCACGCTCGTTGACGACGACGAGGAGGCCAAACGGCGTAGTGGCGGGGCGCAGCGGACTGGCCGCACACACCGCCCGGCGTAGACCCAGGGCAGGGGCCGCGGCTGGAGAGGTGGCTTGGGCACGCGGGCACGGAAGCTCACGCGTGTGGACGGCGGCGCAACCATGGCTGCCTTGGTCCACGCTGCGGTCCGGCCGGGCGGGCCGAGGGCTTGGCAAAACCGGCGAAGGGAGGGCACCGACGCTGGAGGCTCAGGCGACCACGGACCGGACACAGCGAGGACGGGGGCATGGGCGCACGGACGCGGCACGTCGGCCCGGCGCTCAGCTTTGGCAGCTGCGGGAGTCCAAGGCGGCAACGGCGCACACGGAAATGGAGCAGCAACGGGAAAAGGAGGGGCGCCGTGGGAGCGCCGGTGTGGAGAGCAGAGCACCCGAGGTGCGCCTGGCAGCAGCAGGGCCACACATGGCCGGCGGAGGAGGAAGAGGAGGGGCATCGGCGGCGCTCCAGGGCCTAGGGCACCTCCTCCTCGGACACAGCAGGAAGGGAAGGGAGGGGAAAAGCAACGCGGTGCTCGGTAGTGATGCTCCGGCTGCTGGCCTGGTAGAAGAAAAAGGAGAGCAAAGGAGGACGGTAGGAGACAGCAGTGGCAGAGGGAAAGTGGCGCAATGACCAGCAACGAAAGACAGAGACATGACCGGAGAAGACAGGGGCAGGCAGAGGCCAAGCCAAGGAGATACGGAAGGCAGACGCGTGAGAGAGAGCGAGGTCAACTTGTACAGAGGACAGATTTCCACCACTGGAAACCCTCGTCACCGTTCATGCATATAAAGCTAGACCCGTGAGTCTATATATGTATGTACAGAGGATAGATTTATATATACCGGAAACCCTCATCACCGTTCATGCATATAAAGCTAGACCCTCTCTCTCTCTCTCTCTATATATATATATATATATCATTTTATTACGGACTTTTATTCTATTATAACATTTGCTAGTCCTGCCGAATCTTAAAGATCAAATCGTTCGATAGCATCGTTATCGAACAGCCCTGAATATTCCTACGTACGGCGTAATTTAACTTGAGCATGTATTTGAGTCTACGAAACTAAGTCATACAGGATTCGCTTATCGCTTCACGTATGTTTTAAATAAAAAGAATTCGAGAAACTCGTTTCAAAAGTTTTACTTAGGCCTAAATCGCGGCGCTAAATAATATCGTAACACCGGGGTGTTACAATAACCATGTAGAATTAACAACTGTCTCGGCATAACTGCACTGCACTCTATCCCTCACAACCAGCATCAGCAAGCTAGAGCATATAGAATCAGCCCTGCAATTGGATGGAGAAAAAACACTATTAGTCGATGCAATGTAATATTTATAAAATGATGCAATGTAAACCCAAACTGAAGCTAATTCAGATACTTAAGAAATACAACTCATCTCTAGAAAAAGTTGCACCCAAAATCCTACCAAACAGTGAAATGCATAATATTGGAGCTAATGAACTGTTTTGATATCAAATCACCAACTACCAAATTTAGACCTCTCGTTGGTAAGACATCATCAAATTGTCCAAGCCGCATTATTGAGCAGTTCTAGTACATCTGTTTTCTGCCGCACCAGAAGCTCTGGTCTGACAATAATTGAGTACTAGCGAATTTGGTAATGGAGAGATTTGCCTGAGATGAGGCTTATGTGTCTAGCTAGCTTAATTGTCTCCTAGTTTAGAGTGGGCTTCTATGATAAATGAGTTACAGATACTAGGGACCAGTTGTTAAGACATAAAGTGCTGAAAATAAATCTTGATAAACGCTAATAATAAGAACCTTTGCCAACTACAACTAGATCACTAGAAAGATTTCTAAGGAAAAAAGGTGAGTCTGAAGATTGTGCCTCAGCATATCCAGCGCACCTGGAAAGAAGAGAATAATAGATGAAAGAAATGTGGGTGTGGGGGGTTGAAACCACCGCACCTTGTCTCGTGGATTCTTCTCCATTTATTCCATACAGAGGATTAAGACATTGATATTTGTCTATTGGGTGGGTGCTGTAGCATATAGTTGTATACCCATGCAATGCAAACCATCTACTGATAATTTAGTAGAGTTTATAATTTAAAATGAGTTCCTTCTGTAATCTTGCTTCACATATTTTCCTTATCCAAAAATAGTGGCTTTGGAGTCTCAGTCCTCAAAAGTCAATAGGCACTCCAAAGTAGGTAGTCACAAGAACAGTAAACTTACCTTTGGAGCAATCTCACCCTTATCCACAATAGGCGAACTCTTGGGTTTGTGAAGTTGATAAAAATTTCTCTGTTCACCTCACACTTCATGACGCTTGTTGCTTGCGCTTTCTCTTCATCTGAGATATTGGACCCTTATATTTGACATTAGCATGGGCGAACTAATAACAGAGGCATGTCCACATATTCATAGTGTGACCCTTATATTTGACATTAGCATTAGCTCTATACCAGTTGAGATATTGGACTACTTATGTATTTATAATTGAAGCCTATGTTCCAAAATTACCCAACGCGTCTCTCTTCTAATTGTAAAAGTCACATATGCCAACTTGTGACATACTGACCTTACGAACAATTATTACTTGCTTAAAACATCACGGAAGCAAACAAAAGAAATGAGTAAACATAATTAATCTAATAAAAAATGTTACTGCTAACAGGCTACCCAAACAAATAAAAAAGCATTCACTGAACTGAAATGTGAATACTATTCTAAAAAGCCTGAATATTCAGAAGCTGCACATGAAGCACTTAAGAGCTAAGACAGCTAGCAACCGATGGAAAACAAATAGCTACTACAAAGAAATCTCTCGAATCGACCGAAAACGAAGTCTGCAAATTTGAGTTTTACGAACTCTCCACCGGTGGGTTACTCTCGACACTCTAAAATGCAGCTGCAGTGCGCTATCTGAAAAACAAAAACTGAGGAAACCTTGAGCCAAACAAAGAGCAACAAGCTAGTTTGACAACCTCAACTGAACTGGAGTCATTAACCTAATGTTCAACTTAAAAAAAGAAGCAACCAGTCGCTGTAGCTAACAAGTGAAGGAAACATAGAATTCAAGCTGTGGCAAGAACCACCAGATCACCACCAGATTGAGAAAGACAGAGGGGAAAGTGACATGGAGACTCACCACAACGACGGACGGCAGAACAAAATTACTGCATGCACTAAGAAATCATTCAGCTGGGTTAGGCTTTGACAACTTAATTTTTGCAGAAATCTGCAGCCACTACTAGTAATGAACACAACACATCAATCAGAACTGAACTGCACAACTACTAATGAACACAGAGCACTATCTCAGAAAATGTCTCCTGGAAAAAGCTTATTAACACCTGACCAAGGTGTTTTTAAAAAAAAAAAGAACAACAGTGTGCTCTCCTGCAATTCCACTTGTATTGGACATATGTTGATACATTTATTCTGTAAAAGTGCACACGAAATTAACACCTGACCACTTGTGGGTTAGCTAAGCCTTATGTATCAAGTGATTATTGGCACTCGACAAAGACATTGATGCTACCGGTGATTGGTAACATTCAGGCTTTGGTTACACTATCAGTCCAAAAATACAACTCTGAACATAAGATCCAGAACTCAACCAAATAATATGCACACCCTATACTACATCGCATGTAATCCACGATGAAATCGAAATTCGAGAATAGTCTAGAAGAGAATAGCGTGCAATCCCGAAATCTTTGAGGAGCGAGCAAGTCCAAAAGCAAGAACGGGGAACAGAATGCAGCCGGGCACTCATCTCTCCTTTCCCCTTCTCCCTCATTGCTCCTGCTGCGCCTTGTCGGTCGTCCCCAACTGCTCCTCCAATTCTTCGACGGGAGTGCAGAGAAATGAAGACCAACAGATCTAACAAGAAATAATATTTTGCGATTCAGCAGATCCACTTCTCCCACGATAGATCTAACAAGAAACAACGGAGCCAAGATTGGGAAAGACAGAGGGGAAAGGGACATGGAGACTCACCACCACGATGGACGGCAGGACAATTGGCGAAGACACGGCCCTGGAGAGTGATGACGTGCTCTAGGATGATGGTACCTAGGCGTTCTTGGCGAGACAGCGAGCGGGCGGCTGGCTGCAGATCCACTTCTCCCCGCAGATCTCCCGCTTCTTGAGGCTCGCGCTTCTTCGAACGGATCTAAAGCGTCCCCGGTGACGCAGGGAGCAACAAAGGACAGATCAAACCCTAGCCGCCATGGATTCCTTCTTCCGAAAGAAGGAGAAGAAAGCAAGCGAGACGGGGCAAGAAGAAAGGAAGCTAGAGGCGGAAATAAATCGACGAGTGCCTCAACGGGAAGGACCTACAAGGCGGCGAAGCGAGTAGGAGACGGAGAGAGGGGGACCGGCGAGCGCGTGACGGCTGGGGAACGACGGCAGCTAAGCGCATAGCGATAGGCTAGGCGCGCACTCAAACCCTAGCCGCCATGCTTTCGGGAAGGCGAGGAGACACGGAGTGCGAGGAGGAGGTACCCCAAGCGAGAAAAGAACCAAGGATGGAACGGATCGGGAAAGAAATAAACGGGTGCGGAGGAGTTTTTTTCTATTGGGGCCCGTCGATTGATGATATCCGAAATAAATCATTGGATAGAGTCATATTTTATAATATACTAATAATAATTTGTTTACTTATATTATTAAATTTTTTAAAGTTGGCTCATGAAATATCCAAATGGGCTTGTTTACCGGGATCGATATGGGAAGCAAACGCACGGACGTTTCTCCACCCGCGGATTGGGCGGGGATCCCTGCGGGTATTGGGGTACCCAAACGAGCCCTAAAAAGAACCAAATCACTTCTTACAACATAAAGAGTAACAAAAAAGTCTAGCTGAAAACTAAATTATTTTGCATTATTTGTCCATTCAAAGAAAGAAAAAAATTGCATAGGAGTCTGTCTTAAGTAATCGACAAGCCTAGTTGATTTGCTCCTACGAGTAATCGACAAGGCTAATTGATTCGCTCCTTGTTGGCTTCATCAACATAACCATTATTTTTATTTACTAAACACTTATATGAGTTTTTGAATAAAACAGAGGTAAAATCATAATTAGACTTCAAAACAAGGGTGCAAGCACAAGAGTTCCTACAAAATAATAGGAACATTTATGTCTCAAAAGGTTCCAGTAAAAATTTATCCACTACCTAAAGAGGAAGAAAGGGAAGGCCGGCGCATGTGCAGTCAAGTTGGATATGGCAAAGGCCTATGATCGAGTGGAGTGGACTTACCTGAGAGGTATTATGCTGAAGCTTGGTCTCCATTCGGATTTTGTGAATTTGGTCATGAGATGTGTGAGCTCTGTCTCCTTCTCTATCAGAATTAATGGCGTTTTGACAAAACCCTTGAGACCTACTCGTGGAATTAGGCAAGGTGACCCCATATCACCTTACCTCTTCCTACTTTGTTCGGAAGGTTTATCGTGTCTCCTGAGGTCCATTGGCCCGATGTACCTATCTAGGGGTGTTAGAGTTGGTGTTTACTCCCCCTGGATTTCACATTTGCTCTTTGCGGACGACTGCATTGTCTTCTCAGAAGCATCGCAAGGAGGGGCTGGTAGATTGATGGAGGTTTTGAATAGATACAACCAAGGCTCGGGACAATTAGTAAACAAAGAAAAGTCTGCTGCTTTCTTTAGTAAGAATTGTTCCCAGGATACAAAGACTGAAGTATGCCAGGAGTTGGATATACATAAGGAGGCGCTGGCAGAGAGATACCTTGGCTTGCCAACAGAATCGGGAAGGAGTTTGAGTGGTTTATTTGAATTCCTACCGGCACAGGTTAGAAGTAAGATTGATGGCTGGTGTGGTAGGGAGGCAAGCTGCGCTGGTCGAGAAGTACTAATCAAATCAGTGGCACAGGCGGTTCCAACATATTCAATGAGTTGCTTCCTTCTACCAATCAGCAAATCAGCACATGCAAGAAAATGAAAACAGCAATGTCAAATTACTGGTGGGGGAGTAGTGCTGACAATCATCGCATGCACTGGATGAGTTGGGAGCGTCTAACGCGGTCCAAGAACAAAGGCGGTATGGGCTTTCGTGATTTGCGGTGTTTCAATCTGGCCATGCTTGGGAAACAAAGGCTGGAGACTTATTACTAGACCTGACTCGCTCTGTACCAGAGGCGGTACTTCCATGACTCGGAATTTATGTTGGCTTCCAGGAAAAGACATGCAAGTAGTGCATGGAGGCTATTATGGCAGGAAGAGAAGCGCTGCAACATGGGTTGATTAAGAGAGTGGTTGATGGAAACACTACTGAAATCTGGAGAGACAGGTGGATTGCAAACCACTTTGATGGCCGACCGATTACTCCCCAGGAAGACCAGGTTATTACAACGGTTTCAGAGTTACTGAATGCGAATGGTGATTGGAATATAGAGACAGTCAGGGGCTGTTTTCTCAAAATAGATGCAGAAGCAATCCTCAGGCTTCCGGTAGGACAAGGTGATCATGATGTCTGGGCCTGGGATATGGAAAAATCCGGGATTTACTCGGTTAAAACTGCATACAAGCTTCTGTACAAGATCAAAGTGGAAGATCAAGGTACCGCCCAAAGTGAAGGTTTTCTGGTGGCGAGTTATTCATGAATTCCTACCAGCAAGGCAAGTGTTATTCAGGAGACATATCGAAAGAATTGCTTTCTGTGAAGATTGTGGTGATCCAGAAGAATCTATCCAACATGCGCTGATAGGGTGTTCGGTGGCCAAAAGATTTTGGCATCAAGTCCGGCTGGGGACAGGGGTGAAAGTTCCAGGCCTGAACCCGGAGACTTGGGCCACTGATATCATCTCGGGCATCTGCTCTGAACGGGACATAGCGATCATTCTCTGTAGTATGCGGGCTCTATGGATGATGAGAAACAAGAGGCGCCATGGTGAGCAGCCGATGAACGATCACCAAGCTGTGACGTGGGCGAGAGACACAGCGCATGACCTATGGTAGCTCAGCCAAGAACTGAAACCAAGAATCGACAGACCGGAGCAGCCAAAGTGGTCTCCGCCAAAGCCTGGATGGGTGAAAATCAATTCTGATGCAGCTTTTCAGGCAGCTGGCAATGTGGGAGCAACGACTTGTATTATCCGTGACCATCAAGGAGCATTCAGGGTAGCGCAAGCGCGTTGGTATGAAAGCAGTCTGGATGGCTGCTTGATGGAGGCATTGGCCTGCCGTGATGGTTTGGAGCTTGCCAAGCAACATGGTGAACAGAGGGTGATCCTGGAGACGGACTGTCTAGAGCTAGTAAACTTGGGCATCGTTCACTTTGAAAAAAAAATGAACCCGATGAATAGTACCATTTTCGTCTTATTTGGCAAATATTGTCCAATCGTGGACCAACTAGACTCAAAAGATTCATCTCGTGATTTCCAACTAAACTGTGTAATTAGTTTTTTTTTACCTACATTTAATACTCCATACAAGCGGCTAAAAATTGATATGATGGAGAGAGAGTGAAAAAACTTGGAATTTGGATGGCATCTAAACAAGGCATTGTGGAAGAAAAAAACTCAACGCTCCATCATTGATCCAGTACTGCAGGAAATTCAGAACTTGTGCCTTGCCTTTCAAGATTTCTCTTTTGTTTTTGTTAATAGATGCTGTAATAAGATAGCTCATGTCTTAGCGAAACAAGTATCCAACACACAGCGTCTGGAGACGTGGCATGTAACTCCAGCTTGTGTAGCTGACTTGGTGATGTTTGAGGCCTCGGCCGGTTGATTCTAATGAAAGGCAAGCAAGTCAAAAAAAAAAGGGTTCCAGTAAAAATATATTCTATGATATAACTTGAAATTATTTGGTACTTGGTTTTTTTATAGATTTGATTAAACTTGAAATTATTTGTTTTTTAAATGAGAAATGCACTCTTTTGGGCGGTTAACTATGTTTTTTTTTTCCTATAAGGACTCGATTATATTCAATCATGGAAAACACGGTACAAAAATTTGCGAAATGTTGGAGTTGTTCCAAATTCACTCCAAGATATAGGCCGGGCTTCTGACGGAGCGGAGCGGAGGCCCGTCGCCGGAGGCTTGGGCCGGAGCGTAGGGTATATACACCCTTGCTAGGGTTTCGTTGAGACTTGATTCTCTTGTAAGCCGCCATAGTCGTGTAACCAAAAACTCTTGAGATAGTGAGATTGTTGCTGGCTGGTGCCCGTGGTTTTTCCCCTTCACATTGGAGGGGTTTTCCACGTTAAATCGTGTGTCCCCTCTGTGGCTTGATTCTTTACTTCATATTCCTATACGTCGTTCATAACAAGTGGTATCGAGCTTTGGTTCTTTGTTAGGGTTCATGACGACGTCGATGAAGTTCGATCTTCCATTTCTTGAACTACGACACGCGGTTCTCGCTATGGCAAGTCAAGATGCGGGGATTTCGACGAGACTCATGACTATGATGAGTATTGGATAGTTTCGGAAAGAGGAAGGCCGAGTGTACTCCATAAGAGATCCGCAAGAATCGAAGGCGCCGCCCTAATTGATTGCATCTTCATAATGATATTTTGCAGGAGTGTCGAAAGAAAGCTGCTGCAGAACTATCATGGTCAAACCGGAATCGATCTCAGTATGTCCAAGGATCTAACCAAGAAGATGCGAGATGAAGATGAAAGCTGTTCACCCTGAAGATGAAGGAGGAGGATTCAGTGATGAGCCACATCGCTGAATTCAAGAAGATCGTCGCCGACCTAGTGTCGATGGAGGTGAAGTATGATGATGAGGACTTAGGTCTTTTACTGCTATGTTCTTTGCCAAATTCGTATGCAAATTTTCGTGACACCATACTTTTGAGCCGTGATGAACTAACCCTAAAGGAAGTTTATGAGGCTCTCCGATCTAGGGAGAAGATGAGAGGCATGGTGCAGAATGACGGGACGTCGTCCTCCAAGGGCGATGCTTTGCATGTGAGAGGCAGAACTGAAAACAGATCCTCCAATGATGGCAATGATGGAAGAAAGAACTACGAAAGGAAAGGCCGTTCAAAGTCCAAGTCGCATGGTAATAAAAAGTTTTGTGTTTATTGCAAGCTGACAAATCATAATGTTGAGGATTGCGTAAAAAGCTGAGAATAAGGAGAAGAGGAAAAACAAGTTAATTTGGTAAGGTCTCTATTCGTTGTCTGCTGCTGCGTCGATGATGATTTCGGAGATTGTCCGTAGTATTTTTGGTTGTGTTCTTTGGTCATGATGAATGGATTCTCGATTCCGCATGTTCATTTCATATTTGCACTAATGTAAATTGGTTTAGCTCGTATAAGCTTTGTCGCGAGTAAAGGGGATGTTGTATGGATGGGAGATGATAACCCGTGTGACATTGTGGGGATTGGATCAGTTCAGATCAAGACTGATGATGGCATGACACGCACGCTGAAAAACGTCAGGTATATACCAGGGATGTCCAGAAATCTTATCTCATTGAGCACGCTTGATGCAGAAGGTTACAAATATTTCGGTTCAGATGGCGTTCTGAAGGTATCAAAAGGTTCTCTTGTTTGCTTGAAAGGTGATCTTAATTCTGCAAAGTTATATGTCCTTAGAGGGTGTACTTTACCTGGTTCGATTCATTGTTGTCTTCTTTGTTACTAATGATGAACCTAGTAAAACTAACCTTTGGCATATGCGTTTGGGACATATGAGTCACCATGGTATGGCGTAATTGATGAAGAGAAACCTCTTTGGATGGTCGCACTTCGAGTAAAATAAAGTTTTGTGAGCATTGTATTTTTGGGAAGCATAAAAGGGTACATTTCAACACTTCGCTCACATCACTAAAGGTACTCTTGATTATGTTCATGCTAATTTATGGGGCCCTTCCGTAAGTCCTCACTTGGTGGTGCTCGTTACATGCTTACAATTGTTGATGATTACTCTAGAAGGGTTTGGCCTTATTTCCTCAAATGTAAAGATGATACTTTTGCTTTGCCTTTTAAAATTTGGAAAGTAATGATAGAAAGGCAAACCGAAAGGAAGGTAAAATTGCTTCATACCGATAATGGTGAAGAATTTTGTCAAGCGTGAATTTAATGATTATTGCAGATCGGAAGGCATTGTTAGGCATCACACCATACCCCATACTCCACAATGAATGGTGTGGCCGAATGCATGAACAGTAACTATCATGTCCAAGGCCCGTTGCATGTTTGTCTAATGCCGGGATGAGCAAGCATTTTGGGTGAAGTCGCTAATATCGCACTGTTACTTGATAAAGCAAGTCGCCTTCTATTCCACTAAATAAAAGAACTTCCATTGAGGTATGGTGCTGCACGCTCACGATTATTCACAGCTTGAAAGTTTTTGGATGCACCGCTTATGCTCATGTTGATAATGGAAAATTAGAGCCTAGAGTCTGTTAAGTGTCTTTTCCTTGGTTATAGTTCGGGAGTCAAAGGCTATAAATTGTGGAATCTGAAACAGAAAGACTTTTATGAGCAGGAGTGTTGTTTTCAATGAATCGTGATGTTTCTTGACAGTTTGCCCTCGAGATCATGTTCCAGAAAAAGAGCTGCAACAGATGCGCATGCTGGTGGAGCATGTTGATGATGATACAAGGTGTGTGGTGGAGCTGTTGATGAGCATGGTGACCATGATAATGATGTTCTTGAGGATGATCCTCATGATGATGTTCAAACAAACTCCTCCTATTTTGCGATTAGAGGAGGATTTACCTATTGCTCAACGAAGTCAAAAGGACAATTGCACCTCCTAAGCGTCTTATTGAAGAGTGTAATTTGTCTTACTATGCTTTGAGTTGTGCTTTGAACAGTGGAGAATGTTCATGAGCCAAAGAACCTATAAAGAAGTTATTCGTTGTGGTGATACCGAGAATTGGATTTCTGCTATGCATGAGGAGATGCGATCTCTTGAGAAGAACGAAGACATGGGAGATTGTACCTTTGCCTAAGAATAAGAAGACCATCATTTTGCAAATGGATCTTCAAGAGAAAGGAGGGTTTATCTCCAAGCGAGACTCCAAAGTATAAGGCAAGGTTAGTTGCTAAAGGCTACAGTCAAATTCCGGGAGTTGACTACAATGATGTGTTCTCTCCAGTGGTAAAACACAGTTCAATCCGTACTTTCCTTAGTATTGTTGCTTCACATGATCTTGAGCTTGAGCGATTAGATGTGAAGACTGCGTTTTTTGCATGGAGAGCTTGAGGAGGACATATACATGGACCAACCGGAAGGGTTCATAGTGCACGGCAAGGAAAATATGTGTGCAAGTTGAAGAGATCCTTGTATGGTTTGAAACAGTCCCTCGTCGATTGGAACAAGAGGTTTGATTCATTTATGTTAGCACACGCTTTTAAAAGATCTAAGTATGATAGTTGTGTTTACATCAAGCATGTTAATGGATCACCTATATATTTCTTTGTTATATGTTGATGATATCTTTGATTTCTTTGCCAAGAGTAAGATTGAAATCACTAAGTTAAAGAAGCTATTGAGTAGTGGTTTTGATATGAAAGATCTTGGTAGTGCTAAGAAAATTCTTGGTATGGAAATTAGTAGAGACAGTAAAATCTGGTTTGCTATTTCTTAGTCAACAAAATTATATCAAGAAAGTTCTTGAAGATTTCAACATGCAAATGCTAAGGCTGTTAGTACCCCTATTGCACCTCACTTTAAGTTGTCACCGCTTTCGTTGTCCTAGTACAGATGCGAGAGATTGAATACATGTCAAGGGTTCCTTATTCTAGTGTCTGTTGGGTCTTTGATGTATGCCATGGTTTGCTCTCGTCCAGATTTGTCATATGCTATGAGTCTTGTTAGTAGATATATGTCTAATCCTGGCAAAGAATATTGGAGGACAGATTCGATTGGATTTTCAGGTACCTTAGAGGCACAGCAGATTCTGTTTAAAGTTTGGAAGAACTGATAAGGGTCTTATTGGCTATGTGGATTTCGATTATGTCTTTGATCCGACAAAGCGAAGATCACTTATAGGTTATGTGTTTTTGTTGGCGGTTGTCTTTGTGAGTTGGAAGGCTACTTTACGCTTAGTTGTTGCTTTGTCTACTACTCACAAGCAGAATATATGGCTATTTGTGAAGCGTGCAAAGAATTAATTTATTTGAAAGGTTTGTCTGTTTGAGCTTTGTGGAGTTGAATCTTGCATATAAGTTTGCTTTGTGATGGTCAAAGTGCAATTTACCTCACTAAAGATCAGATGTTCCATGAGAGAACTAAGCACATAGATATCAAGTATCATTTTGTGCGTGATGTGATTGAAGAAGGTAAGCTGAAGGTATGCAAGATTAGTACTCATGATAATCCTGCTGATATGATGACAAAGCATGTTCCTGTTGCTAAGTTTGAGCTGTGCTCAAGCTTAGTTGGTTTAATTGGATAGTCCAAGAGACTATTGTTGGCACCAGTGGTTTTCTATCTTTGTTATGTTCAGGATGAAGGGTTGATTTATGATACAAGATGAATTTGTCTCAAGGTGGAGTTTGTTGGAGTTGTTCCAAATTCACTCCAAGATATAGGCCGGCTTCTGACGGAGCGGAGCGGAGGCCCGTCGCCGGAGGCTTGGGCCGGAGCGTAGGGTATATACACCCTTGCTAGGGTTTTGTGGAGACTTGATTCTCTTGTAAGCCGCCATAGGCGTGTAACCCAAAACTCTTGAGATAGTGAGATTGTTGCTGGCTGGTGCCCATGGTTTTTCCCCTTCATATTGGAGGGGTTTTCCACGTTAAATCGTGTGTCTTCTCTGTGGCTTGATTCTTTACTTCATATTCCTATACGTCGTTCATGACACGAAAACAGATCCCCAAGAACGCAAGTGCAGCTCCGTACCTATGACTCAAGAGTCAACACAACGATTCATACAAAGATGCTCAATAGAAAGGGAAAAATTGGATCTATAAGCAGTCATAGACACCACAGCGGCAAAGCCTCACACAAGGCACAACTCATGACCAGCAGTCCCAGTCCAGCACAAGGGCAGTCAGTATCAGGCTATCAGCGACGAGGGATGATCAATATGAATACACCAGAAACCACTAGTGTAGTAGATAACGAGGTTTAAGTTCAACACAGGAATACACAGAGAGAAAAAAAGGAGCACACTCGCATGGGCGGACCCAGGGCCGGCGACCCTGGGCCCTTGCCCGGGCTCCTCCCCTGCGAAGCCCACTGAGGCCTAGTCCTTGGCCCAGCCGTGAATGCAGGCGCTTGGACCTTGGAGGGTCATAGCGCAGGGACTCAATGCTCAGCCGTCGGCAGAAACGAAGCGACGCTCGACCGCGCCGCCGCAGCGCTCCGCTCCGAGTTCCTAGACGGCTAGACCTGGCCTGGCCACCACCGAGACCCAATCACCAGTCATGGCATGGAGTTTGCAACGTTCTCAATTCCTACATACGGCCTGTTGGTGTTCGCTCGCTGGTTTCAGCTAGAACTTATCAACTAGTCAACAGTATTTTTCTCTTACAACAAACCAGTTCCAGCCAGCTAAAATCAGCCCAGAAACCGACCAGCGAACAGACCGATATATTCATCGTGTTACTGCTACTCTAGCCTTCAGCCACATGGTGGATCTCCTGCTTTCTACCTTCATCTCCAAATCTCTTTTGGTACTGTAAGGGGGCAGCACTGCTCTAGCCTAGCTGCAAGCTGTCCCGAAGCGCCGGCCACCGGTGGCGGGTACCATAGCGCCGACATCAACAAGTAGTCATCATCCCTCAGTTGCATCAGAACATTGGGCATCTCAATTCATAGCAATTGGCAGGCAGGTAGAGTTTTTTTTTAACTTATCCAAGCTGGTAAATTTGGGGATAATTTGATAGTTAGTGATTTGGTTAATTGTGTCCATTTGATATTTAATTCTTGCAATAATTCACAAATTTGATTCAGTAATGAAGCATTTTTTTTGTTGATACGAGAAATCTCGGTGATCATGGTGGTAGTCATGACAACTGAAGAACCTCAAACATAATGGCTCCGTTCGGCTTACCTTATAATCCGCGCTATTCAGCTTGTTTTTCTAGCCGAAACAGTGTTTTTCTCTCACAACAATTCAGCCAGAACAGTATTTTTCAGCCAATTCGGCTAAGTTTTAGCGAACCGAACGGGGCCAAAAGAGCCACATGAAGATGAAGTGCCGCCAGATCTAGCTCATCAGCGGCCACAACCAAACACGGACAATGTCACTAGTGAGTTTGATCCTAATGAAATTCCGTGTGATTCAGCATGTGATTTTTTTAAAAAAAATTATTCTCGTTATCCATGTGATCTTGTGAACATGCGTTCCAACATGGCTCTGGTTAAAGCCAACGTGGTTGCCATATTTTATTGTACTATGATCTATGATCCTGAGTGCTTGTTATTAGACTCTGTTCCCCGCCCAGGCTCGTCAAATTTCCTGGGTCCGCCACTGCACACTCGTTTCGTATCAGATGTTCAACAGCACGAAGAAACTGCAAACTCAAGACGGCTAGTCGGCTACATGACCATTTCACTTTCCAGCTATCACTTATCAGCGAGTAAGGGTACGACGTCACACAGCATAATGCATTCCGACTTGGCATCAACAAATGTCTCATCAGAAGTTGAACAGCGTACGCAAAATTGAGGCAAAAAGCAGGCACAGTAGCTATACACGATGTTCCCACTATGGAAGTGATAAAAAAAATGTAAGAGCATCTCCGACCGTCTCCGACACCACTCTTTATTCCCGTATAAAATTGTTATATTGAAGGATATAAGTCTTTTTCCAGCGATGCTCGAATAATATTTTTTTTTTTCCTACTAATATCCCCAACAAATAGAGGAGTTGCATCTCCCCGGTAGACTAGGAGCAACCCCAACTATCACTCTCCTCGCCCTTCTCCCTCTCGCCCCTCTTCGCCTCCATCGCACTGGCCACCGGCATGTGCGCCAAGTCCGTGCCGGCCTTAGGTGATGGCGGCCCGATGCAGCAGATGATGGTGACACTTGCCATGGCCATGGCGTTGGATGTGCTCATGAGGCGGAGGTCATGAGGTCGAAGGCAGGACGAGGCCATGGCGTCAGGATGGCGACGGACCCAACCGCAAACGGCATAGGGCTAGAGACCAGGACTGGGGCGGCAGAGGTCGAGACCAGGACGGTCCGATGAGGCTGGGGACCAAGGCCAGGGTGACAGAATCAGGGCTGAGCATGAGGCCGACATGGACACATGGTAGGGGGCGGGGAGTGCGCTACCGGTGACCGTGCGGCGGGGGGAGGGAAGAAGACGCCTCGCTGTTGCACATAGAGACAAACGGGAAGAAAAAAAGAGACAATCAGCCTGTTCGCTTGTTGGTTTCTGGGCTGATAAGCCCAGCTGGTGCTGGTTTGTTGTGAGGGAAAAATACTGTACCATGGCTGATAAGACCTGACTGAAACCAACAAGTGAACAGGCTGAATAAATAAATTGTGGTTAGGTACCACGTATTCATGGAGGTTATTGCTAGTCTGCAAAAATATCTCTTCCAATAATTCAAAAACGGTATTAGGTCATCTCCATTATCATCCTATTTAGTCAATTGTATAGGGAGCTGCCGGAGATGGTCCAAGACGTGCCAAGTACAATCACCTGAAAAGTATAAGGAGGCGTAGCATTGGCTTTGTCCAAATGACAGGGGCAATTAGGCAGCAGCTGCAGCAACAACAAGAAAACATTTTCGTCCCAGTTCCCAAGCAACTCAGGGAATTATGCACCATGTAATCCTCGTAGCAGGAAGCTCTTTCATGTAGGATATCAACTAGAATGACTGATTCATAAGCCCATCATTTATGTGGCTTCAGAAGAAGAAAAAAAGAGTGATTTGTGCTTTTCACTTTAAGCTCCATTTCCTAAATAGTACTCAGTGATATATGGTTGTATGGTTTGCAACATTAGCATTACCAGATGTAACTTCACTGACACGAAGGCCCTAAGCCCCACCCTACCAACAAAATTTGTAGTATTCAGAAAGGTTGGAAATCACAGGTAAGTAAATTTTGCCCAAAAAAGGCTTATTATACCAGGATTGTTATAGTTCAACCAAGCAATCAACAGACACAATAACCTAGCACGTCTTAAATTCTTTCAAGGATAACAACTAGTGGCCAAGTTCTCAATCATGATTGTTGAAAGTGAATGAAAATGAACAAGATTTGGGAACAACTAACTGCTTTCATTGATCTCTTAGATATATATACAAAGTAAAGGGGTGTGTCCGTACGGTGACAATGGTTAACTGTCTATACTAATCCTAACTGCCTCTATCAATGGATGAGATCATCCCTGTGAAACGATGTCGTTTGGATGGATGTGTCCCTTCGTCCATTCGGCCAGGGGGTGACGTTTCACAACACTCCCCCTTGATCAAATCTTCTTTGAGATCAATGTAGTTGTATGTTTGAATTCCTCGAAAAACCCTGTGGGAAAAATCTGAGGAATATGTATGTATAGATATGCTATAAAAACTCCTTTAAACCTTATAGGAAAATAAGGAGAAAATAACATATATGAGTGTAATTTAAATAAATTACTATGTCATTGGTATCCCATTAAAAACCCCAGTGGGGAAAAATATTGGAGATACGACATATAGATTACTTCCCCAAAAACCTTTTCAGGAAAAATACGAGAAGCAATATAAAGTGATATGTCTCTAAAACTCCTGTAAAAACCTAGTGGGAAAATTAGGAAAAAATATGACGACATATTATTGGTATTGCCTCTTGGATAACTCACATGAAAAACCTTTTCAGGGAAAAACCATGTATGAGTTGTGAGAGCAATATGTGTCTTTGATATTTCCCACAAAAACCCCGGTGGAGAAAATAGGAAATATGACATATGCTTATGTTAATATTACCTTATTAAAAACTTTAACAAGAAACCTTATAAGTAAAACTTGTGAAAGAAAAGAGTATAATATGATGCTGGTACAGGTCAACATTTAGGAGATATCTCCCCCTGATTCTGGCAAATCTCGAAGTCGCCGCATACCAATTCTATGTACCAATTTTTGAAACACAGAAGTTGGTAAGGACTTAGTAAATAGGTCAGCGAGATTATCACATGACTTGATTTGCAAGATGTTTATTTCTCCGTTTTCTTGTAATTCATGGGGATAAAACAGTTTAGAAACAATATGCTTAGTGATATTGCTCTTTATGTAACCTGATTGCATCTGTGTAACACAAGCGAAATTATCTTCATAGATAATTGTAGGTGATTCGATTGAACCAATACCACATGACTGTTGTATGTGGTTAATCATTCTGCGAAGCCATACACATTCTCGTGATGCCTCGTATAGAGCAATAATTTCAGAATGATTAGTAGAGGTTGTTGTCAGAGTCTGCTTAGAGGACTTCCATGAAATAGCTGTACCTCCATGTAGGAATACAAATCCTGTTTGGGATTTTCCGTTATGAGGATCAGATAAGTAACCAGTATCAGTATAACCAATCATACTAGGATCATAATTTTTCTTGAAGAATAAACCAAGATCCTTTGTGCCATTAAGATATCTCAGGATACACTTCGCTCCCGTCCAATGACGGCGAGTTGGGTCCGCACTATGCCTAGCTAGTAAGTTCACTGCAAATGCGATATCAGGCCTGGTGCAATTTGCAAGATACATAAGTGCGCCAATGACACTGAGATATGGGATCTCTGGTCCCAACATCTTTTCCCCAATATCCCGTGGTCTAAATGGATCTTTCCCTATTTCTAAGGAACGAACAACCATCGGAGTTTTATTAGGATATGATTTATCCATATTGAATTTCTCCAATATTTTCTAGATATAGGCTGATTGATGCACTAAAATCCCTGAAGGACGGTACTCAAGTTGTAAGCCAAGGCAATACTTGGTCTTACCCAAATCCTTCATCTCGAATTCCCTCTTTAGATGTTTGCGTGCTTCATCTATATCCTTTGGGCTACCAATGATATTTAAATCATCAACATACACGGATATAATACAAAATCCCATTCGAGATTTCTTAATGAAAACACATGGGCAATCATCATTGTTAGAGTATCCTTTCTATAGAAGGAATTCCCTCAGTCGGTTGTACCACATTCGTCCCAACTGCTTCAAGCCATATAATGACTTTTGTAGTTTTACACAATACATGTTACGATTTGCGTTTGGATTCGGAATTTGGATTCCATCGGGAACCTTCATGTATATGTCCGAATCAAGTGACCCATATAGATATGCTGTCACCACATCCATCAACTGCATAGATAGATGATTTTGAACTGCCAATGATATTAAGTATTGGAAAGTAATTCCACTCATTACTGGAGAATATGTTTCATTGTAATCAATGCCGGGTCTCTGCGTGAACCCTTGTGCTACTAGCCTCACTTTATATCTCACCACCTCATTGTTCTCATTCTGTTTCCGGACGAAAATCCATTTAAAGCCTACAGGAAAGACTTTGGAAGGTGTAGGTATTGCAGATGTGAATACTCCTCTTCTAGTGAGCGAAGCTATCTCAGCTTGAATTGCTTCTCTCCATTGAGCCCAATCCGAGCGCTTTTTGCACTCTGCCATGGTCTTGGGATCTGGATCATTGAGAAAGATTTATGCAATTACTGCGGAGAAGTACATGTCGACAACAGTAGTCTTATGATCGTATGATTCTCCAGAATCTATGTAATTGATGGAAATTTCTTTCACCCCATTATTTAACTCAATGTTTCCCAAAACTATGGAGTCAGGGTATTCCGATATCCCAGGATCAGAATTTGGATGCACCATTGATCCAGGTTGTGGATTTGGTCCTGATGTTGGATTTTTATCTACTATTGGGTGTCTACCAACTTGAGGTTGGCTTGGATTTACTGATTTGGAGGATTTAGCCCTCGGTATCCTCGAACACTTACTTATAGCATTATCCTTAGGAGCGGCTGTACTTCTCCCCCTCTTCTTTGGAAGTGGGAGTTGAATGGTTTTTATTGGTACCTCCACTCTTTCGGGCGCATTGCGAGCAGGATAAGAGGATTTAGTGACACCCTTATAATCAGTAAATGCTTCTGGCAGGTTATTTGCAATATGTTGCAAGTTTATGATTTTCTGAACTTGTTGTTCAGTCTCTAGAGTACGTGGATCTGAGGGGGAAATGCCTTCGACATTCCAGATGATTTCCTGGCATTCGTTTTGGTACTTGAAATCTCCCCCTAATGCCGGAAAATGGTCCTCATTAAATATGCAGTCAGCGTATCGGACCGTGAATAAGTCCCCTGTAAGAGGCTCGAGGTAGTTGATAATTGATGGAGATTGATATCCCACATAGATACCAAGTTTCCTCTGTGGACCCATAGAAGTACGCTTAGGCAGTGAGATCGGTACGTATACAGCGCAACCAAATTTTCGCAGATGGAAAATATTTGGCATATTCCCACGTACTAATTGCAATGGGGAGACTACATGATATGCAGTTGGTCGCAATTGAATTAAGTCAGCAGCGTGTAAGACTGCATGACCCCAACATGAAGTTGGTAGATTGCAATTTTGTAATAACGGTCTTTGCAATGAGTTTAATTCTCTTAATAAGAGATTCTGCTAAACCATTTTGTGTATGGACATATGGGACAGAGTGCTGAACTTGAATTCCTAAAGCCATACAATAATCGTTAAAAGCCTTTGAGGAAAATTCAGCAGCATTGTCCATTCGAATTGATTGAATTTGATGTCCAGGATGATGTGCTCTAAGTCTAATAACTTGAGCAATAATTTTTGCAAAAACATGGTTACGTGTGGACAAAAGACACACATGAGACCATCGAGTAGATGCATCTATTAGAACCATGAAGTATCTGAACGGTCCAGACATTGGTTGTATGGGGCCACAAATATCTCCTTGAATTCGTTCAAGAAATTTTAGTGGCTCATTTTGGATCTTTGCACATAAAATCTGAAGATTTTGGGAATTTAGCAGTATTCAACTCATGACCTTTAGAATTGCTGATAATTTTTTGCATCATCCCTATACTAGGATGGCCAAGGCGTTCATGCCAAATTTTGAATGCGTCAACATTCTGAAAAATTACCTTGTATGCAACATGCGGTACGGGTTTGATGTATGTGTAGTACAATCCGGACGGAAAAGAGAGAATTTTCTCAACAATTCGTTTGCCATATCCGTTATTTTTAGTAACAAGGAGAATTTCCTCATTATTGTCATCACGGGTTTCTATATGAAAACCATTTTGACGAATATCTCTATAACTTAACAAGGTACGCTTTGAATCGGGATACAATAATGCATCCTCAATTATAATTTGGGTACCCATGGGGAGTACAATAGTAGCACGGTCAGAGCCAACTATCGTAGCATCGCGTCCGGCGATTGTCAAAACATTTCCTTGTCTTTTTGTAAGAGTTTGAAAATACTTTGTTTCTCTAAGTATAGAATTAGTGGTACCACTGTCCACTAGGCATAATTCCTCCTCCATCAAATTTACCCCCGTAGAAACTATATATAAATAAAGAATTTGATGTGAAACTCTTTGATGATATATAGAATACATACGTTATTTATTGAATATCAAATGTGTATATTACATTTATTGGATATTCAAACCAAATACTGATGACATTATTAAATATGTACAACACATAGGACATAAATTATTTTAACTATTATAATCACTAGGACATAAAGACACTAGAATCTAAAGGATTGAGAGCATATTCAAAGTCTTCAAATATGTCGTTGGATGCATATTCCACGATCATATTCCCCGTATCAGCAAGATCCTCGCCTCCTCGTATGTTGCTGCTGCTTGGTTCCATTGGAACTTGTTGCGAACAACCAACCTCATTCCTGGTGGTGTCAGGTCGAATGTTGAAGTGAGCTTCATACTTCTGTCCTGGTGCAGCACGTCCGCGACCCATAGACTTTAAGTAGAGATCAACAAGATGACTTGGGGTACGATATTTCTTTGTAATATGGCTATAACAACCACACTTCTGACACACAGGTTTGTCATTCCTGTTTTTGGAAATGTTCTTACCCTTGTTGGGAACACGAGTTTGGGATTTCTTATTGCGTCTGCGTTGTTTTTTACCTTTCTTGGAATTTTCCTGAGGATGAGTCTTAGAAAGTCCACCATCAAATTTGGGTTTATTCTGAGTGTAAGCATGTACTTCAGGCAATGGAGCAGACCCTACGGGGTGCTGCTGATTATTCCAAATCATAAGTTCATAATGTTTTTCGGCCTCAAGTAAAGTTTGTATAAGCTCAGAATAAACCTGGAAACGCCTTTCACGGTATTGTTGTTGAAGAATCCTTTCAGAGGGAAGCATAGTAGACAGAGTCTTCTCTATTTTATCCGCATCTGTAGGTTCTTTCTCGTAGAATTGCAACTTTGAGCAAATCCTATGAACAGCATGGTTGTAATCACTCACAATTTTAAAATCTTGTAAGCGAAGTTGCGTCCACTCATAGTTGGCCGCAGGCAGGACAAGTGCCTTTTGTTGTTCATAGCGTTGCTTAAGAGAATTCCATAGATTTCGTGGGTTCTCTTTCAACAAGTATTCAGCCTTGATCATCAAGAGGTGCAACACCCTCTTCGGGTGGTAACACAGCTCGATAAAGTCCACGGGACGCAAGACTAACCTTTACGTCCATAGCCCATGTGGGATAATTGTGGCCGTCTAGAGCAAGCAAATCAAACTCTTTGACGGTCATTGATCCTACACGAGGCAAACCATCAAAACATTTTAAGTTATTAAAATATTGTGGTGTGTTATAGTTATGGGATGCAAGATAAAGCCAAGATAAATCTGGTATTATTAATGGTGTAAAAATCTCATGTGCATAATAAAATAATGGAGGTAGTCACCATAAAAGTGTAGACCTTAAATTAGGCATAGTCTGTATTACCAGTAGATGCCAAGTAATTATGCAAGTTGTATAAACACGTCTTAAGGTAGTCATAAAAAATGATGTAGACCTTAGTCAATTCGCAAACGAATTGGGTACGCACGTTGAGGATAGTCACTAAGTTATGAACTTAGTGTAGATCCCACAGTAGCAACTATGGTGCTACCTTGTGTATGACCAATAGGAATGTGAATTAATGGTAGTCATCTTTGTAAAAAGATGTAGACCAAATGTTCTCATTTGTAATGTTGGGTACGCACGTTGAAGATAGTCACTAAGTGTTTACTTAGTGTAGATCCCACAGTAGCAACAATGGTGCTACCTTGTGTATGGCCAACAAACAAATAGAGAACATGCGCGTTATACAATTGATGAGAAAATTTACATAAAATATCGCATCCATTATTTAAGCGCGTAGTGCTTTAAAGTCAAAAGCATAAAAACGGCTTAAATAAAATGATCGATTGCAAAATTGATTAATGAATAAATAATTTGCAAGATCATGGTCGTAATAACAAGGATATTATTTATTGGATTTGTCATACATACAGGGACAAATACTTTGAATAATATCATAAATGGATATTTTACAATGATAAAATATCACAAGTACAACTATAGTTAAAGTCAGCGACTAAACACAAGAGTACTTAATTTTACAGCATATAATTATAACAGACTAACAGAGTCTTATACGAATTAATGCTGAAATGAAATAAATAAAACAGGAGTCACTTGGGCCAAAAGAATCAGGAACACATTTTCGGCCCAGCCTGGCCCATTCGAGTGCACAGTGGACAGCAGTGAGGGAGGGCAGGGCGCAGGCCATTTGGGCCGGCCCATTTGCGCGTGCGGGCCTTTAAAAGCAAGGAGCAAGCGGCGGTTAGGGTTTCAGCCCTAACCACTCGCCGCCGCAAACCACTTCTCCGTCGCCCTCCACTGCGCCACCGCTGCTTGTCTTCAGTTCGAGGAAGAGTCCCTGTCCTCCTGGGAGAAGAAGCCGCTGCCACCGCTTGCCATGTTGAGCACTTCCACCGACGGGAGGCCGAGCACGGCCGGGTTCCATGTCCCCCGGCAGATCCCCGGGCGCCTGTCCACGGCAGCCACCCTACGGCCGAGAAGGCGGCGAATCGTGGGGGCGTGGTGGCTGTGCCCTCAGTCGTAGTTGGAGGCACCGTTAGGAGAGCCTGAGCCTTCATGCGGGCGACAGCTTCAGCGCGTGTCGCGGCCGAGGAAGCGGCCGTCGGTGCTGGAGTCATCCAGGGAAGGGGCAGCGCCACCGATGGAGGAGCCATTGGGGTGGTCGCCGCCGGAGGAGTAGCCGAGGGTCCGGCCACGTCAAAGAAGCTGTACAGCGGGACGCCGGTGCTGGCCACGCGCGTGACGCCGGGGTTGAAGAGGTTGCCGACGCCGGGGGCAGCCAGCATGTCCTCGTCCTCTTCCTCAATCTTCGCGGCGTCAAGCGCGGGAGCAGCCCGCGTGTTCAGAAACCACGGATCGAGCGGGGGAAAGGCGTTGCCTGTCGCCATTGGAGTTGGAGAGGCTGGTGTGGGCGTCGGCAGCGAGTACGAGTACTCGAGCGTGTGCGGGATCGAGGTGAACTCCTTGCATAAGTCACACCAGAAGCGAGGCGGTGATGGTGCCGGCGACATCGGCTCCATGGGGACGTACGCGGCGACTGGCTCGGCAACCACTTCTTCAACGGGCGGCGCCGGGGCTTCAACCGCTGCGGGCGCAGCGTTGCTGGGGCCGGCACCGTCCAAGCCAAGGCGAGGAGATGGTGGCTGGCTCTATAGACGGAGATCGCGTGGAGAAGCATGGCGGCCACTAACTGGAGTCCAGCGGCGGCGAGGAACTGCATTGGAACGGAGGCCACGAACAATGAGTCAAGAGGCGGCCGAAGGACCATGGCCATGACCATGGGCACCGTTATGCGGCGTAACACGAGGCCCAAGGCGCCGAAGACGCCTGGCGTTGTCCATGGCGGCCATGGTGGCGGATCGGGCCCTGGCGAACTCCACCGACGCGCGAAGAGCGAAAAAACAGCTTGATTTAACAACATGAGACGGTAAGTCTATCTTCGCCATGCTTACCGATGTGTGTTCAGAGGCCTTCGTTGCCTCGCTTCGTCGTTTTTGTCTTGTCCGAAGAGAGCAAATCTTGCGACGTGTTGAAAGTGAATGAAAATGAACAAGATTTGGGAACAACTAACTGCTTTCATTGATCTCTTAGATATATATACAAAGTGAAGGGGTGTGTCCGTACGGTGACAATGGTTAACTGTCTATACTAATCCTAACTGCCTCTATCAATGGATGAGATCATCCCTGTGAAACGATGTCGTTTGGATGGATGTGTCCCTTCGTCCATTCGGCCAGGGGGTGACGTTTCACAACAATGATGATGGCATTTCATAAAGAGTTAAATGCATGGGTGATCCATCAACTTGCGCTCTAGTTTCACTTAGGTCCATCAACTCTGAAAGTGGATTTTTGGGTCCATAATCTTTGTTAGTGGCGCATTCCTAACCCATACCCCTTTTGTTTCAATTTTTTAACCGACGTGGTACCTCCGGGTCCAGGTGGACGCCGCACACACGCATGCATGTGCACGTCGCCATCTTGGCGTAAAGATAATGGATCACGCCGCCGCTGCTGCCGCCGCCGCTTCTTGCCGTCTGCCGCCGTCCCCGCACCGCCACCACCCGCAGCCTCTGTCACTCTTCATCGTAGCGTCGCCCACGCCCGCCACCGGCTACCGGGGCGGCGGAGGGACGAGGCATATCTCGAGTAGATGTCGTCGTCGGTGTCGGGCTCGGCCGTGAGCTCGACGGCCGCCACGCAAAGCACGCAAGACGAACGGCGAGACGCTGCGATGCCCGTGGCGGCAGGTGTCCACGGGCCGCAGCTACCGTGATGATCGGCGCGGGCCTCGCGGGAAGTAGTAGACGACGGCGCCGACGGAGGCACGACGACATGGGAGCCCACGCACACGCTTACATACGCCTGCGGGTGCACGCCGTGCCCTCGGTGGCTCTTTTCGCTTCGGGCGACTCTCCATCGGCCTCGTCCCTCGCGCTCCTCGGTGCATGTGGTCGCGCGATTGCCTCCGCACCGTCGCGGTCGCCCGGGGCACGACGGTGGTGCTTTCCATCCACCGGCCAAGCGCACGCCTCCACTCCGCCGTGGACTACCTGCTCCTCCTCTCCCGTGGCACCGTCCTCCACCACGGTTCGCTCGCGCATCCTCAACGCCGCCTCCTTCGGCTCTCCCAAGGCCTCGCTCGCCCCGCGCAGCAGCTCAACCCACTCGAAGTTCGCCCTTGAGGTCCTCGACCAGCTCTCTCATCCCACCCCCTCTACCCTTGAACCCAAGCCAACGACGCAAGAGTTCAACTCGCCGTCATCAAGCCACCACCACGAGATGGCCACGGCGACAACGTCGTCTACTGGTTCGCCGTCGTCGAGGCTGCACGAGTTGGTGGTACTGTACAAGACGGCGTGGAAGGTGGTGTACCGAAGCAAGCAGCTGCCTCTCACCAACTTCCTAGAGGCCGTGCTTGTGGGCATCTTCTTTGGCACGATCTACATCCATGTCGGTTACTGGCGAGGCCGCAAGACGCACAAGCGATCGGGCCTGTTTCGCCTTCACGCCACGTTCCTCACCGACTTCCACGACCGAGATGTTGCCGACGTTCGTGATGGAGCGCCCATCGCCCCGGTGGAGACGGCGGCAAGATCTGCATTGCCGCCGTCGAGACGTGGGGGACGCCGCGCCGGTGTTCCCGCCGTATTTTCTCGTGTGGCGCCGCTTACTACCGTGCGCGTCTACTTCCTCGTGGGGCTCTGCTTTCGTCGGCGGGCGATTCGCGGCGCGTTAAATCTGTGGTGTGGGCGGCGGTGGCGAGCCGGTTCTTGAACAGAACAGCTTCTCGAGCCGCTGAGCTTCGGCTGAGCTCCGGTGGCGCAAGAAAGTCGGACATGTTAGTGACGACGATGTCGAGGTATCGGAACGCGCAAAGTTGCCTAAGCTCGCAGAACGCCATCGTCGTGAGGCATTGTATCCGATCTCCACCGCTTCCGGTGGCGCGATGGCGCCGAGCTCGAAGGAGAGCACTAGTCGCCGCGTTCCGCCGAGGTGTAGGAACCGCAGCGAGCGGAGCTGTCCGATCTCGACGGGACGCTCGTTGAAGAAGCCGCCGCCGAGGTTGAGCCGTTTGAGCCGACGCAGCTTCGCCGAGGGTCGCACGACAATGGGTCGACGGCGCCTCTGTGAGGCATCGAAAGCACGGTGAGCGCGCCACCGAGAGCCGCGACGCCGTCGGGGAACGTGTTGTTGAAGAAGTTGTGGTTGACGCCGAGCGACTCCAGCCGCCGGAGTGGAACACCGCCGCGACCGGAACTCCCCGCAAACGTGTTCCCACAGAGGTTGAGCGACGCTGTGGTGGCGCGCAACAGATTTCGCCCGCGCCGCAATGGCGGTAACGGCACACCTCTCGCGACGCCCGCAGATGGCGCTCGCCCCGGCGCCAGGCAGGGGCGCGCCGCTCGCGCACTCCACGGTGACGGTGATCGGCTTTCGCGCTACCAGAAGCCGCGGGCAGCGGCGCGGGCTCCTCGTGGTGCTGCGTCTTGCCGTCGCGCGCGCGCCGCCTACTTCCCACCGACCACACGCAGCGCGCGGCTGTGGACCTCGCGCAAGACGTGGCGCGCGCGTCTTGCCTATCGTGCGCTTGCGTGGGCGTGGGCGTGGGCGACGCCCGATGAAGAGCGACGGAGGAGAGCAAGGCGACGACGCCGGGGACGGCGACGGCCAGAAGAAGAAGAAGAAGAAGAAGTTTGCAAAGCAATGGCAGCCCACCGTTGTCTTTCACCAAGACGCCGACGCATGCATGCACATGCATGCGTGTGTGCGGCATCCACCTGGACCCGGAGGTGCCACGTCGGTTAAAAAATTAAAACAAAGAGGATATGGGTTAGGAATGTGCCACTAACAAAGATTATGAACCTAAAAACACACTTTCAGAGTTAATGGACCTAAGTGAAACTAGAGCGCAAGTTGATGGACAACCCATGCATTTAACTCTTTCGTAAAAGTCCAAGCAGGACATGATGATCATAGATATTATGATACAGATTAAGAGTCGATAGTTAAATATGATAAAAATAACTAATTACACAGATTAAAAATACAGATTGACTCAAAGAAGTTCCTACCATTTGATAACTTTGTACCTGATAAATATGTGCTAATGATGGATTAATTAGGCTTAATATCATACTTAGAACAACTAGGAAAGTAATTTGGCAGAGGAGAGCATCCAAACGTCCGATGCCCTTAGAACAACTAGGGTGGCAAATGGGGCTCTAGCCCCCTACCGATCCTAGATACGTGGAGCCCTCCTAAACGTGGAGCCCTCCTAAGCCCTCTCTTAAAATTTTATGCATATATGTATTAGGTAGGAAGAGCTAAGGTTAAGAGAAAATAAAAAAGCATCTATTCTTTTGTTCAGCCCCTCCTAAATTTTTTTAGGGCTTCGTCCCTGAAAGTAGGATAAGCAAGAATATAAAAAATATTCTTCAGAATAGCGGCATACAAAATTAATAAGAAATGCAAAATGAAGAAAAGGGCACCTAATCTCACCTCTTTCTTCCCAATAGAATGAACTAATATGGATTCTGCAAGCATGTTTCAAAACATTCCAACACATGAGGTATATATAGGAAGCCTAATGGGAAACTCGTGATCTTGATGTACAGAGATGGTCTAGAGTAACAATGGGCATCTATAACACATTTTTTTACCAAACGGTATGGATTACGTGAGGGACGGACATCCCCACAGAACAGAATCAAGAGCACCATCCGATGTGAACAACCTCTCACAGTCTCACATTAGCAGAGAGGAAACCAGTTGTGCGTCAGTGCATGTTAACCCTCAATCTCTAAATCATGAATCACAGTCACGAACAATAACATGACTCACAGGAAAGGATAAACAAGAACACAGTTTGTGACACGAAAGGCAACCTTGTTCATGCATCTCTGTTCCATTCCATAAAGATTAGTTCCATACTGCGCATTTTCACTTACACAGATTATAAGCTACTACAGGGTACTAGAAACAACAAGATCAGATAGCTCCTTGTAAACCAAACTCATCTTTTGAGAAAAATCCACAGGAAACTGCTAGTATGAAGCAATGAGGTGAGCAGCTTACCCTTGTCCTATGCTCCAATCTCAAAGGTTCTCCATCTGGATATTGCTCTTGAGTGGCACGTACTCCCCAAGGTACCCTCCAAGGTGCTCATACAGTGCAGTCCGGTCAATCTGCTGGTTGTGGAAGGCCTTGCAGGCGTAGTAGAAGACGCTCTGCACGAGCAGTCCCAGCAGATTGACGCAGACAAGAACGCACAGCAGCACGGCGCCGACAAGCAGCCGCCCGGGCAAGGCTAGGCCGAAGCTCCCCTCCTCGGCGCGCCCCTTAACGACGGCGGCACGGAACAGCAACGAGGTGACGCCGCAGACCGCGAAGTAGGAGACGACGAGCGTGGCCGCGGTGCCGGTGCGGCCCTGGAGCAGCTGCTTGCTCTTGGCCATGGCGGCGAGCCCGCAGAGCGGCTCGAGCACGGAGATGACGCTGGCGAGGTGCCACAGCGCGGAGATGTAGACGTGGATCCCGAGGAAGACGAAGACGACGACGACGAGGAAGAGGACGAAGGAGAGCGAGGGCGGCGCCGACTCGGACGCGTTGGGGATGAAGACGATGATGAGCAAGAGGACGGTGAGCGCGAAGACGAGGTGGTAGGCGAGCATGAGGAGGGAGACCCAGAGGAAAGTGCGGAGGAGGCGGGGCAGGATGGGGGGCAGCGCGGCGAGCGAGGAGGAGATGGACGCGGGCTTGGCGGCGTAGAGCGAGGCGACGGTGAAGACGGCGGCGGCGGTGGAGAGGAGGGAGAAGGTGAAGAGGACGATGAGGTAGAGGAACTGGTAGGCGAAGAGCCTGAGCCACTGCGCAAGCTCGTTGTGGGTGGCGCCCTGGATGCGGCGCAGGATGGGGTGGGTGAAGAGGGAGTGCGCGAGCACGGCGAAGGAGAGCGGGAAGACGAGGCAGGCGGTGAGCAGCGCGAAGGTGCGGGGAGCCGCGCGCGGGATCGACGCCGACACGCGGACCAGCTCCGCCGCGCCCAGCGCCGCGAGGTCGGTCGACGCCAGCTCCATCTCCGCAGGTTGTGCGGCTTGTGTCGGCCGGCCCGGTTGATTTGGGGGCGATCTGGCGAGGTCTTGCGGGGTCGTCCGACCGGCTGGGTTTGGGGGAATTTGGCGGAGTTTGTGGGGTTCACGCGCGAGCGCAAGGCGGGTCCGCGGGTGTGCCGCGGCTGGTGGTGGAGGAAGGCACGGCCCGTGGAATCGGGGAAAGGAACCAGGGGCTGCGGCGCTGCGCGCAGCGGAAGTTGGGTGCCTGGGTGGGGATCCGCCGTGTGGCCAAGTGTGTGCGGCCAGCGGCGGCGGGCAGGCAGCGGCGATCTAGCCACGACGCGCGCCTCACGTGGCTCCGTCGCTATGCGTTAGCCTTGTGGGCCCCTGGTGAGAAGTGGACTGGAGTTTGCGGCTTGAAGAGGCCGCGGCCCACGGGTGACTTCGACACGAAGTATCTGAAAGACTGAAACTGCAGTAGGAAACCACGAGCGTGCCGTGCCTTCGTGGGCTACACTGGAGCCTATCTCGGCAGAAAACTAACACGGTAGATTCTTTTTCCATTTTATTATACATCTCAGTTTCTCAATTTCGCATATAGACCCTTTTTTTTGTCACACACACAGAGAAAAGGAGACCTCTTTTTTTTCAAGTCTGTACAGGATCTAGTTAGTCTGGACACGGGTTTCTGAGAGCTTTTGGGTACACACGCCTTTCGCGCTATGTCTACACCGGGAAGCATCACTGCTTCCTTGCTAGCGTTCGGTACTTCGGTTCTCTGGCATGCTGAATATGGCCACATGTCGCGAAGAGCTAGCACGACCAAGCCGCGCCGCCTATCGTTTCTTTGCCGGCACAGCTGACAACGAAACGTATTCGTTCAGTTGGCTCTTGAATTGCTCCTGCGCCTTCTCAAGCTCTTGCCGTAGATTCTGTTCCTGTTCGGCACAAGGACGCCAGGTTTCGTCAGAGTCATAGTCGAGTGAAGATGCATTCTTATATATGTGCTCTAATGATCATCATCACACTGCACAGGGTGGGCAGAGAATTTACCTTGAGTCGTAGTTCCTTCTCTGCCATCTCAAATTCTGAGCACCTACATACAGAGAGAAAAAAAATGCAAAGCAAAACACGAGTACTTAGAAGCTTTGCCAAAACCACTATATAGGAAAAGGATGACACCAAAAAGATTGTTAGGCTCACTCTTCACGAAGCATCCGGTTTTCCAACTTCATGAATTTAAATTCCTTCAGCTCTCGCTCTCCCATATATTTGGATACCTGTTTTGTTCAGATTGCATAAGAATCAAGGCGACAAAGTACGTGCACCAACAAGGTACTAGCAAGGACGAACAGCAAGGTGGTTGTCTGTACTCTGTACTAACCTGATCAGTAGCGGAGCTGCTGCCAACCAAATCCTGTGTAGCCTTCTTTTTAGACGCAACCGTCATAGTAGCATCGTCGTTCATCCTTTTTCTTGTCTCTACCGAATCGGTGCCAGGCGCCATGGAAGGCGATTTTGTCTGGTTGACTTGCATGGTCTGCACGTTTGGCGAGGAGGACGGGGAGTAGCCCATAGGCGCTCCTGGTGCAACAGCCTCTGTTTTGACAGGTGCTGAGTGGAAACCAGGGGGCGCAAAGGCGATTGGAACTGCATTCACGTAGCTGCCGTGCGATCTCAAGGGTTGCGTCAGAGCAGGAGCAGGTGCACTCCTCTCTGATGGTTCAGCGGCGCCATTCGCTATAGGCAGCATTACTGGAGGAGGAGGAGTGGGAGCTGCACTCACGCGTGGCATTTTCACGTATCCAATCTTCTCACTGTAAAGATCCCTGAGGAAGAATCGAGGCATTTACATGGTGATATTTGAGGCGAAGCAAGAACTGGTGTCAATAGATAGATTTGGGAAATTGGGAGGAACAGGTATCAAGAGCCTGGAACTTACCAGTACTCGTTAGTCATTTCCTTCAGGCGGTTGATCAGCCTCTGAAACAGCTGTGACTTCTCAAAGTCCTGTTTGTCATGAGTGGGCTTGATGAAGTCTACCTCCAATACTCCAGAGACGCTTCTACCTTTGCTGCTCGCAGTACTCAGAACTCTATGAAATGGCTGCAGTAGATTTTAAACAAAGATAATCATGTAAATCTTATTTTTATGTGTATGCATCCTTAAACAAAGTGAATCAATGCAAGGGGTCAGGGAGCTCACCAAAATGAGGCGATTCTTATGATAGATATTAAATCCGTGCACGCTAATAGTTGGGGTACCCTTTAAGAATCCAATAGTTGTAAGGACCTCAGCCTGAGTCAACCAAAGAGAGTGCATGCAAAAAGGAGAAACAAGAACAAGAATATGAGACTCTTAATTCATACAGTATAAAGTGTAAACCAACAAGTTATGTGGTGAGGCTAAGAAAAGATAAACCAAGGCAAACCTCTTTTATTCCGCAACTTTGGGGTTTATAACTGATGCATTCAGGATATATTAGGTCAGCGGCAATGCGATGACGCTTAACTTCTTGCCCTCGAAGTATGATCCTAAAGTAATCTGGTAGCTGTAGATACAACACAGAAGCATACACCTGCAGAATGCTATGTCAGCAACCAACTCACTGGTGTTGTGCAGGAGTGTTAAACTATATGATGCTCACCCTAAGAGAATAGCGCAGTCGATTTGCCAAATGGTTCTCATTAGCCCTTTTTACAGCATTACTAATTTCTTCTGGATTTGGTGCTCCACTAATCATAATATCCTGAAATACAAACAAACAACAAGAACTTTGATGAGCAACCCAGCAGGGAACACCAAAAATCTGTGAGAACGTACTCTGACAGTATACAACATAAACAACTACAAGAAAATAAATTCCTATTTATTGAAAAACAATCAACAAAACACAACAAATTTTATAAGATCGGTTTTACATTGTTGGCAACAGTATTCCAATAGACGCAATCATCAGAGTTAAGGATGTTACTTTAACAATAAAAACAATAATTAATTATGTTAAATCATTGAAGTGGTATATTTGATGGTTACCTCCGGATTCGTGTCAAAGTCGAGCTCCAAATTACCATCACCGTTGGACCATAGATTGAACACTATAATCTTGGTGCCATGTGGACCAATGTCACAGAACTGCTCATCAACCATAGATTGGAACAACCATTAGCATTTTAGATAACATATATATTACTAACAAATACTAAATGAGGTTGTAGTAGCTACATCAAACTGTTGAATTTTACTATTTTAAATGTTTTTAAAACACAGTTGCCATGCATTTATATGGAAAACAATTTATCCAGCTTATACCTTCAAGTCTAAGTTTGTCAGTTTTATAACCTAGTGTTTTCTTAGAGTAAATAAAACATTGTATCTCTAGACTTCAAACGGATGGCAGGTTTAGCATACATTCTGCATAAGCTCTTCTTCTGTTGCAAAAGGGGACCATTTCAACAACACTGACAAATTTGAGGAGAATTGCTCCGAACCATGACGCTCCAATCGTTGAGTTTGTCCTTTCATTAGATTGCATTTATAATCCACCTAAGAAGAGAAAATGTATCATCAGAAACAAGGGAAGTGGTGCCAATGCCAAACAAATAAAAAAAATCACACAACATACCATAGGAATTACAACATCTGTATGTCCAGTTTCCACCAAGAAAGTGTAAGAGAGGAGACCAATGGATTGTGTAGGCCCACTGAAAACAAGTAATAACTTGCATTATTTCAATTGACAAAAAAATGTGGTTCACAAAAGGAAAGGAATTTAAGTGAGGTTATATGGTACCTGCTCTTAGTGCAGCGAGTGAAAACAATAGCATCTGCCCCGAGCCGCATTGTGCTAGTCTTAAATCCATTTCCATCTAATCAAAGTGATAAATGCCAAAATGTTAGGCAATGGTTTCAGGGGATGACTTGCAGATTATAAAACAAAAGTTGGCAATACATTGTCCAATCGAAGATCCTGATTGTCTCTCTGAAAATCCAAAGCTCATGCACCGCCTCAAAGAATCAGGATCCATGCCTCCACCATCATCTGTATGGTAGCCGGAAATTACGCACTCTGTCAGTTTTAAATTCATATATACGTGTATCCATATTTGCCTAATTTTTTAAAGTAAGCTTCATTATAGTGCAAGCATGAGCAAACTCTCTAGTTCCTACAACCTCCATAAAAAACCGTGAAGTTTATAAGTTTGTATTTTGGTTTATTAATCCAATCAAATATCATTTAAAATAATGCTATCACATTAACTATAATATAGCAATCAGAACCTTGAATTAGTAAAGCTGGTGATCCATTCCGTTTGTCGATGACTTTGTCCAACAATATTGTTGTAGCACCACCAGTTTCTATCTGTTTGACAAAAAAAAATCCAGTCACACATTTACCTATGAATAATCAAAGTGTATGGCTTAACAATAAATCTGTTTAAAATTAAAAAAAACAATAAATATGTTTAATTACCTCATCCACCGCATTATCCAACAACTCTGCCACGGCTGTAACAAGGCAAAGAGAATAAGACACAATGCAACAATAATTAAGATTACAGTCTAAAACCACACAAAAGCGTACCTCCGAACGGCCATTTATGTGAAGTAGCGTTGAAGTGGAGAAATTCAGGGTGGACACACATGCGATTCTGAAGACCTATAAGGAAGCACAGTGATCAACATCGAGCGTAAGAGGTATACTAGCTACGGAGAATTAATAGAATTCACACGAAAAACTTCAGCATTACGACATACCCAGAGGCTGTGGCGCAGACCTCCGCGCCGCTGCATCATAATCGCCAGCGCCCCAGAACTTCCTACTCAGCCGTGGTGGTGGTGCAGAGCAAGGTCGACGAGCCGAGGTACCCTCGAGTGCCTCGTCGGCGCTAATGGACCGGTCGCTGACGCCACCCGATAGCTCCGAAGCGGCCTGGTTCAGGACGCATGCCGCTTGAGTCTGAGTTTGCGGTAACACTCGAGTGCCACCGCGCTCCAATGACAATGTTGTTGGCTGACAAGCGGAGGGGCCGCGGAGGTTCCGCTGGATGGTGGTGGCCACGATAGGGGAGGCGAAGGGCTTGATGTCTCTCTCCGCGTCCATGTAGTCCGTCGACACTTCCTCGAGACGGTTGCTGTTCAAGTGAGAAGCGGTGGGAGTGATTAGTGAGGACATGCACATGCGGTGCTAAGGATGCGGGTGGGTTCGGATCGGGTGGAGTCTCCGCGGAAATTGCAAACCGATTGCAACCATCAGGATACGGTAAAATCAAAGCCCGAATGCCGAAAAGAGATACATACACATAACATGTATAAACGCAACAAATTTATTTTCTGAGTCAATAAATAAATTTAATAATCTAAGTAAACAAATTATTATTAGTATATTATAAAACATGAGTTTTAATTTCAAAATTCGGATATCCATTGGATATCCACGGTGGAAAACCAAACTACGACATTTACCGAAAACCGTGGGTGAAAAACCATCCCAAACCCGAAAAAAATCGGAATCCGCAGAACCCAAACCCACGGATATCCGCCCAAACCCGATCCGTTTCCTTATTAATAAACCAGTAAAGAAAATTACAATAACTACGAAAGCTAGCTCAAAAAAAAACAAAGAAGTAACTACGACATTTAGAAAAAAGAAAATTAAACCAGAGCAAAGCTAGCTCAGTATTGGAAGAAATCCATCCAGAAAACAAAATCAAAACAAAATCAAAACAATGTCTCGCCGTTCAACACGTTATGACGAGTCCTTAGATCATGTCCCCACCTCCAAATCTAGGTGCCTAAATTTTCTGGTGTATGAATTGTTTGACCAAACTTTGTCAAAATTTAGCAAGAAAGTGAAAAGAGAAATATAACTATTTCAACCATTAGCTACCAACTAAACGAGTACCAAAATCCTTAGAGCTTGCCAAATTTCAGCAAGGTTAAATTGTCACAAACCAAATAAGCCATTCATTATTTCTCAACACTATTTAGTCCTTTAGATTAGATTTTTTTTAGGCAAACAAGAGAAGTAAAGCACCCCTACTGAAATTTTATTTTATTAAAAAAACAAAGCAACAATACAAAGAAATGAAGCTAAGAAACAAGAAAGAGAGAAAGAAAAATGAGAAAGAATGCAATCAAGCTTCTAGCCATAGACTAATAAAGGGGAATTATTTCTTCTTCTCCCGATGGATAACCATGGCAAACTCTTAAGAGAGAGAATTGGGATTTATGACCAATATCCTACTTTCCTCTCCTTCTCTCTAATCTCTCCACTTCCATTACCAAATTCTCCATTACATGTTTGCTCAGTCTGCCTAATTTGTAACCATTGCCCCTTCACTTGATGAAACATAGCTCCGCTACCACGCACCCAATTGTGTCCCATGGACGTTCTCTTGCAGAGCCCACCGCACTTCTAGCCTTGCCGTCTCGCCCCTAATAGCCATCACAACTAGGTGGAACTTCTCTTCCCTTGTCCTTGAACCTAAAAGGTATTGTGAACTCTAATCCCTAACCTTAACCCTAATCCTAACCCCAAACCTTAAATTGAAACACTAACCTTGTCGTAGACGAAGGTGGAGTCACCGAAGATGGAGAAGATGGTATCAGATGTCGTCGGAGTTCGATGAGAGGGCTAAAAACCGTCGAAGGTGGAGGTGGTAGGATCGGATCTCGCTAGAGTTGGAGAAGGGGAAAAGAGAGAGGGAAAGAGAGAAATAGTCTCAAGGAAGGAGTACTAGGATAAAATATAGCTTTCCCTTTTTACCCCCGTGGTTCGGTCAGATAAAAGCCAAAATTTGCCGACCTGTAAATCGACGTGTCCTAGAACATCCAAATAAGCATAAAGGGAATAAAGAAAGACAAAGCTAACATTTTAATAGTTTAATTTATTTATTAGCTAAGACATATATAATCTATAAACTTTTAAGTGGGTTGTTCAAGAGAGAGCATGAATGTTACATCATTGAGCATTTAAGTAAGAGAGTCCCAAACTCCATTGGAAACAATTATTCCTAGCCGCTTAATAAGTATCTTCATCAGGTTATTTAGAGCCCAGCTAAGCGTTCATCAGCAACTCAGCACCCAATGCATAGGCTCCAACCTTTTTTTTTTTTACTTTGTTATCCATTCTAAATTGAAAACTGAAACAATAGCAAAAGTCGTATTTCACATAGATTCAGTGCTACAGTACCTCGTGATAGGACGGAAAATGGCAGGGTGCTGCAGCTCGAGAAAGGAAAGAAGCCCAAAGTCCGGCAATTTATTATTATTTTTTACTTTAGAGACCATCTTTCATCTTTCATGAGAATAATCAGATCACAATTTACCAATTAGCTCAGATGACAAATGTATTAGATGTCCATTCAGTTAGCATGGTTAATATTGGTTAAAAAAAATCATTCAAGCATCGGCCGCTCGACCTCCAAAGACCGCTTCACGCCTGAAGAACTATCGTCGTTGGGCGAGCGCGTCAACTCCGACGCGGAGCGCCGCGCAACCGCGATGGCAACCGTCCATGCATAAAGAACAGTTGAAAATACAGAGATCCTAGAGAAGCGGAAGGGTCCTAAATATAGATTAACTTTGAGGATGGAAGACAGAGAGAAGCAAACATGAAGAAGGAACACAGCCAAATCATGTCTCAACTTGAGGATGGAAGACAGAGAGAAGCAAACATGAAGAAGGAACACAGCCAAATCATGTCTCAACTTGAGGAAGGAAGATAGAGAGAAGCAAATATGAAGAAGGAACACAGCCAAATCATGTCTTTCAAGAACAGGAGAGATAAAAAAGGCAAACACACTCTAAACAAAAAAATAATAATCTTACCTCTGGAATGCAGTTCAATCTTGATCTTTTCCCTCTGTAATACAGTCTTTTCTTTTATCCTTCCAACTGTATGTAGTTTGGTATAGATTGCTAGATCAGATAAAAGAAAAGACTCCAAGGCTTTGAATGGTCTTAGTATGACTAGATCTTCTTTCTTCTTGCCTTCCAGATCTTACTTTTGATATGCATCAGATGAAACAACCCCAAGGTTTTTAAGGGTTCTTGATATGATCACTCCTTCAATGCCAATTTGCTTTTGGCACTTCACCTTGATGATATGATCTCTCGGAGTCCAAGCGCGAGGCAATCAGGACGCTCTTCCCGGCAGGCTACGCGATTGAGGGCATCCAGCTGGTGGAGGGGGTTGACCTCGAAGTTTAGCCTACCTCTGGGTACCCGCTCTAGGTCATCCAATCGTTGCCCATGGTCTAGTTTACTAGCTCGCTGTGGCTCAGCCCGTTGTTCCTTTTAGTCCCTCTTGTGGTTTGTGGTAGTAGCCAGGCTTCGTCGTAGTTTTCTTTAGTTTTTTCGCTTATGTTTTTCTTCCTTCTCCTCGCCTAGGAAACCTTTGATTACCCAGTGTTGAGCCGTTTGTTGTTTGGTTCGGTGTTGTCTACTTCCTCTTAATGAAATACATGCTACACGGCACGTTCGCGAAAAACCTTGATGGCAATGACCAAACAAAACCCTAGGAACCTGCTAACATGTAATTCTCTAAAGAAAGGGCACCAGGGAATCCAAGTTCCTAAGTCTTTTCTTGGTAGGAACTAAATATAGATCTGTTGGGAGTCCTATACTAATTAGAATTAGTATCAAACCCAGGGGCGGATTCATATAGAACCATGTGGGTGCAGCCGCACCCAGGCTCAAATGAGAAATACGTTATAGTCCCAGATTCGCCCCCACACCCACCACCCACCGGCCAGCACGCTGGCGCTGCTGGATTGCTGTCCGTGCGGCCAGATGCCTCCACTTAGGTGTCTGAAGCGCTGAAACACCAGGAGAGAGGAGACAGGAGTGCTGCCCTATGTCCCTACCCCTTCCGTGCTTTTGTTCTTAACTTCTTGATCAAGATTCAATGGCAAAATAAGACTTAAAAATTCTCTACTTTCAATTTTCCATTAATCTGACTGTCTGAGTATTTAAATTGATTTCAGTTTGTGGTTCTTACCTTCTTCATTATCTGTTCGGATTCTAGGGATAGTGTCGGAGACCACAAGAAGGGGTACCCTAAGCGAGAACCGAAAATATTGCTTAAGCCTTGCAAAAATCAAAGCCAAAGAACAACCACGAGGTCTCGGCAGATTCTCCGACTCGCCCAAGGCTTGCGCCGAGGCCTCAGACGAAAGGCCAAAGCCCTCCGCCCCGCCGAGGCCCTCTCGTCGAGGCCCCGCGCCGCAAGGCCTCGAACGGGATACCAATTCTCCGATTCACCCGAGGCTGGGCTCGGCAACAACCTCGTCACCTCCGTCCCGACCGACTCCTCTGACAAAACGTCACGTCCAGTTAATGCGCCCCACTACTCCCATAGCGTCGGCCCTTGACGTTAGCGCGATCTGAGCGAGAATGACCGACGGGATGAGGGGACCGGGCGCAGCAGGGTTACCGCTTGCTGTGCTCATCGGTGTTTCCCGACGCCGACACCGTCTCGCCCTGTGCTACCTAACTCCTGCGCCAATGACAAAGTTGCGTGGAGGGTCAAGTCCGGGTCCCTGTAGTCTTGGAATCAGCATGAAAGACCAACTGTTCGTCCTCCGCCTCGTCCGAGACCCCTCGGCAGGGCCTCGGACGTACTATTCCTTCTCCGCCTCGGCCGAGGCCGGGCTCGTCCCACATCCTCGTCGCCTCCGCCTCAACCGTCCCTCTGGCGAGCCGTCCCATCCGTTTAAGTGCGCCTGGTCACACCTACTACGTCAGCCACTACTGGCAGGGTACAGCAACAGGGGCGATGGGACAGCGGTCAAATCTCCTTTTTACCATCCCCTACTGACGGTGCAGGGGTTACCGTGCCCTGTGGACATACGCTCCGCACTTTTCCACCTGAACCGGATACGACGCTGACCATCGAGACCCCCGCATCATGCACGGGTCACCTCCGAGGCCTCGACAAAGCAGGCCTCGGCACGATCAGCTACAACACCCGCCAGGCCTCGGCACTCCACCAAGTCAAGAACCCACAAGGCACGGCATGTCTCCTACAGTGGAGGCCATACTGACTAGACGTCAACAAGGACTCCCATGACCTCAACAACCTTAGGCACAGCCAAGACACAGGCGCTTGATCAAGTACCAATTGCCATTCCCAACACCATGCTGCTAGAGGACAGAACTACAGTAGGCTCCACGTGTAGCTCACTCATGTACTCCTGGCTCCCTCCTTGCGGTTATAAAAGGAAGCAGTCAGGGATAGCTCTAGGGGCGAAAAAACATACGAAAGAACCACGCTCTCACACACGCGCAAGCGACACTCTGTAACACACGCTCTCCCAAGCTGCCCGAGAGCAACGCCTCAAGCAGCCCGCATTGTTCCACGCCGAGACCTGGGACTAGCTCCCTCTCTCACCCAGCTTGTAACCCCCTACCACAAGCACTTCGGTGCAAGGAATACAAGATCGATCTCTCAGACTGGACGTAGGGCGCCAATTGCCTGAACTAGTATAAACCTTATGTCTCTTTGCATCACCATCGGGGATTAGGGGCACGCAGTTCAAATTCACTGGTTGGTTGAGGACCCCCCGGTCCGAAACACCGACAGTTGGCGCGCCAGGTAGGGGAATACTGCGTGTAAGCTTAATCATCCAAACAAGTCCCGGATGGAAGACCCCATACGACCACTACATCTCGGCACGATGATCTGGTTCGGGAGCCTAGAGTTCATGTCTCTAGGATACGAGTACGACATGGTACTCCTCCCACCTAGAGCCTCGTCAACCGACGGCGACATCACGCACCAGCAGCCCAGGTGCGGGCGGCGCCCGGGCCGCTGCTCTCGTCGTATGGGGTGATGAAAGAACTCGGCTCCTCAGGAGGTGGCGGGGCAGAGCTTGATGACGGGGCGTCGCTGTGCGCCACCGGCGTCTTTCCCTTGCCCAGGCTTAAGCTATCTGAGTCCCCTGTACCGGGGACTCTGTGCCAACAACGGGCATGGGATACAAAGTGAGCGCGGATCGTCGCCTCGAACTTGCGCTGGTGTCGGGTGGTCCCGCCCACGCTGCGCGCGGCGAAGCGCGACGAGAGCGGCGGGCCCAAGGCGTCGCCCCGCGCTGGGGCTTTGGTGCGTGATGACGCCGTCGGTTGACGGGGCTCTAGGTGGGAGGAGTACCATGTCGTACTCGTATCCTAGAGACATGAACTCTAGGCTCCCGAACCAGATCATCGTGCCGAGATGTAGTGGTCGTATGGGGTCTGCCATCCGGGACTTGTTTGGATGATTAAGCTTACACGCAGTCTTCCCCTACCTGGCGCACCAACTGTCGGTGTTTCGGACCGGGGAGTTCTCAACCAACCAGTGAATTTGAACTGCGTGCCCCTAATCCCCGATGGTGATGCAAAGAGACACAAGGTTTATACTGGTTCAGGCAATTGGCGCCCTACGTCCAGTCTGAGAGATCGATCTTGTATTCCTTGCACCGAAGTGCTTGTGGTAGGGGGTTATAAGCTAGATGAGAGAGGGAGCTAGTCCCAGGTCTCGGCGTGGAACAGTGCGGGCTGCTTGAGGCGTTGCTCTCGGACTGCTTGGGAGAGCGTGTGTTACAGAGTGTCGCTTGCGCGTGTGTGAGAGCGTGGTTCTTTCGTATGTTTTTTTGCCCCCTAGAGCTATCCCTGGCTGCTTCCTTTTATAACCGCAAGGAGGGAGCCAGGAGTACATGAGTGAGCTACACGTGGAGCCTACTGTAGTTCAGTCCTGTAGCAGCATGGTGTTGGGAATGGTGATTGGTACTTGACTGGTGCGCCGTGCTGGCCAGGGCCGAGGTTGTTGAGGTCGTGGGAGTTCTTGTTGACGTCTAGTCAGTATGGCCTCCACTGTAGGAGACATGCCGTGCCTTGTGGGTTCTTGACTTGGTGGAGTGCCGAGGCCTGACGGGTGTTGTAGCTGATCGTGCCGAGGCCTGCTTTGCGGAGGCCTCGGAGGTGACCCGTGTATGATGCGGGGGTCTCGGTGGTCAGCGTCGTATCCGGTTTAGGTGAAAAAGTGCGGAGCGTGTGTCCACAGGGCACGGTAACCCCTGCACCGTCAGTAGGGGATGGTAAAAAGGAGATTTGACCGCTATCCCATCGCCTCCTGTTGTACCACCGCCGCCACCATGGCGACGTAGTAGGTGTGATCAGCGCACTTAAACGGATGGGACGGCTCGCAGAGGGACGGTTGAGGCGGAGGCGACGAGGATGCGGGATTTGAGCCCGGCCTCGCCGAGGCGGAGAAGGAATAGTACGTCCGAGGCTCCCGCCGGGGTCTCGGACGAGGCGGAGGACGAACAGTTGGTCTTTCATGCCGATTCCGAGACTACGAGGACCGGACTTGACCCTCCACGCCACTTTGTCCTTGGCGCAGGAGTTAGGTAGCACAGGCAAAGACGGGTGTCGTTAGGGCACGATGATGAGCACGATGGCGAGTAACCCTCGCCGCGCCCCGTCCCCCGTCCGTCGGTCATTCTCGCTCAGATCGCGCCAACGCGGCGGCCGACGTTACGGGAGTAGTGGGGCGCATTAACTGGACGTGACGTTTTGTCAGAGGAGTCGGTCGGGACGGAGGTGACGAGGTTGTTGCCGAGCCCAGCCTCGGGCGAATCGGAGAATTGGTATCCCGTCCGAGGCCTTGCGGCGCGGGGCCTCGGCGGGGCGGAGGGCTTTGGCCTTTCGTCTGAGGCCTCGGCGCAAGCCTTAGGCGAGTCAGAGAATCTGCCGAGACCTCGTGGTTATACTTTGGCTTTGATTTTTGCAAGGCTTAAGCAATATTTTCGGTTCTCGCTTAGGGTACCCCTTCTTGTGGTATCCGACATTTAGGCTATTTGATTCTTTCTCTGATATTTGAAAATTGATGTCAGTGGAAGCAACTAAAAATTTAAATATTCTTATGGATGCTAGAAAAAATATGGAAAGGTCTCCCTCAACATAGGAAAAAAGGTAATCCTAAAATGTTTGAATCGGAATGCTTCGATGAGTTTAGAAATTGGCTTGAACATAGTTACAAATGATAACGTAATGCATCTATTTTTCTTTTTTCAATGAATCATTCTTTATTTGCATAAAATTGAATTGTTTGTTCTCTTTTTCTTTAAATCACAAAGAGGATCTTGTGGTTGAGGATTGAACTTTGTCAATGTCGACAATCTTTTGTTTGTAATTGTAGCATCCTCTAACTATATTTTGATAAATGGTAAGCATATTACCGCTACTTCATTATTGATATACATCATTTTTAATTAGTAGGTCTCAAATGAAAAGGGTCGAATGGTGTTATTAATTACACTATCGTGTGAATATATATATCTAAGTAATTGTTATGAAATAAGCCCACACGGCCGCACCCACATCAATATTTCTCTAGCTCCGCCCCTGATCAAACCTGAAGGAAAAATATCTTCAAGAATCTGATGGGACAAGCAGAGTCCAAGTCTATCCCACATGAAGAAAACTTAATTACCAAGAAAGCCAGTCCAGTTAGTTTCCTTTATATGGATGTCAACTATACCATATATATTTCCCTCTCCCTGGCATGTGCAGGTTGTTTTATGCTTTCATGACTTACCCCTATATATACTTCAAATTCATCTATCTATATTTGACAAATCTTGTACAGCAAGGACACGTATTTCGTACCTGACTCGGAGACCAAAATTTGGTCGAGATCAACTGAAACTCCGCTGGGAGATAAACTGACAAATCAGATGAAGAGGACTAAACGGGCCTCTCTTCTGCAGCAGTGTGCCCTTGTCGACTGGGCGGCCCACATGCGGCCCTACCGTCCCGACCCAATGCCAACGCTGTGGGCCGAGCCACTGGCCACGCCTGCCCTGACGCCAATCCGAATACCCCGCGGCGGCCGGCGGCGCCGGCGCGGGCCGCGCCACTGCTGTCTCCCCATGTCCCTTACTCACCACCTCACCGCCGGCGACATCCTGAACACCCTCCGCGGCGCGTCCTGCCCATACTCGGCACTCCACCTCTATTCCCTCCTCCGCCTCCGGCTCTGCCCCTCGGAACCATCCTACTTCGCCTGGCGCGCCGCCGTGTTCACCTTCAAGCTGCTCTCCGCCGCTTCTTCCCTCCCACTCCTCTCCCATTTCCACGGCCACCTACTCAGGTCCAATCTCCTCGCCTACCCCCACGTCGCCTCCTCGCTCCTCTCCCCGCCCGCTGCCCACCAACTGTTCGATCAAATACCCTCCACCACCTGCAACCTCTACGTCCTCAACGTCATGCTTGCGTCACTGTGCCGCTCCTCTGACCTCGATTCTGCGCGCACCTTCTTCGATGGCATCCCCGACAAAGACGTTGAGTCTCGGTCGACCATGCTCGCTTGCTATTTCTCCAATGTTCAACTCACTGATGGCCTTGCATTCTTCCGTACAATGACATTCACCACCGATATTGCTGTGGATTGTGCCATGCTCGCCACCCTCCTCACGTCCTGCGCGTCAGCTGGCTTTCTACCGCTGTTCTGCAGGGCCATTCACGGTTATGCTGTACGCCACTCCATCCCTGCCAGTATGCACCTTGGAACGGCACTCATTGATTACTATGCCAAGACCAACCGCATTGAGTACGCTACCCGTGTGTTTGCTCGGATGACTAAAAGGAATGTTGTGCACTGGACCATTATGATCTGTGGTATGGGTTCACAATTGCACAACATCGAGGCTGTTCATCTGTTTGAGGAAATGTGTCAAAGAAGAGTGCAACCAAGTGAGATGACATTTACAGCTGTGCTCAGCGCATGTGTGAATGCTGGGCTGGTGGATAAAGGGAAGGAGCTGTTTAAGCTTATGGTTGATAGATATCGCCTTGAGCCGAATATACATCATTATGGGTGCATCGTGCATGGTTGATCTCTATGCGAAGGCAGGGTTGTTGGAGGCTTATGAGGTTATCAAAACCATGAAAGTGGAACCAAATGTCATCATATGGACATCATTGTTGGCAGCATGCAAGAAGGCCAAGGATTTTGAGATTGCCATCCAGGGAATGGAGAAAGTATTGGCACTGGAGATATCTGATGAAAACGCTGGATTATATACGTTGATATCTGACCTTTATGCTATGGGTGGACGGTGGGACAATGTGTTGAAGATTAGGAGGCTGGTGGAGGAGTGTGATGTGTGGAAGAACACAAGGCCACTGTCAACATGATGGAGTCCTCCGGCTCCAGGTATGCTGAAGATCAACTCCGATGGCGCCTTCCTGCAAGATCGTGGTACTGGAGCAGCCGGGGCCGTGGTCCGTGATAGCAGCGGCAACTTCTGTGCGGCATCAGCCCGGTGGCTGGGCCCTGTGGGCTCGGTATTGATAGCTGAAGCAGAGGCGATTCGAGATGGCTTGCGTCTGATTCCACAAGGAACCATGGAACACATCATCGGGGAGACTGATGCTCAAGAAGTGGTGACGCTGTGGAAGAATAGGACCAGGCAACGGTCCGAAATTGCAGCAATCCTGAAGGAGATAGAAGAGATAGTTTCAGCCTTCACTTCTTTCGAGTTGATTCATGTAAGACGGGAGGCAAATTTTGTAGCGCACACATGTGCCCGTTTTGCGTCTTCTTCTCTAGATTCCCCCCCAAAAAAAAGGTTTGAGCTCTGTCAAAGTGGACGACCCCAGGTTCCATACTTCTAAATATTGGGCGGAAATAGTGAACACAAGACTCTTTGATTTGTTTCATTGTGGAGGTATTCATAGGACAGGTCTGCTTGTTTTTGATGTAACCCAAAAGTGGAAATTAACAAGATGAATACAAACTTCCACTCAAATTTTGGAATTATATTGAGATGGATTGTACTTCTATGGTCCAGTGGGATGATTGATACACTGAAATATTGGAAGAAGGATTTAGGTGTGCATACGAATAAACACTCGAATTTATTTAAGCAAGCCCAGCTCATTATTGAATTCCTTGGCATCTGGATGACTTTGAAGTTCAAATGCACTTTCTGCAGTCGCAGTTCTGTGATCTGGGTTTCACTCTTCTTATTAAACTGAAGTTGATAGATGAAATTTGAGCTTGAAATTTCATGTTGCTGATATGGTCTTCAAAAGAATACTCAATGGAAAGTAAGTAAAATTTGGGTTCAGCTCCCACTATTGTTTTTTACGCACGACCGTGCTAAGGCACGTAGCTCCCGCTATTGTCAATAAACTATATTGACGTGGTTTTGTTGCTAACAGTTTCCAGCTCCAGCCTCAGTAATAGTACTTCTGTCCAGGTGCCATCTCTGCCAGTCTTTTCTAGTTTTATTGGACTATATGGGATTGGTTGCAGATTCTGTGTGCTACACTCAAAGATAGTCGTATGTGCCTACTGGAAATTACTTTGTACAGTAGATTGGTAACCTGGAATTCTCTTTTCTATACTTAGTCGTTGTATCTGTATCAGAAGCGTTCTCAGTAGCAGATATATAAACTGAGGACGTCTTTCTCTTTCTTTTTGGTCGAGAATCAGCATTGGCCTCTCGGTCATTTTTTTGGGTTCATGGGCAGTTCAACTCATCTCATCTCAGCAGAAAAAACAACCATCAGTATATCTATGCATATCAAGAGATCATTATTTCTTGAGGTTTCCTCGTGCTTTGGGGGCACAGTCTTGTCAGTGTAGCCCTGTTAAGCTAACAACCTGTATAGAGTAGTTTGGGCACAGGATTATTGTGGGAATTTATAGGATCTATTACTTCAAGAATTTGGATAAAGGCATTTTCCTCCTGTTACTTGAATTATTATTATTATTTTTGAAACGAAAATGTTGCTTGAGTTATTTCAAATCTGTGTTAACTGTCACTTTACTTCGATGGAAATTTGATTCGATCGGAACGTGACCTGAAAATCTGTGACATCCTGAAACTTGGCCAGAACTCTTCGATTACTACTGAGGCCTCGTTTAGTTGGTAATTTTTTTTAGAAAATGGTACTGTAGTACTTTGTTGTTATTTAGTAATTAGTGTCCAATCACAGTCTAATTAGGCTTAAAAGATTCGTCTCGTGAATTTCGTCTAAACTGTGTAATTAGTTTTATTTTTTATTTATATTTAATGCTTCGTGCATGCGTCCAAAGATTCGATGTGACGGAGAATCTTGAAAAATTTTGTAAAATTTTGGGAACTAAAAAGGCAACTTGCTCACACATGTTTGATGGTTTACCTCAAAACCTGATACCCCCTATCCCAAGAGAATGCGGTGCAGTAGCAGCTCTCTAATGAATAATGATTAATGCGATCACGGCAACGTGGCTGGCCAGTTCTCTCTTATCTCTGTTCATACTGATACCAAAATTATCGCTGACTTCCTTTGGATGCGGCCCCGTTCGGCTTACCTTATAATCCGCACTATTTAGCTTATTTTTTTAGTTAGAACAGTATTTTTCTCTCACAACAATTCAGCCAGAACAGTATTTTCCAACTAAGTTTCAGCAAGCCGAACGGGTAGCTCGACTACACGATGGCGTGACGCCCTTGTGTTGTTCTGCGCTTGTACATCAGCTCCTCAGTTGATATGTACTGGTGGACAGCGTTCACGCTAAGTCATTGTTTTAATTTCGATCCCCATACGGTCCGTAAGTTGTTTTCAGCATCATGCTTGAAATATTCCGAGAGATCGAAGCATGCGTATATGAGAATTCGTGCGCGTTGAGTGCACAAACAAACCACCTGTAAGATTATTTTGGGTTTTTGCACTGTCGATCCTGCACTGCTCCCAGGCTCCCAGCCTCGCGCGGAGAAGCATATTCTGCAGGATCGTCGAGCCGTGCCAAACCGGTGAATCCGCTAGCAACGAGTACTCCGCCTTCAATCGTCCCCATCTGAAAACTACCGCCTGTCGTGACGACAAATTAATGCGCCTCTCGCCCTCTCAGCTCGTTTCGCCGCCTAAGGTTGGCACGCACCGGCGGCGCCCGTGCACGAGTTCTATCTGCGATCCGCCTGCGCCTGCGCGTTCGGTTGAGACGTTGTGCCATCCTAAAGATACAGATGGTCCCTCATGCCTCATCGTGTACTCCTAGGTGCCATTTGGATATTGGAATATAGGGGGTGATAAGGAAAGGAAAATGAACGAATAGCTATGATTAAATGACAAGAATGAATGGCTAAGATATAATATTACTTTTTGGAGTGTGGGATATTATTTTTCTATCCCGTTTGCCAAACATTGCGCTAGTAGTACTTACCAGTCCGTCACCATCAAACTACACAATTAATTAACGCAGTCTGTGCACAGATCAGACTACCCCCTCTTTTCCGTCGTCTCGCTGGTTACCATTTATGTCGGTCGCCGTTTAAGACGATGGTCCGTCCATCAGACGGCAACGTACGGGGACGTCGGGGAGCAACGCAAGGGGAAGGCTGGCTGGCGACTGGCGTAACTGGTTCGTATATAAGCCCGGCCGGCTCTCTCTAGTGACTGATCGCGACGCCCGGACAAGGAGAGGAATCGGCAGCTCCGCCCGTTCCCACCGTGTTCGTGTTTTTCGTGGACGCAGCAAGGCTGCAGGAGGATAGATCGATCTCAGTCCCTCCGCTGCCCTGCCGCTGAGAGATGCGTCCATCGTCTTGCTAATTGCCGTCCACACGGGCCAAGAGGAGACGTGACGGAGCCGCCGTTGCCGTGGGTGCGGCCCGGGCCCGGCATATAACCTTCTCCGGCCGCTCCAGGCACTCCATGTTTTGCGCGCGCGGCTGCACGAAGCCACCACACGCAGGCCGCGGGCGCGCAGTCGCAGTCCCTCGCCATGGGTTTCTTCCAGCAAGGCTCCTGCAGCTCCCCGCTGCTCCCCCTGCTGCTCGTGCTCCTCGGCCTGTACTGCGCCGCCGTCTCGTGCTGGGCGGCGGCGCCTCTGCCGGCGCCGGAGACGGTGATGCACGAGAGCTACGCGGGCAAGTCGGAGTTCAGGACGGTGAACCGGAAGGAGCTGGACTCGTGCCTCAACCCGAGCCCCTACCTGGCCATCAATGTCAGCATTACCGGCGGCGGAGGGGCCGGGGCGGCGCTCCCCGACGAGGCGTTCCTCCAGGTCACCGTCTCCGGCGTCCGCAAGCCCGACGCCTCCGACTGGGTCGCCATGATCACGCCTTCCAACTCCAGGTACCGATTTTAATTTCATCGTTGTTGCATGTTCTCGTGGATCGTTCTCTTCTCTCCAATGCATTGATGCAATGATGCGTGCACGCGCGCAGCGTTGCTGGATGTCCTCTGAGTGGAGTGAACTATGTGGAGACCGGCGACCTGGCGAATCTCCCGCTTCTCTGCCACTACCCTGTAAAGGTGAGTTTGTTCTCCACCTTTCGTTTTTGTACTCTCGTTGCCTGCTCCTTACTCCTTAAGAAGCTACTAACAGTACTAGTGGTTGCGATTTGCGATTTGCTTTGCATGATATATGAACCTCTTCCTCTTATCTGTTCAAGTACAAAGATTTGGCTTTTTAAGAGGTTGCTGAGTTTATGAGAAGACAGATGCTAGCTTAACTAAGTATTGACAACGACATAAAAGATATAGCGTGATAGACAATCATTGCGTGCATGGTTCAAACGGGCAAACTGGTAAATACTTTTTTTTTTTTAGAATCAACCCGTAAATACCTTGCACGTGATCTTTAGGGCTGTTCTCATCTATTGGGCCTAGAGTGTACATCGGCCTTTTAAGCCCAATTCTGATCCAGGAATAACACTTGGAAAAAAATCCATTTGATGTCCTCCAAATTTTGGCAAAGCATAATTTGTTACCTCAATTGAAAAACGTTTTTTTTACCTACTCCGACTTCTAAAACAATCCAAATTTGCTCCCCCAAATGGTTTTGACAACTATTTTGGCCAATGCGACGCTATGCCAATCATCTTACTTGACGCCACATCATCATAATTCTTAATGGAGCTAAATTAGACTATAGGTTGATAGTTTAGGGAGATCAATTAGCCTTTATAAAAAAAGGTCATAGATACAATTTTAGAAAAATATTCAAATGCTTTTAGAAAAAAACTACGCATTTAAAGTTTCTAAGATTTTTGAAATTTTGTTTTAGCTTAGAAAAATATGAGATTAGTTTCAAATTTCTCAAAATCATGCTCTATCTTATCATACCAGCAAAAATTATTTGAATAATATTTATGCATTCTTCTTTTGGTGTTTATTTGTTAGTGGATGCTCTCGTTATCTGGTATTTAGTCTGACAACACAAATATCACGTAACCACCTCATATTTGATCTTAGTTAATACAAACATAAGTGAATGCTCGGCATCTAAAGATGGATATGCATGGTTGTATCCTTTTGTGTTTTGGATAGGAAATGAACAATCTAGTTAGTTCATGATGCTAACTCAGACAGGCCCACTAGCTAGAGCATCCTTTATTTCCATATAATATTCATGCAAATGGATTTTGTTTGGTGAGATCTGAATTATTAACACAAAATTGGCACAGTCTCACAAAGAATAATGTGAAAAAAGTTGACAAAATATTGTGAATTGTCAGCATTGAGATTTCTGTTATGACTATCAATCTCAAAATATGTTTGCTCACAGAGGATGAATTTGTGTTCATAGACGTGAGTATGGATGTGTGTTTGTAAGCATGCATGTACAAGTGACACATGTGTTCATATAAAATAGGACCAAGTGTGAGGTAGTTACATGACGCGTGTATTGTTACACAAGTTGCTTCAATTTTAGTCTAGGCCATCAACATAGACTGATTACAACAGATAATGGTCATCAACATAAACTGATTATAACAGATAATAAGAGTATCTATCAGTGAATAAACACTAAAAAGAGACTTTTCATTTAATTTCAAGCTAGGCATAATATTAAAGACCATGACTATTAAAAAAAGTTTGAAACAAGACTTATATTTTTTTGAGTTAAAACAAGTTTTCTATAAAATTTATAAGATAAATTAGATTTGGGACTTTAATTGCATAATTTAAAAAAATATTTGGATATTTTTTGAAAACTTATTATAATTTTCTTGATAGTCTATTTAACTCTGAACTACTAATGTAATCCAATTTTGACGTTTTTGGTTTGGACACGGGGATTAAAGAGGAGTGAAAAGGTGTGGTGCAAAAAATGAGAGAGATGTATTAGGAAAAAAAAGAAAATATATATTGAGAAAAGAGAAATGTACATTAAAAAATAAAAAGGTGAAATATTTTGGAACAAAATTTACATCATATAAAGTTAAGCATTTTAGGATGGAAGGAATACCTCTATTGCATCTAACGTGGCGCCATATAGGACAGTCGATGTGACATCATGTCGGCCAAAATCGCTATCAAAATTTTCCTTTCAAAAGTTGAAGAAGTTGAAAAAAAACTGGCTTTTCAATTAATAAGGAGCCAAATAACGTTTCAAAAGAAATAAAGGAGTTGAATCGAACTTCCGCAAAATTTTGTAGAGATCAAATGGATTTCTTCCATGATACTCAACTTCGAATCTTTCTGACGCGGAAGTGCAGGCCCAGTACCTGACAAGCGACCCCGGGTACATGGGCTGCAAGAAGCGCGACGCGTCCGGCGCCTGCAAGGCCCGGACCTGCGCCGCCACGCTCACCTTCCACGTCGTCAACTTCCGCACCGATGTCGAGTTCGTGCTCTTCTCCGGCGGCTTCAAGACGCCGTGCCTCCTCAAGCGGTCCGGCGTGCTCCGGTTCGCCAACCCCTCCAGCCCGCTCTACGGCCACCTCTCCAGCATCGACTCCAAGGCCACCTCGGTGAGCAGAGCCATTCCAGGAACCCACCATTCGATTCTATTCCACCGTTGCTCTCTGCAACAGCTGAACAGCACCCCTTACCTGGGCGTTTATTGTCGCAGATGAAGCTTACCTGGGTGAGTGGAGACGGGAATCCACAGCAAGTGCAGTACGGAGACGGGAAGTCATCTACTTCTGAAGTCGCAACGTTCACGCAGGATGATATGTCAAGTGAGTAATCCATACTATGTTATACCTTATCTTCAGAGAATGGAACTGTAAAATGAAATGTCGCGTCGCCGTGTCTGATTCCGCGTTTCCTCGGACAAAATTGCCTGCGTGCAGGCATCGCCGTGCTGCCGAGCCCTGCGAAGGATTTCGGCTGGCATGACCCCGGCTACATCCACTCGGCCGTCATGACTGGGCTCCAGCCATCTCAGTCCTACACTTACCGCTACGGAAGGTAGATCTTGAATTCTTCAAACATGACTAAGATCCTTGAAAAAAATGATCTACAATTAGTGGCTTTCTTATTTGTGCAGTGATTCTGTGGGCTGGAGTGACACAGTTAAGTTCAAAACTCCACCAGCTGCTGGTTTAGATGAGCTATCCTTTGTGATCTATGGTGATATGGGGAAGGCTCCACTAGACCCATCAGTGGAACACTACATTCAGGTAGATGGAAATATTTTTTGAAAGTGAACTGGCAGGATCTGCCGTTTATTTTAATCAATAAAGGGGATAAGGTAGATCAAAATACAGTGTTGATGCAAACTGCTCTAAGGCTGGATCTTTTCTGCGAAGACTGTACATTCTCGTATGACATGCTATGGTTGTAGTAAGTCTGGGAAAATATGAACTGGGTCTGGTTCTAATGGTCATGGGACGCCTTTGCAGCCTGGATCGGTTTCTGTGGCCAAGGCAGTGGCTAAAGAGATCCAAACAGGAAACGTGGACTCCATTTTCCATATAGGAGACATCAGCTACGCCACAGGCTTCCTGGTTGAGTGGGACTTCTTCCTTCACCTCATCACACCACTCGCCTCTCAAGTTTCCTACATGACAGCTATTGGTAATCACGAAAGGTGATTTTCTTTATTCAGAACAATTTTGCACTTCCAGTGCAATTTTCAGTAATAGTGAACTTACACGGTGACATAAATAAATATATAATGCACAATTGCTATCATGAACTGATGGTGTTTTCCCCAGGGATTACCCGAACTCTGGATCTGTGTATGTGACTCCTGATTCAGGGGGTGAATGTGGAGTCGCCTATGAATCATACTTCCCCATGCCAGCTGTCAGTAAGGATAAGCCATGGTATTCTATTGAGCAAGGGACCGTTCACTTCATTGTGATGTCCACCGAGCATGAGTGGTCGGAGAAGTCAGAGCAGGTATGATCTTATCTGTACATTTTCTACTTCTGTTTGAAGTCTTGGAAACACCAAAACCTTCTCTGAAAACTTTGTTGTTTGAGTAGTACAATTGGATGGACGAAGATTTGTCATCAGTTGATAGATCAAGAACACCATGGGTGATCTTCATTGGGTGAGTGAATTAGTCATTTCTCTCCTGACAATAGCCTGGCTAGAGACTGATCAGGTGGGGAAAGAAAGGCTGCAGCATGAGACCGGACCCTTTTTTTTCTTGTAGTGTTTATGTTGTACTCTGGATTCTGGAATCTGTTCTGCAAGATGCAAGAAATAACAATTGGCATTTCACTCGCCATTGCAGACATAGACCGATGTATTCCTCCCATGGTGGTATACTGCCCAACGTGGATTCCAACTTTGTTGCCTCTGTTGAGCCACTCCTGCTCAACTACCAGGTAAGAAATCACGCTTAAAATTCAAAAAGTTAGAATGGACCACACCACATTATTACTAAGAAAAATGACAATACGGTGCCTATAGTGACATACTGACATGTTTGGGTTCTGCGGTGAGTAGGTGGATTTGGTTTTCTTCGGCCATGTACACAACTATGAGAGGACCTGTGCGGTATACCAGGGCGATTGCAAAGGCATGCCAACGAAGGACAAAAGCGGAATTGACGTCTACGACAACAGCAACTATACCGCGCCTGTTCATGTCATTGTTGGAGCAGGAGGGTTCAGCTTGGACAACTTCCCTAACAATGTAAGAGTCATGGTAACAATTAACCAGGCCTGTATGTTGAAAGCAGGCACCGCATAATCTTGAAGATGTAGGGTGTTAACAATGATTCCGTTAATGTTAGGAATCGAGAGAAGATTTGGAATTGATTATCTTGAATGATGTTGATATATGCTCGTTAATGTTCTTTCCCATTGTCCAAATATTTAGGGGGAGGCCTGGAGCTTATCAAGGGTTTCGGAGTTCGGCTATGGCAAGGTGCATGCTACAAGAACCGATATGCTGGTTCAGGTGAGTTCCTCCAGGTGTTGTGTTTCCGTCCCTCTATTTTAGCATATTTAAAAGTACTCCCAATATTGAAGTGGTTGAATAAAGAAAATGCCACAGTTAAGCGTTAACACAGCTAACTCCTAGAAAATGTTGGAAAAAAAAAAACACCACTTTAGTGTTTTAAAATGGTTCTGCATTTGCATTCAAGTCTGAATAATTGTTAACCTTTTTTATTCAGTTTGTAAACTCAAGTTCGACGGAGGTACGAGACCAATTTAGGATTGTGAAGGGAGCTACTGTAAACAAGACACCGAGCCTGATACTTCAATAATAGCTGGTGCTCACAACAAAAAGAAGATTTAACTGGACCTATTCTCCCTTTTTTTTGGAAGAATACTATTTTTTTAAGGAGAAGAAGACTAGTTTTTTTTGTATACTGTAAATAGGTGCTAAATAACATATTATTGTATATTCTACAGATACCTGTGTATCTACAACATTTACATCAATAGATGATCCTTTTAAATTAGTCCCTTACTAGTCCATCAGCTCGTGCGAAAGGAGACATAAGTATTATCTAATGTTTAATGCCTTTGACTAATAAAAATTTACTTATATTAAATTGAATATTTTTTCCTTTGTCCATTTCCGACCACAGTAGCCATAATAGATACTTTGTAGTCTCTATTCGGTTTTATTTTTAATCTTATTAACTGATGCAGATTTTTTAAAATTACATATTTTTATCCTCAAATTAAGTTGAAACTATTGTGCTTATTATATATTTTTATTAAATTACATATCTTGCGTCTATTACATCAAAAGGCTTACATTAAATTACATATTTTTTAATATTAGTAATTGTTGTAAATTTTTTATCCTCAAGGTAATTTGAAACTCTTGTGCTTATTATATATTTTATTAGCATCTCTTTTGTAGTTTTAAAAATAAGAATTTTAGTTCAGAGACCATAGCCTTAAGCACTAAGATATCATAAATCCATAGTCTTAAGTACTAAGATATCATAAACAGTCATTTAAAACCTGCATCATGTTGTTTAGGGTCGATGGTAAAGCTTGGGGGTGAGATCTAGAATGGGTTAATGACGCTAATCTCAAGAGAATATTAATATTTAATTCTTATAATGGTTGTTTACTTAGTTTGCTTCATTTGAAACTTCTTAGAGTGACTAAATCCTCTGGCCTAAGATATATAACTAACAGGAACTATATGGTTGGATAATGTAGTTCAATAATACAAAACAGAAGAACAAAGAGATGAAACTACAATTTGGCGCATCATCAATTTTGTTGTCAAAGTGGTTATCTCTAGAATCCTTTTACTGCTCAAACTCTCATGAGTATAGAAGCTCTAGATATTTGATTGTGCCTCTTTTAGGGATTTGGAGCTTCAAAGGGAAGACAGGTGCGTGGGGAAGGTCACATTGGTGCTAGAGGCAGCTGGTGGATGTAAGGAAGTTAACGGTTCTGTTGGGGGGGGATAGCTCCCCATCCGTGTCTCTGTCCTCGGGAACACTTAGGGCTCGTTCGTTTGAGGTCAATCCTGGCAGGAATTAATCTCGGTGAGAGTTAGCTATATAATTTAGTGAAGCATTCCTGGTAGGATTGATTCCCGGGGTTGATTCCATAGGAACCGAACGTGGCCTTAGGGGGAACTTCTCCTCCTATCTCCATTCCCGCGCGGGTAATTTATCCCCACGGGGAACCCATCCCTGTTATGAAATGTAGCATTTGAAGAGGAAAAGCTAGTCCATGGTGTCAAACGAATATAAATTGAACAAGTAACATTTCATATTACAAGAGACATCTAGTTTAGATGTTCAAGAGTTTTTCTAAAACTGACTCTCTAAATCCTCTAAATCGTCATTTGAAGAACAATTTGAATAAAAATCATTTTCCATAACTTTTCGCTATCCAATAACTTTTCTATATCATGTGTGCACTCTAGAGAGTCAATCTCTCTATTCTATTTTTGGCTAGCAAGAAATCTAGAATGGAAGATGTCTATATTTGGATATATAATTAAAAAAGTTGTTGGAGGATATTTTTTTCACCAAAATCTCTATTTCTAACAATTAGGAAGGATATAGAGAGACTCTTAGAGATGCTCTTATATAGGGTATAGTTTGCTATTTATACCAGGCTATATGTTAGAGCTTTTCGGTAGGATTTTATAGGCCAAAGATGTAATTCAGAGTAAGAGCGTCTCGCAGGGCGGACACATGGGAATGGGTAGGGATGAAAGCGGGAACGGGAAATTCCCGTACCGACCGACATCGAACACCGGAATTCCCGACCGGATATCATTTTCTCGGGAAAAAACGGATTCGGGAAGAAATCCGGGAAAATTCGGCGAATCCGGGATCGAAATCGGTTAGAGTAATTTCCCGACCGAATTAGCGGATCCCGTATTTGGTCGGGAAAACTCCCGGGAATTTCCCATTTTTAAGGCCGTTGACGACTCGCAGGAGTCGTAGCCAGGAAATTAACATCGGCGGCGGCGCCTCACGCCTCGCTACTCGCGTCGGCGTCGCTTCCGATTCCCACGATGGCGCCGCAATTCCCACAACTCAAGTTCTCGCGCCTGGGGCCCCCAAATCGCAGCAGCAGCAGAGAAGCAGACCATGGACGCCGCAGAGTGAGCTGGCAGCAAAGGCAAAGAAGGGGCGGCGGGCGCAAGGCGGCGCGAGGAAGAAGTCGTTGTCGCGGTCCGTCAAAAGGCTGGGCTGTAGTTCCCCGTCGGCGGATTGGGCGGTACCTCAAGAAAGGGCGATCACCGTAAGCGTGGGCACCGGCGCCCTCGTCTACCTCACCGCCATGCTTTGGAGTACCTCGCCGCCGAGGTCTTGGAGCTGGCCGAGAACGTGGCTAGGGACAACAAGAAGACGCGCGCATCATCCGCGCCACGTGCTCTCGCCATCCTCAACGACGAGGAGCTCGGGAAGTCGCTGGCGGCGGCGCCACCATCGCAAGACGGCGGCGTCCTCCCCAACATCAACCTAGTGCTTATGGTATGTTCATTTTCATCGAGAAGATCTTCAGAAATCAGAGCTCGTTGCATACTTATGTTCACCAAGTTCTGTTTCTCGTTCTGATTTTGCAATTCGTCAGTGAAAGCATCTAGGCCCCTAGTTGGGTTTCAGTGATTAATGACAATACAAGATTACTATGACTAACATGTGTTTTGCAGAGGCAAGTAAGTTAGGTCATGGTAATGGAGATCAATTGGGCAATCAAAGTTGTCATGCCCCTACGATGGAAATCGTTTCGGTTTTCAAAGGATGGACGACAAGGTTAAGGATGACTAGTTCTAAGTGTTGATTGGAGTTGGAGAGACACTTAGAGTAGTTTTGGACTTTGTTTTTCTTTTGGCCGTACTATTAAGGGGGTATGGACGGGTAGCTTGACCTAGTTAAGTCTAGTGAGTTAGGTGTGGTGCACACTTGTTAAAACTAGCTCTAGGAAGCTCCTACGAATGCCTAAGATCCTTTGGAGCAAACTTCATTCACATATGATCGAGAGTTGGAAGTGAATGGAGGGTCAAATGCTGACCGGACACTGGCCCCGGTGCGACCGGACGCTGGCTGCAGGGTCCGGTCAGTTCATTGGATCTGTTGTCTGCGTTCTGTGTGACCGGACGCTGGAGAGGTCGAGTGACCGGACGCTGAAAGGCAGCGTCCGATCGACTCCAGTAAGGTTCCAGAGAAGGAAATCTACGACCGGACGCGTCCAGTCAGTTCTGACCGGACCCTGAGGGTTCTGCGTCCGGTCGAGTCCAGTAAGGTTCCAGTAAGGGTTTTATGCGACCGGACACGTCCGGTCAGTGCTGACCGGACCCTGCCAGCGTCCGGTCAACTCTTTTTCACTGGTTCGCGGGTTGAACTGACCGGAGCGTCCGGTCAGTGCGACCGAAGCGTCCGGTCACCCCGCAGAAGCTCATAACGGTTCGTTTTTCAGGCTGCCTTATAAATAGAAGCTCCACTCATGTGTGGAGTTGCTTTTGCTCATTCCAACAGCTGAGAAACACGTTTGTGAGTGCCAAAAAGAGCAAGGTCCTAGTGAGGTGATTGAGATTTTAGAATCCAAGAGAGTAGCCTCATTAGTGAATCAAGAGTAGTCAAGTGTGCATCCATCTTCTCATTAGGCTTCGCGTGGTCAAGTGAGAGTTCGTGCTTGTTACTCTTGGTGATCGCCATCACCTAGACGGCTTGGTGGTGATTGGGAGCTTGGTGATCACCCGGTGGAGACTGTGGGTGACCCGACTCAAGTTGTGAGCGGCTTTGGGTGATTCGTCGCGACGGAGTGTCAAAGAATCAACCCGTAGAGAGCACTTGATCCTTGCGCGGATCAAGGGGGAGCTACACCCTTGCGCGGGTGCTCCAACGAGGACTAGTGGGGAGTGGCGACTCTCCGATACCTCGGCAAAACATCGCCGTGTTCCTCTCTCTCTCTCCATTTACTTTGAGCATTTATTTTGAGTATTTACTTTGAGCAATTCAATACTTGTCTTTACATTCATAGAATTGCCATGCTAGAGCAAATTTGGAACATAGGTTGAAAGTCCGTTGGGCGATTAGTTTGATAGAAACATTTTTCTAGGCACAAGGGGTTAATTGGGCTATCCGTAGGATTTGATTATTGAAAGAAAATTTAGAATTAGCCCAATTCACCCCCCCTCTTGGGCATCTTGATCCTTTCAATTGGTATCAGAGCCTCGTGCTCACACTTTTAAGCTTAACCGCTTAGAGCAAGATGTCTCACGGGGATGGATCTCCTCCTATCTTTGAGGGAGATGATTTTCCATATTGGAAATCCGCATGGAGGCGTACTTAGAGGCTCTAGACGTTGGTATTCTTAGAGCCACCTCGCAAGGCTTCCCAAAACCTCGGGATGCTACTAATCTTCAAGGCGATGAGGTTAATTATGAAAAATGGAATGCAAAGGCTCGCAACACCATCTTTAGAGGCCTTTGCAAAGATGTGTTCAATCGCGTAAGGAACCACAAAGACGTCCATGCTCTATGGTCGGACGTTTGTGCGCTCCATGAGGGAACTAAGAGTGAGCGTGAGGAACGCTATCATCTTTTGATTAAAAAGCTAAATTCATTTGAGATGCTTCCCAAAGAATGTGCTAATGAGATGTATTCACGTCTGATTGTTCTTGTAGAGGAAGTCAATGGGCTTGGACTCACTCAAATGTCACCATCCGATGTTGTGAGAAAGATCTTGAGTGTCCTCCCCATTGAAAAATATGGGCATATTGTGACCGTGCTACACCAAGGTGATCTTTCCACCGCTACACCGACACAAATCTTGGGAAAGATCAATGCTCATGAGATGTACATGCACATCACCCCACAAGATGGCTCAACCTCTAACAAGAAGAAAGATAAAGACTTAGCATTCAAAGCTAGCCAAGAGAAGGGCAAGGCAAGACTTGAGTATGAAAGCTCAAGTGAAGATGAAGTTGATGAAGAAAGTCTTGCTCTCATGGTAAAGAAGACCGCCAAGATGCTAAAGAAGCTAAACAAGAGTGGCATCAAGTTTGACGGCAAGAAGAAGAAGTTCTTCACTAGCTCAAGAAGAAAGCCAATCTCCGAGATGGATTGCTATAATTGTGGCGAACTTGGCCATCTAGCTCATCAATGCACAAAGCCCAAGAAAGACAAGTTCAAGATCAAGAACAAGGGCAAGAAAGATGACTCAAGCAATGAAGATGAAGATGAGAAGAAAATGAACAAGCCATACAAGAAGAGAGATGGCAAAAAGAGGGACTTCTACAAGAAGAAGAAGAGTGGAAAGGCCTACATTATCGGTGATTGGCTCACGGACATTGATTCATCAAGTGGATCATCCGATGATGATAGTGACAATGAGAAGGTGGCCGCCATTGCTATTGATCTTGCATCGTCACCGCCATCATCACCATCATCCTCTACACACCTATGCCTTATGGCCAAGGGTGAACGCAAGGTAACTAAGAATGATGATAGTAGTGATGATGAGCAAGCTAGTGATGATGATAGTGATAGCGATGATGATGATTCACCTACATATGATGATCTTGTCAAAATACTAAGAAACTACACTAAGATCATTAGAAAGAGTAGAGCTACAAATGAAAAGCTTGATGCTAAAAATGACTCACTCTTAGCTAAGTGCGATACATTGGAAAAAGCTAATGATGAGCTTAGAGAAACTAATGATGCCATATCATCCAAACTCAAGGAGCTAAAATCCTCTAAGAAAGAGCTTAAAGAAAAACATGATAAACTTAAGTGGGTGCACAATGAGCTCATCATTAGTCACAACAAGCTAAAAGATGAGTATACAACTCTTAAGATCAATCATGGTACTCTTGTTATTGCTCAAGAATTCCTACCAAATGAGCCACATGATGCTACTAACCATGTTGTTAAGATTGATATAGCTACATCATGTGATGATTTGATTGATGAGAGCATTGAGCAAGGATCTAGTGGCAAAGGTAAGCAAGTGGTTAAGTGCAATGACTATGATGAATATGTAAAGCTCAAGAACACCAATGAGAAACTTATGAAAGATCTTGAAGAAATGAAAAGCCACAACACCATTGTGCTTGAAACTCTTGATCATGATGAAGAGTTGATCCTTGAGAATGAGAAGCTCAAAGAAGAAAACAAAAGACTCAAGGAAGAGAAGAACAATGATGTTCTCAAGGAAGAAAACAAGAAGCTCAAGATGGAGAGAGAACATCTCAAGGTTGGATTGAGCAAGTTTGCAAGAGGCAAGCATCTTCAAAGTGAGCTTCTAATGAACACCATCATGAAGATGGATAGGAGTGGCATTGGATATGTGGCACATATAGAGAAGAAGAAGGCTCAAGTTCAACAACAACAATCAAAGCCAAAGGCAAAAGCAAAGGGATGTCTTGAGTGTGGACAAGAAGGCCACTTTGCTCATGAGTGCCAAACACCACCACCACAACCCTTGTCCAAGCATGCTAGACCCTTTGCGTTCAATGCTCACTACATGCTTAGAAATGACTCTAATGGGATAATGAAAGTCATGTTCTTAGGACCACCCAAAAAGAATAAGCCTAAGAAGATTTGGGTTGCTAAGTCACTTGTTGAAAAGATGAAGGGCCCTCAACAAGTTTGGATGCCTAAAGCTTGAATCTCTTGTGTGTAGGTGAACTACAAGACCGGTGGAAGTCATTGGGTTATTGATAGTGGTTGCACTCAACACATGACCGGTGATCCTCGTATGTTCACCTCACTAGATGAAGAGGTAGATGGACAAGAGAAAATTACATTTGGAGATAACTCAAAGGGCAAAGTTAAAGGATTGGGCAAAGTGGCTATATCAAATGATCATTCTATCTCCAATGTGCTATATGTTGCTTCCTTGAGCTTCAACTTGTTATCCGTTGGGTAATTGTGTGATCTTGGCTTCCAATGCTTGTTCACCGAGAAGGAGGTAGTTGTATCTAAGGTGGATGATAATCAAGTGATATTCAATGGATTTAGATACAACAACTTATATCTAGTTGACTTCACCTCCGAAGATGTAAATTTGAAGACATGCTTATTCACCAAAACAACACTTAGGTGGCTATGGCATAGAAGACTTGCTCATATTGGGATGAGCTCACTCAAGAAGCTTATGAAAAATGATTTGGTGAGAGGGTTGAAGGATGTGAAGTTTGAGAAAGACAAGCTTTGTAGTGCATGTCAAGCCGGTAAGCAAGTTGCAAATACCCATCCAACTAAAGCTTTCATGTCAACCACAAGAGTGCTAGAACTTCTCCACATGGATCTATTTGGACCAACAACATACAAGAGTTTGGGAGGAAATCTTTATTGTCTTGTGATAGTGGATGATTATTCAAGGTATACATGGGTGTTCTTTCTTCATGACAAATCCGAAGTTGCATCTTGTTTCAAGAAGTTTGCAAAGAGAGCCCAAAATGAATTTGAAGTGAGGCTCAAGAAGATAAGAAGTGACAATGGGAAAGAGTTTGACAACACAAACATAGAAACATATTGTGATGAAGTTGGAATCAAACATGAAGTCTCCGCAACCTATACTCCTCAACAAAATGGTGTAGTTGAAAGGAAGAACCGGACATTGATCACACTTGCAAGGACAATGCTAGATGAGTACAACACCCCCGAAGCTCTATGGGCGGAAGCCATCAACACCGCATGATATGCATCAAACCGCCTATTTCTTCAAAAGTTCCTTGGCAAGACTCCATATGAGTTGCTCAATGGGAAGAAGCCGGACGTCTCCTTCTTTAGGGTGTTTGGTTGCAAATGCTACATCTACAAGAAGCGACAACACCTAGGGAAGTTTCAAAGGCGTTGTGATATTGGTTTTTTTGTTGGTTACTCATCGAAATCCAAAGCATATAGAGTATTTAATCATGCCACCGGCTTGGTTGAAGAAACATATGATGTGGAATTTGATGAATCTAATGGCTCTCAAGGAGCACATGAGAATCTTGATGATGTAGGTGATAAACCCTTAAGGGAGGCTATGAAGAACATTCCAGTGGGAGACATCAAGCCAAAAGATGATAAAGATGATGTACAAGTGATTGATCAACCCTCTTCATCAAGTGTACCACAAGATGGTGAAAAAGATGGGAGAGTTGAAAATGAAGATACTCATGTCTCCCATGAGCAAATGGTTGTACAAGCACAAGATGTTGATGCTCCACAACCTCCTCCTCAAGTGGTCAATAGAAAAAACACACCTCTACTACAAGATCATCCACAAGATCTCATCATAGGGAGTCCATCAAATGGAGTGATGACTAGATCTCAAAAACTTGCTTCATTTATTGGTCATCACTCTTTTGTCTCTTGCTATGAGCCTACCAAGATACAAGAAGCTCTCAAGGATCCGGATTGGATCAATGCCATGCATGAAGAGTTGAACAACTTCACCCGCAATGAAGTTTGGACTCTTGAAGAGCGACCTAAAGGAGCAAGAGTCATTGGAACAAAGTGGGTGTTCCGCAACAAGCAAGATGATCAAGGTGTTGTTGTGAGGAACAAGGCAAGACTAGTTGCAAAGGGGTTCTCTCAAGTTGAAGGTTTGGACTTTGGAGAGACTTTTGCACCGGTTGCAAGATTAGAAGCCATCCGTATCCTCCTTGCATATGCATCACATCATGAAATAAAATTATATCAAATGGATGTGAAAAGTGCATTCTTAAATGGTTTTATTAATGAACTAGTCTATGTTGATCAACCTCCCGGGTTTGAAGACCCTAGATATCCTAATCATGTTTATAGGTTGTCCAAGGCACTGTATGGGCTTAAGCAAGCCCCAAGAGCTTGGTATGAGCGCCTCCAGGACTTCCTCATTGAGAAGGGCTTCACCATTGGGAAGGTCGACACTACACTATTCATCAAGAAGCTTGATGGGCACATCTTCATTTATCAAGTATATGTTGATGATATTATCTTTGGATCATCAAATGAAGACTTATGTAAAGAATTTGGTGAATTGATGTCGAAGGAGTTCGAGATGTCCATGATTGGTGAGCTTACATTCTTTCTTGGTTTTCAAGTCAAGCAAATGAAAGAAGGCATTTTCATCTCTCAAGAGAAATACACAAAAGATCTCAAGAGATTCAAGATGGATGAATGTAAGCCAATCAAGACACCAATGCCTACCAATGGACATCTTGACCTAGATGAGGGAGGTAATCCGGTTGATCAAACTCTCTATCGTTCTATGATTGGTAGCTTGTTATATTTAACCGCATCTAGGCCCAACATCATGTTTAGTGTGTGTATGTGTGCTAGATTCCAAGCGAATCCTAAGGAAACTCATTTAATTGCCGTAAAAAGAATTCTTAGATATCTCAAGCACACAACAAGCATTGGCCTTTGGTATCCCAAAGGAGCTATATTTGAATTAGTAGGCTATTCCGATTCGGATTATGCCGGTTGCAAAGTTGATAGAAAAAGCACATCCGAAAGGTGCCATTTGCTTGGTAGATCTCTTGTGTCTTGGTTCTCCAAGAAACAAAATAGTGTGGCTTTGTCCACCGCCGAAGCGAAATACATTGCCGCGGGTGCTTGTTGTGCACAAATATTATACATGAAACAAACTTTGCTAGACTATGGTGTAGTTCTAGAAAAAGTACCTCTTTTGTGCGACAATGAAAGCGTCGTAAAACTTGCAAATAACCCGGTTCAACACTCTCGCACTAAGCACATAGATATCCACCATCACTTTCTAAGAGATCATGTTGCCAAAAATGATATATCTCTAGAAAGTGTAAGGACTGAAGATCAATTAGCGGATATCTTTACTAAACCGCTAGATGAGGCAACTTTTTGTAGATTGCGAAATGAGCTCAATGTACTTGACTTTAGCAACTTCACAAAAAATTGAACTTGTGTTGTCCCTTGCATTTATTGTAATATACAACATGTTTAATTTTTGACAATGCATATAGGGCTTGTCTAACATGGTTAAGATAACCGCCAAAAAGCGTGTGAAGAAGCTTAACCTTGGATCAAACTTGACAAGCAACTAGATTTACTTACAAGTATTTCATATGCAAGAATGTTGTTTTGTCGTTTTGTTCCATTTGCCCTCTTATTACCTATTTTCTTGAAAAGAATTATAGCCTAAGGCAAAATATTTTGAAATTTTTGAGGGTTTGAGAGAGGTCACTCATATCAGTCCCAATTGGTGTTTATTTGGATCTTATTCAAGTTGGGACTTGATTGGGAACAGGCAGCGCGAAGGATTCTTGAAGATTCACTGGAAAAGGTGCACCGGACGCTGCTGTCCAGTGTCCGGTCAGTTCACAGGAGGTGAACTACTGCTGAAGGAGTGACCGGACGCTGTGCTTGTGCGTCCGGTTAGGAAGGGATCCAGCGTCCGGTCGTTTGAAGGAAAATCAGGCTGAGCTAACCAGACCCTACCTGCGTCCGGTCATGGACCACCGGACGCGTCCGATCATGATTCCAGAGGAATTGGACCTCTCTGGAATCGACCGGACACTGGGTGGTAGCGTCCGGTCGCTACCACCGGAGCGTCCGGTCAATGGAGAACGTGCGGTTTTCGAACTCCTTCCCTGTTTCCTTCTCCGTTACGCGTGGGGGATCTATTTAATCCAGCGGCCGTACCTTGCCCGCCTTCTTGCCTAACCCTAGCCGCTGCTCTTGCTCCTTCCACGTCGCCACCGCCTCTCGCTGACGCCACCGCACGCCAGCAGCGCAGCCCAAGCCGCCGCCTGGTCACCGCTGTCCTGCTCCATGCGCCACCAGTCCACTGCAGCCGTGTGCCTCTCGTCTCCCGTGACCGTGCGCCCGGCTCCATCCGCCAGTAAGCCTCCTCACGCGCTCGCCTGACCCGTGCGTCTCCCACGTCTTAGCGCCGTCGTCGGCTTCCCAGGCACCGAGGGCCATTCAAGGCCATTGATTCAAGCCCTAACCCTTCTCCTCGATTGGTTGGTAAGGCATTATCCTTGTTTTGATTTTGTCTTGCTTGTGACCTAGACCAATCGCAAGCACTAATTTCAAAACCATCCAGGGCAGTCAATCCTTTCACCGTTCTTTGCAGCCCTAGATCCAGCTGGTTCCGAGGTTTCCCCCACGTGACGTCTTTTCTTTTCTCGGATCGCCGATCGTCAGGTAGAAAGCCACTCGTTTCAAATTCGTACCTACATTGCTTTCTCTATTAGAGTTTCGCATCTATTAGATATATCGTATTTATTTGTATATCCATCTTTTCTATCGAGCAGCGAGTCGTGTCGTTGAGATCCGTGTGGCAGTTGACAGTTATCTCGGGGCCAAGCTCACGAGTACGGACCGAGGCCAAGCCTCGAAAGGGCAGTTTGACAGTTGATCTTGGTCAGTGACAATTCATTATTTTGTTAGATTAGATGGCTCACACCAAGAATGTCGGAGGTGGTCCAGGCGATGATGATAGGAAGCCCCCGCCTCGCAAGCCTACAGATCCAAAAGGCAAGGCAACAAAAAAATTGCATCCAAGAAGAGGAAGTACCCAGATAGAGAGACAACCAGAGCAGCAGCAGTTGCAGAGGCAGCAGATCATGCTGAGAGAGGTGGTGCCCGCAGCGGACTTGTCATTGCAGATCAGCCGATTTCACCAGCACTGAGAGCTGCTCTTGAGGAGGTTGAGCGTCGTCACGGTAGTCCAGCAGGGACTGACACGTTTGCAGGACGGCGGATTGCCATTGTGCAGGTCGATCAATGCCAGACTGAGAGTCACAGCCATCATGGTTTCCCCCCACCAGCAGAGCCTCGGCACTGCTCAGAGACTCGGGAGGGTCGGCAGGCCGAGGAGACCGAGCCGGCACCTCGATTCGCCTGGCCTGGGTCGTACTAGTGCTCTGATTCCACCGAGGCCGGCTACACAAGCACAGGGTTCACGCCCACCACCTAGACGCCGTGGTCCGCCCAAAGTGGTACATCTTGACTTGAGGGCCGCCACAGCCCTCTGAGTTCGCCAAACTTAGGTTTGTTGAGTTTGACGTGTGGTTCCTCCAAGGAGGGATGAGAGAGAAAGCAGAGGGGTTTTACACGCCACCTGTAGGGAGGATTTCTACAATGCTTATCTCAACAAGTGCAATGTGTTCGGATCTCGAGAGAGTCTGCGAAGATAGAGTCTATTGTGGCAAAGAAATACGGAGAGCATATACGCCCTTACTTGTCATATCTACCTGGGCTTACTGATCTGATTGGCGGACAGAGTGTATGTACCATCTTGGGTTCAGCAGTTCTCGCGATCGCTCTATGTTGACCCACATCATAACTTCATTCATTTTGCATTCAACGGCAGAGATTACAGAGTGATGAGCCGAGGGCTGGGGAGATACTCGAGGCTACAGGAGCAGCTCTGCTGCAGATTGCATAGCGTGTGTTATGGACAGCAGAGCCTCCTAGGCGTCCTCATGGAGGGATGGTGCCCCCTACTGATCTTGTGCGCCATTGCTTTAAGGAGCCCTTTGGTGAGGGGTCGAGGAGGAACCCCAGTGACCTGACTCCTACAGCTCGAGTACTAGAGGCTATCATCAGGAGGACACTTCTTTCCCGGTTGGGATCTGAGAGAGGGTCTCGACTAGCCTCTGACAGCCTGGCTCCTTAATGCCCCGATGCAGCAGATGTGTTCGATATTTGGGACCTCCTTCTATCGAGAGATGGAGGATACTATATAGTGAGGGTTTCAAGGGTCGCAGCGGCTCCCTTTATGCACATTGGATCACATTCTTGATACTCAAGTCTGCAGGTCGGGATCGATCCCGAGAGATGGTTGCTTGAGTACAAGGGTGCCACACTGAGTTCCTAGCTTATAACATGGGCGGAGGATCGGCACAACACACCACAGCACCTACTCGGCCCGATCGCCGTCCGGATGTTCCAGAGTCGGCCTCGGCAGGACGAGATTATCAGAGGCATAGCCGCCATCGAGGAGCAGCTTGAGGCACAAAGCAGGAGGTGAGCGAAATACTGATGGCAGCTCGGCGGCGACTACCGGCCTATTCCTCGAGATGCCTCCACGCAGACACGATGCACGAGGCGGCAGTTCTAGCTCAAGACCACCGCACCTCAGACGGACCCCGCTCTTATTGCCATACTTGAGCGAATGCAAGAGACCCGAGCTCGCCCGAGCCTGGAGACAATTGCCAACTTTGCGATGCCGAGCTCGTTAGGGACGAGTTTCAGAGGCGGCGTTAGCAGTACTCCAAAGAAGAAGAAGCAGCAGATGCACCAAGAAGAGATCCTATTGCAAAGAAGCGGCGGCTTATGGGCTTCATGCGGCATGTTGTGACAAAGACTTGGGGCTCCACAGCCCACAGCCTTCACCCCAGCTTGGTCGACCTTCTACCACTTCAACGACTCCATAGAGTACAGCCCGGTGGGTTTTGAGTCGAGGACAGCCTCCGGTGCGATTTGTTTCGCCACCGATTCTGTGTCCCGGTGGTTGTCCTCACGGTGGTAGCCCCATGATTCACTCCATATCACACGGGCTTCTCACCGGGCAGTCACCCTCGCTTTTGTGCACGACACGTCGGGCCTCTGTGAGTCTTGGAGCATCCTTCAGCGAGTTGACCGACATGCCTACACCGCCTCATATGCATGCCGCCGGTCCTTCTACAGCAGCTCTAGTCGCTGTGACTACTCAGAGGCTCTCTTAAATGCATCGCCCTTCCCGATCCCACGACAGACAGACATCACCGTGCATCACATCCGTGATCGAGACCAGACTGGCTCAAATGACACTTCCCGCTTGGAGGGTCGGTCAAGACAGAGCTCGTGGTCGAGATAATGATGGCGCTCGATTTCATCTTGCTCCACGTACTTGTTGCTTCGACTCTCTAAGTTGTTGCCCCGCCAACCGACCCTTAGGTTTTGGTGTTTGACGCCAAAGGGGGAGAGGGTTCGAGTATGTAGACTCAGGGGGAGCGACTTTTAGGGGGAGCTTGTTACCTAGTATTAGCTTTTTATATACATTTAGAGTTTTATTTGTGTGATACACTATTTCTATTATGCATTCGTGTGTTACTTTCATGCATACTATTATATCTATGTGATAGTGTTATCTACGTGGTTGTGTTATATGACATGTGTGCTCTCTACTTTACATTATTTATATGTCATATCACTTTTGTTATGCTCATTTGCCTTTGCTTCCGTGTTTATGCTCCGATGCAAATGAGTTTTGTTTCTTGTACTCATGCTTAGCTCAGATCCTTTGAGTACATTGAGTTGGCTTGGATCATATAAGCTTGCCTAACACTTTTGTTCTTATCGACAAAACTTATATGAACCAAGCCCGTCAAAAACCTCACTCTTTCACATTCTCGAGGTGGTATTGTCATCAATCACCAAAAAGGGAGAGATTGAAAGCATCTAGGCCCCTAGTTGGGTTTCGGTGATTAATGACAATACAAGATTACTATGACTAACGTGTGTTTTGCAGAGGCAAGTAAGTTAGGTCATGGTAATGGAGATCAATTGGGCAATCAAAGTTGTCATGCCCCTACGATGGAAATCGTTTCGGTTTTCAAAGGATGGACGACAAGGTTAAGGATGACTAGTTCTAAGTGTTGATTGGAGTTGGAGAGACACTTAGAGTAGTTTTGGACTTTGTTTTTCTTTTGGCCGTACTATTAAGGGGGTATGGACGGGTAGCTTGACCTAGTTAAGTCTAGTGAGTTAGGTGTGGTGCACACTTGTTAAAACTAGCTCTAGGAAGCTCCTACGAATGCCTAAGATCCTTTGGAGCAAACTTCATTCACATATGATCGAGAGTTGGAAGTGAATGGAGGGTCAAATGCTGACCGGACGCTGGCCCCGGTGTGACTGGACGCTGGCTGCAGGGTAAGGTCAGTTCATTGGATCTGCTGTCTGCGTTCGGTGTGACCGGACGCTGGAGAGGTCGAGTGACCGGACGCTGAAAGGCAGCGTCCGGTCGACTCCAGTAAGGTTCCAGAGAAGGAAATCTACGACCGGACGCGTCCGGTCAGTTCTGACCGGACCCCGAGGGTTCTGCGTCCGGTCGAGTCCAGTAAGGTTCCAGTAAGGGTTTTATGCGACCGGACGCGTCCGGTCAGTGCTGACCAGACCCTGCCAGCGTCCGGTCAACTCTTTTTCACTGGTTCGCGGGTTGAACTGATCGGAGCGTCCGGTCAGTGCGACCTGAGCGTCCGGTCACCCCACAGAAGCTCATAACGGTTCGTTTTTCAGGCTGCCTTATAAATAGAAGCTCCACTCGTGTGTAGAGTTACTTTTGCTCATTCCAACAGCTGAGAAACACGTTTGTGAGTGCCAAGAAGAGCAAGGTCCTAGTGAGGTGATTGAGATTTTAGAATCCAAGAGAGTAGCCTCATTAGTGAATCAAGAGTAGTCAAGTGTGCATCCATCTTCTCATTAGGCTTCGCGTGGTCAAGTGAGAGTTCGTGCTTGTTACTCTTGGTGATCGCCATCACCTAGACGGTTTGGTGGTGATTGGGAGCTTGGTGATCACCCGGTGGAGACTGTGGGTGACCCGACTCAAGTTGTGAGCGGCTTTGGGTGATTCGCCGCGACGGAGTGTCGAAGAATCAACCCATAGAGAGCACTTGATCCTTGCGCGGATCAAGGGGGAGCTACACCCTTGCGCGGGTGCTCCAACGAGGACTAGTGGGGAGTGGCGACTCTCCGATACCTCGGCAAAACATCGCTGTGTTCCTCTCTCTCTCTCTCTCCATTTACTTTGAGCATTTATTTTGAGTATTTACTTTGAGCAATTCAATACTTGTCTTTACATTCATAGAATTGTCATGCTAGAGCAAATTTGGAACATAGGTTGAAAGTCCGTTGGGCGATTAGTTTGATAGAAACACTTTTCTAGGCACAAGGGGTTAATTGGGCTATCCGTAGGATTTGATTATTGAAAGAAAATTTAGAATTAGCCCAATTCACCCCCCCCCTCTTGGGCATCTTGATCCTTTCAGTCAGTTTGTTGAAGTTGATGATTATGTGGAATCAGTAAATAGACATGGTAATTCATATATGGAATGAGGCAAAACGTAGCAGAATAATTGTTTTGAAGTCAAAATGTTTCTAACCCAGACCCTGATATATGGTAGTACTGTATTTATGTTTGGTAAATGGTGATACGGTTGTTCATTGCTGAATGTAAGATCTATTCAGAATAACTGACCAGACAAACCATGAAGAGTTTGTGAATTGACTCTGACGTGCTATTGTTTGCATATGGATTATACATGGTTGCTATTGTTGCATCGAGCTCACTGTTTCAAGTGGTTACATATATCGATGTTTCCGTTTTGTGTTACCGCTTCCCGATCGTAATCGACATGTTCCCGTTCGAAATATTCCGTTCCCGATATCCCGTAATACCGGATTCGTTTTCCCGTCCGGCCTTTCCGTTCCCGTTCCCGGCCAAAAAATACAGGAGCAGGAATGGTTAAGACATTTTCCCGACCGTTCCCGACCGTTTTCATCCATAGGAATGGGGTTTCCCATTCCCATCCCATTGAACCAAATGAGGATTTATTAATTTTCCACATTTCAATCTCCGTGAGGACTAAATCTTTCTCATCCCTATCCCTTGTAATAGGAAAAATTATTTGTGATGAACCAGTGATCAGGGCCAATTACCATCTCTAGGTGGGTGGGGCGGGTGGTGAGAGAGTGCCACAGGTCTGGACGAGGGAGGCTTGCTGACCAGCAGGGTCAAGGCGGGGGCAACTTGTTCCGACAGGTTAATGGGTAGTAGACCTCTCGGTGTGGAGGGGGGGCTGAAGACAATGTGAGATGAGTGGACCAGGGACGAGTATGTAATGGTTGTTAGTTTGACCTACAGACGAGAGAGCGAGATAGTGAAGAATACAATACAACAACAATTGGCTCCAGATTTAATGGTAAAAATGTTGTTAGCTTGACATATAGAGGAGAGGGTGAGATAGCGAAGATGACAATATGATAGCAATTGGATTGAGATCTAATGGTCAATTTAGGTGTCGCGAGGCAAAATGCCCGTGTGTATGTATGGACACTTTGGAAATTAGCTACGTACTCTTAATATCGCACCCCAATATCAAAAGTGCGAGTGTGACACCCTATGGATACCATTCAATTGATATGTAGAAATAAATTATCTAATGCACAATATCATGTTGTTGTTTCTTGCTTTCCAAAGTTAATTAATTTTTGTGCCCTTTGTGAAAGAATTGTCCACATGCATGCTCCACCCGACTCAAAATAAATCAACCTCTATAATTGTTCTAGTCAAACTATTTTTTAGTTTGACTAAATTTATAGAAAAGTGCACTAATATTTATAATATTAAATTAGTATATCACTAGGTATATCATTGAATAGATTTTTATAATGTATTTATTTAATGTTATAAATGATGTTAGTCTTTTTATATGTTGATCAATGTTAAGACAGTTTGACTCTAGGTGATTTCAGCAATTGATTTATTATATAATGGGGGTATACAACTCAATGCAAGCAAAGGAATTGATTTATTTTGGAACGGGGTATACAACTCAATGCAAACTAAGCAATTTGTTACCGGATATCGAGTCAAAGCTATAAATGTCAATGAAGATACAACATCTAGTATCTTTTTTCTTTTTATATTCAGTCAAAGCTATATCCCCACGAATATAATAGTCTTATATTAGGAGTATTATTATATACATACATAGGTACAAGCTGTAAGCCAGTAACTGTCCTTTGAGACCTAGCTCATGGGCCGAATTGCGGTTGAGCCAGGCTACTGTAGCACTGGAGTTTAGTACCATACAATTCAAGGTCCACCAAATCAACTTAAATAGCCAGACCAAGGACACGTAGTAACCTTCGGTTAACCATTTTGCGCGAAGTGAGGACGAAAGCGTAAGCAGGTTGCTACGTAGGTGGGGCCCACCCCTAGGTAGAGTGGGCCTGGGCCATGTGTCGGGCCTGAGGTGTTACAAATAGTATCAGAACCAACTCTCGCGGTTTCACGCTTCGTATGGTCTGGAAGCTTGGACAGGTTATGCATGGCTCCAGAGATGGCACGAGGGAACTGAAAATACGAATGTGGCCAAGAGAGTCGATCCTGAGCATTTGTCCTATATGGGTAAGCTGGTTGGATAGCTCAACGAGAACGTCGAATCCATTAAGGGTGTGTGGATGTGAGACCCAGCCTATGGACCGAATTGCGGTTGGGCTAGACTACTGTAGCGTTGGAATTTAGTAACATACCGTGAATTCAAGGTCCACCAGACCAGCTTAAATAGCTAGGCTAAGAACGCGTCGTAACATTCGATTAACCGTTTTGCGCGAAACGATGACAAAAGCGCAAGCGAATTGCTACGTAGGTGGGACCCACCCTTCGACAGAGTGGGCCTGGACCGTGTGTCGGACCTGGGGTGTTACAGTGTCCACACGGGAGAAGGAAGACATCCTTATCGGTGCTGGTGTGGCCCTAATAGTCTCCTAAGCGCCGAGCCGCACTCGCGCCTCCTCGATCGATCAGCTCCTCCCGTTGCTTATATATAATCATAGCTTGAGGCACATTTCCTGCGCGGCCGTAGCCACACGCGGTGCGCACTTTGCGATGGGTCTCTCCGGCTCCGGCGTCGCGTTGCTTGTGTTCCTCGGCCTCTGCACCGCCGCCGTGTCGAGCTGGACGACGCCGCCGCCGCCTCCGCCGGAGATGCTGCACGAGAGCTTCGCCGGGAAGTCGGAGTTCAGGACGGTGAACCGGAGGAGGCTGGGCGTGTGCTCCAACCCGAGCCCGTACCTGGCGATAAGCGTGAGCACCGGCGGGGCGCCGCTCCCCGACGAGGCGTTCGTCACGGTGACCGTGGCCGGCGTCCTCAGGCCCGATGCCGATGACTGGGTCGCCATGATCACGCCTTCCAACTACTCCAGGTAAATTTAGAAACAAGTTCGCAATATTTTGACTGACGGCTAGCTGTTTCGATCGTTTATTTATTTTTGATGATAACGGATCGATCGTCGTCGATCTCTCCGTGAATTGGTGCATGCGCAGTGTCGCCGGATGCCATTTGAGTGGTGCTAACTACGTCCAGACCGGCGATCTAGCGCATCTCCCGCTTCTGTGCCACTACCCTGTCAAGGCAAGTTTCACATTGCATATGCACGTACGGCTGTTTGCTTCACCCTTCTGTTTTCGCTGGTCCATATCCTTGCCTACGTACTAAGTGTACTAGTTGCCACGAATTGCTATACAAATTTCTTTCTGCCATGTTCAAGTCGTTGTCGATCTTCATTAAGAGGTTGCTGAGTTTACGAAAAGGAAGCTCTAGGTGGTTAAGTATTTGATCATAGCGACATTTTTCGGTACCCAATGCAACATGTCTCACAAGAATGGGCATCCATGATGAATGAAGCAAACCTAAGCTAGCGTGCAAACATTGGTCATCCGTATGGTATGGTACATTACTACATTGTCATCACATGCATAACGTGCGTTGCATGGTTCAAATGGGCAAGTTGTGTAGTTGGAGCTTAGTAGTAGAATAATCGTCGTTGTCGTGGCAGCGTGTAAAGAGTCTTGCACACCCAAGATCTTCAAGGCCGTCCCAAATAATGGGCCAGGAACACGGCTACACAAAACTTTACTGAGACGGGCAAAAACGTTTAATCAAGCCGGGCAAGCCAACCGCCTCGGCCCAAATGTCACGATTAATCATGGCCTTAACCGAGGCGGTCCAGTTAACGCTATTAACGGAGGCGGTTGAGTTAAGTAGCCTGCCTCGGTTAATAATTTCATGAAATAAAAAAGCCCACCGAGTCCGGTACCACGTGCCGCCGTTGCCCGTGGTAGGATCCGCGCCGCCGCAGCCATCGGTGGCCGAATCCGTTTGGTGGTGGCCGGATCCGCGCCCCCACCGCTGCTGGTGACTTGATCTGCGCCCCTGCCGCCTCCGGTGGTCGGATCCGCCGCCGGTGGACCGTTGGAGTCCGGATCTGGTGGCCGACGCACGGTCCGGATCTGGTGGCCGACGCACGAGGGACAGGGAAGGGGTGCCGTGCTCGGAGGAGAGGGAGGGACCGCCGTGCCATGCTCGGAGGAGAGGGAGGGGCGCCGTCGCCGATGCGGGCCTCCCCGTGCGCCGCTGCTACGTGTGGTGGCCGCTGCCGGAGGGGGCTAGCCCATGCGCCTCCTCCTCCCCACCAGTCGCCTTCGCTGCCTCCACGCCGGAGAGGGAGGCGTGCGTGGAGGGATGGACAGGAGGCAGAGACCGAAGAGAGGGACGGACGAGAGAGAGGGATGGACGAGGAAGAGTTATTTCCGCTCCGCTGCACGCATGGCAAGCCACGAGTGGCCACCAGCCCCGCTTCCGGATCGCTGACGTGGAGCAGCACACGGATCATCCTAGCGCGCAGCACATTTGTGCTTTCTCACTGCGACCGACACGTGGGCCCCACTCCCAGTCCCGTTCCTGTGTGCTCGTGCCTCGAGGTCTAATCGCAGCACTGATTAACCGAGGCGGTTATTTGGAAGCAACCGCCTCCCGCCTCGGTTGCATTATAATGCATGTCTCCGTTAATAGACATTAACCGAGACGGATGTGTTATAATGCCTGCCTAGGTAAATTATTTACCGAGGCGGTTGCGTTATAATGCCCGCCTCGGTTAATAGGCATTAACCGAGGCGATTGTGTTATAATGCCCGCCTCGATTAATAGGCATTAACCGAGGCGGTCATATTACATTGCCCGCCTCGGTTAAGCATTAACCGATGCGGTTGCTGGGCTGGCTGCTCTGAAAACGCCTCGCAAAAGATGTTGTGTAACAGTGAAAACGGGTTTCCAAGATGGCATGTTGAGGTTTTGCACTGGCCTTCCTCATGGGCTGGATGATTTAGAAGGAGCGGAACGAGAGGACTTTTGGTGGGCCATCCAAGCCTCATGCTCAGTTGCTGGTAAAGATTATTGAAGAGGCCAAAGAGTGGTTCAAGGCACGGTACGGTCATATCCGGACACTACTACAGTTGTTGTAATGGGCTGCGCTACGTAGCTAGTCGCTAATAGTTTTGTGTAATATCGCTAATTTGTTGTCAAGCTAGGGTTCGGTTTAGTAATCATGCGATTACTAATATGAACTTATAGTGTATATTGGACCATTTCTGCCTCTTCTTAATAAAATATGTGCCTCGCCACGGTCGGGGAAAAAAATAATGGGCCAAATTATGTATGGACTGCCGACGATACCAAGTTTCGGGCCGAACTGAGCTTGAGCTATTTAACGCGGTCCTCCTACGGGGTGTTGTGCGTGCAGGCCCAGGAGAATTTTTATTTTTTAATTATTTTTAATTTAATATTTTAATAATAACCGTTCTAAATTTTTTTTTACCCCACTTACGTGACCAAACAACATTGTCACGCCAATGCATGTGGCGCGACAACATCTGCCATGTTCGACGGTGTTTTTGATGTGGAAAAACTTGTCGCGCCACTCCCGGTGACGTGACAATATTGTTTTGTCGCGCCACCAGAAGTGGCGTGACAAGACTGAATTTTTGAAAAATCATAACTCTTCAATACGACATTGGATGAAGATGATTTTTATATGAAAATTATAGATCTCGACGAGATCGACAACGTTCTAGTTTTGAGTTTTTCGTTTGAGGACGTTAAGATGCTCAAAAAATAATATAAAATTTTAGCACCATAATAATCTCTACCAGCGCTTGTCGCATTTAAAAAATAATATCTTTTTTGTATGATATCAAATAAAGATACATTTTATATCAAAGTTGTAGTCCTCAGATCTATAAGTTTTGAGTTTTGAGTTTTCATATTTGAGGTCGTTAACATACTCTAATAACTAATATAAAGTTCTAGCAGCATATTAATCATGTATTAAAGTTTATCTTTTAGAAAAATTGTATATTTCTTATTTGATGTTACATAAAAATACTTTTTAAATAAAAGTTGTAGACCTCATTGAAAGCTCCAATTTTGATATAAAATGTACCTTTATTTTGACACGATACAAAAACGATATTATTTTTCTAATGCGACAAGCGTTACTATGCGATTATTATACTACTAAAATTTTATATTATTTTTTTGAGCATCTTAACAAGTCGTAGATCTCATTGAGAGCTTGTAAAAAGTGTCTTCATTTCACAACATAAAAAAAAGATATTATTTTTTAATGCAACAAGTACTAATACGTGGTTATTATGCTCCTAAAATTTTATATTATTTTTTGAGCATCTTAACGACTACAAATGTTAAAACTTAAAACTAAAAAGTTGTAAATCTCATTGAAAGCTACAACTTTCATGTAAAAAGTATCTTCATTTGACAACATACAAAAAAATATATTATTTTTCTAATGCCACAAGTACTAGCACGCGTGGTTATTATACTCCTGAAATTTTATATAATGTTTTGAGCATCTTAACATCCTCAAATGAAAAAACTCAAAACAATAAAGTTGTAAATCTCATTGAGAGCTACAATTTTCATATAAATTTCATTTTCATCCAATGTCGTATCAAAAAGCTATGATTTTTTAAAGGTTTTGTCTTGTCACACCACTCCCAGTGACGTGACAGTACGTCGCGCCAGCGGGAGTGGCATGGCGTGATAGCGTTTCTCACGTCGAAAACGCCGTCTAACGTGGCGGATATTGCCGCGCTATTGCATGTGGCGCGACAATGTTATTTGATGACAAAAATGGTTTAATTCGCAAAAAAAAATAGAGCAATTATTATTAAAATATTAAATAAAAAAGATTAAAAATAAAAAATTCCGCAGGCCCAGTACCTGACGCGCGACCCTGGCTACCTGGGCTGCAAGACCGCGGCATGCCAGAAGCGCGTCGCGTCGGGCGCCTGCAGCGTCCGCACCTGCGCCGCCACCGTCACCTTCCACGTCGTCAACTTCCGCACCGATGTCGAGTTCGTGCTCTTCTCCGGCGGCTTCCGGACGCCGTGCGTCCTCCAACGGTCCGGCGCGCTCCGGTTCGCCAACCCCGCCAGCCCGCTCTACGGCCACCTCTCCAGCACCGACTCCACGGCCACATCGGTGAGCACGAGCAGTCCCACCGTTGTTTCTTCGTTCATTCTACGACGATTTTCTGCAAAAGCAACAGCTTTACGGCAACTGTATCTGAGCGCTGGAAGCATGCATTGGGTGTTGCCAGATGAGGCTTACCTGGGTGAGCGGCGATCGGAGGCCGCAGCAGGTTCAGTACGGAGTAGGAAGTCTGCCACTTCTCAAGTGGCAACGTTCACGCAGAATGATATGTGCAGTAAGTTGTGATCGTCCGTTTATCAGAGAGCAGACGTTACTGAGGGAAATGTGACACTGTTGGATTCTGGAATTGCTTCGGCAAACTTATCTCCGTGCAGGTAGCCCCTTGTTACCAAGCCCTGCCAAGGATTTCGGGTGGCATGACCCTGGCTACATTCACACGGCCGTCATGACCGGGCTCCAGCCTTCTCAGTCCTACACCTACCGTTACGGAAGGTAAAGTCCTCCTGTGACTAAGATCCATCCTTGCAAACAATTGATCAGCAACGCTTCAAAATTAGAAAATGCCATGGATGTTAGTAAGGTTTCTGACTTTAAAATGTCAGCCAGTTCTGCAGTAACATTCTGGCAACCAAAGGAGATGGACGTTTCATGTGTTCACTCAGCTTTTGAGTTTGTGCTTGTGCAGTGATTCTGTAGGTTGGAGTGACACAAACGAATTCAGAATGCCACCAGCTGCAGGCTCAGACGAGACATCATTTGTGATCTATGGCGATATGGGGAAGGCTCCACTGGACCCATCAGTGGAACACTACATTCAGGTAGACCAAAATGTTGCCTCGAGCAACAGAATCGCTTAACTCTGGGTTTTGTATTCAGATTGCAACTTTCCTTCTGAGGTTTCTGATTGCATTAATTCCAAATTACGAATTTATTTAAGTAGTAATTCTCATGGCATGCATTTGCAGACTGGATCGATTTCTCTGGCCAAGGCAGTGGCTAAAGAAATCCAGACAGGAAAGGTCGATTCAGTCTTCCACATAGGAGACATAAGCTATGCTACGGGCTTTCTGGTTGAATGGGACTTCTTCCTAAACCTCATAGCACCAGTCGCTTCTCGAGTTCCCTACATGACCGCTATTGGTAATCACGAAAGGTAACTGCTACTTTTATGTTTGCAGTGTAATCTGAACAGTTGATTTGCGTCGTGAAATGCACCATCGTTGACCATGAACTTGCGTTGTCGTCCTCAGGGATTATGCAGAGTCTGGTTCTATATATGTGACCCCGGATTCAGGTGGCGAATGTGGAGTTGCATATGAGTCATATTTCCACATGCCAGCTGTCAGTAAGGATAAGCCATGGTATTCAATTGAGCAAGGGAGCGTTCACTTCGTCGTGATGTCAACTGAGCATAAGTGGTCAGAGAAGTCGGAGCAGGTATACAATCAATTGGAACTTTTCATGTATTGTTCAGACTTAGAAATGTATGTATTGTCTCTCTGAAAAGTTTATTGTTTGAATAGTACAATTGGATGAATCAAGACTTGTCATCAGTCAATAGATCGAGGACACCATGGGTAATTTTCATTGGGTGAGTACATAAGCATGTTTGTTTTGAAGTAGGTTGGCTATGGACAGATCATGCCGACCCAGTAAAATTACAAACTTAAGTTCTTACGTTTTATACTTTGTTTCTCTTGAATCTGTAATATGTGCTATTCAGATACAAGAAACAGAATCACCATCCTTCAATGAAAATTGCAGGCATAGACCGATGTATTCATCCCATGTCGGAATACCAGTTAATGTAGATCCAATTTTTGTGGCCTCCGTTGAGCCACTCTTGCTCAAGTACCAGGTAAGAAATCACACTTGAAAACTGAAACTTAACTACGTCAGGCTGGTATGAAAAGAAATGACCAGCTGATCTGAATATGCTAACCATAGTAGCATGTTTTGGTTTTTGGGTGAGTAGGTGGATTTGGTTTTCTTTGGCCATGTACACAACTATGAGAGGACTTGTGCAGTATACCGGAGCATATGCAAAGGCGAGCCAAAGAAGGATGCAAGTGGAATTGATACTTATGACAACAGCAAATATACCGCGCCTGTTCATGCCATTGTTGGAGCTGGAGGGTTTAGCTTGGACAAGTTCCCTAAGATTGTGGTAAGTTATAGTAACAAGTCTTTTGTAGTGCATGATCTTGAAGAAGTATGATATACATGAGATTTCTTGTCATAATTATTCAGTGAACATTAAGATTTGTGAGATAGTTTTAAGTTTATAACGATAAATTGATATCCAATACTATACATGTTTGTTAATAATCTTGCCTTGATTTCCAAATAATCAGTTGAACAAGTGGAGCTTATCAAGAGTTTCAGAGTTCGGGTATGCCAGGGTGCATGCCACAAGAGGTGATATGCTGGTTGAGGTCAGTTTTTGTATTTCCTTTCCTTTTCTCAATGTTTTCTATCTTCTCACATGTTTGATTGAAATAGTACTTCGGAGATTAAAGTGGCATTGAATAACAAAAACTCCAGAAATTTCCGAAAGAGCGCCATTTTGGCATTTCTCTCTGAACAATTGTTACTCTGTTTTTCTTCAGTTTGTAAGCTCAAGTACGATGGAGGTTCGGGACCAATTTAGAATTGTGAAGCCAGATCCGGCAAGGAGGCTACGGAACCAGCCAGTTCAACCGTAGCTGCAGTTTATGGAAAAGAAGATGGAACTGGAGCTACTTATATTTTTGTTATGCTATAAAAAAATGGCGCTGAATTACACATAAGCGCATTGTCTAATTAAGTTCTACAGTTATCTGTGTAGTGTATGGTTTTTTATGACATCGCTACATCGATATAGTTCCATCTCCCTCTGTCGAGTATATTGATCCACAAGTGCCATTTTGTAGTTGTAGCTAACAGCGTAACACGGGCTCCTGAACTTTTAAGTTTTAATTTACGGTTTTGTTACTTCTGAATTTCTGAAACTTCAGGAATTAAAACCAACGTTCCAAACTAGTCCTAAACAAAACTTTGAAGGTTAGCCGTTGTGTATTGGCATTGTATACACAATTGAAGGGAACACACGGGAAAAGAAACCGACATCTTGGTACATCGTAAACCTGCACCGCGTCATACTGCCATCCTGCGACTAACACCGCTCGGCGCTCGGCGCCATTCTCCCTCTAAACCCAACTGTTACTAGCAAAGTTCTTATAGAAGTCCCTTTGATTTTTTTCGTTACTGCATTTTATTCTCGACGTGCCTTTGATTTACAAATATTTCATTTGACATAAGAGTAGTGACGAAGCTAGAGCAAATGGGTGAGGGGTGCACAACTTCATCACGAATATTGTGACCCATATGATGTTCAAACAAATAGCATAACTAATTCGTAATTTTTAACAACAAAGTTCAACTTTCAGTGATGGCAATGTGATTTTTGTCAAAACAATTGAAAACTGGTAGGGGCAAAGATAATAACACTCACCATTTATAACAAAATAAAGATGGCATTCATTGATGTAGTGTAGTGATTGAAAGAATGCCAAAACGATGAACAAAAGATATGCCATATAGCAAAATATGTGATCCAGCCTAACGAAAAGAGAACAAATAGGTCAATAATTTAGCAGAACAAATAGGTCAATAATTATCCATTGAAAATAGATGCATTGCATTTTGCATTACCTGTTAGATATTATATTGTGCCATTTTCCTTCCACGGTCATGAAACGACGAACCACAGCCTCAACGCTAACTTTCTTCATTCCTCTAAATAAGAAACAATGAAAGCAATATGCTCTATCCATGATTATCTATAATTCATTCATTTGCATAATCAAATTGTAGTTCACAAATTCACATATAAATAATTTGATTGAGGATGAACTTGAGGATAAACAAAAACACTCTCTAGCAGCAGCAGGGGGCTGCAAATTACAAATATATGTGACCCCAGATTCAGGTGGCGAATGTTCCATTGTAAGGAACTGAACCAGCTGACCTTGGCTCAGTTTGGAATCATTGAAAGTAGGGAACCAAAATTTGTTTCGACATCAAGTATGCTAAACCATTACGGCAACATCTAAGCTCTGCCTAATATACGCCAACACAGTTCGACTGTCGTCCAGCTGCGCTGACAAAGAAAATGAAGCGAAAGCTACATCATGTCTCCTGGTCCCTGGAGTGAACTGAATTCAGTGAAGGAATCGACATACGCCTCGTAAATATAGCAGATCTTCCATCATCTGGTCACCAATTAGTTTTTTTTCCTGTTCGGAGTTGCAACGACATGTTAGTGTCAATTTCTGGAATTTAATTTGGACAGATGACGTATTAATTAGTTTTCTGTGAAATGGTGGATAATTCAATACCCTTCACTTTCTGAGAGAACGGAACACTATATTTCAGAATATCATATAGCTGGACTGCTGGAGCCATGGAATTAGTTTAGTCACATGCCTCAATGGCATTACCGTACGAGCCTGCATGATGGGGATATACCAAGGTAGTATAGCTAGCGTCCAGACTCGAGTCAAGCGTGATCATCGGCTCTGACGATTTTTCTATATACCTCCGGCTCCAATCTGTGCTTTGCCGTGGCAGCTGGACGGCTGAACTTGCGGTAAACCAAAGGCATATGCGACGCAAACACCATTGTACTTTGTCTCTTGTTATACGGGCCATGATGCCTATATAAGCCCAGTCACTCATTCGGCAAAACCACACACCAAGCTAGTGCAGGCTAATAGTTACAAACTGACACTAGCGGCGGTAGCAGCGGCAGTGCCCGTAGCAACCATCAGAAGCATGGCAAGGCTGTTCCTGGCGTGCATGGTTCTGCTTGGCCTTGCAATGGCCGCAGCGGCGGCGAGGCCGGCGACGACGACGACGGCCGGCGACCCGCCGACGGGCAGCTGCGACCAGGACCTGCAGGACCTGATAACCAACTGCCAGGACTACGTCCGCTTCCCGGCTGATCCCAAGATCCCGCCGTCGGCGGCCTGCTGCGGCGTGGTCCAGAGGGTGAACATGCCGTGCCTCTGCTCCAAGGTCACCCCGACGGTGGAGACGCTCATCTGCATGGACAAGGTCGTCTACGTCGCCAGCTACTGCAAGAGGCCCCTCAAGCCTGGCTCCCAGTGCGGAAGTAAGTAGCCTACCGTGTGTATAGCAGTAAAAAGCTTATATACCACATCGATCTGACTTGAGATTATTGTGCTTGTTTTTTTGAAGGCTATCACGTTCCTGGTGTGCTTGCTTAATATGCTCGTGTATTGGTCCACTATGACGAACATCGGTGCTATTTCTCCATACCTGAACAAGTGCTGTGTACATCCTCTGTACCTTCGGCGAAGAGACTTGGTCTGTTTGTCATACTCTCCTGAATAAGTTTGTATGTGTTGCATTTACACTTGTATTGTATTATATAATGTAATATAATTTATATTTATATTATGATATAATATGTATGAAGTGATCCTGGCCCTCTATTTCCCTACTCTGCTTCTCTTCTCTACTCAAATTCTAATGATAGAGGGAGGAAGGTTTCAGAACCACCCGATGAGGATCTGACAGATCCAATCTCTCTCGATCCCTACGAGTTAGAGTAGCGTATCCAAAAACGGTGCAATGTTCGATTCTAAAATAAATTAGAATACAAAGAGTGTCCATGGTCCGAAACTTCTTTCCCGTACACATATGAGTCAGCGCAGAGTGTAAAGCAATGTTACAAAATCCTATCCCAAAATAATTGAAGTACGTGACGCAATCATTGATAAATCTCTAAGGGCAGTCCCAATGGTACATTGATGATGGTTTTTATCCTCATTAAATGACTTGCCACGTAGATAAAATGCTGACATGACAACGTAGTTAATGAAGAAAGAGAGCAAAAATCATATAAATGGTTTCCTCATGAAGAAACCAGGTCTTCTCTTGACCCAATGCACCAAGAAACCATGAAATCGTCATTGGGGAGAAACCACCAATTTCTAGGGAGCTCGTGCCGCACTCCCATTGGAGGAAGAAGATAGAGTTGGGAGAGAGAAAGAGAAAATAATTATTACTCATAGAAATCATGGGTTAGAAAGCAGTACTTTTTTGGTGTGGTATCCTATGTTATAGAAACTACTAGTTTCTTTCATTGGGACTGCCCTAAGCCTCTTGTAACCATATGAGTTAAAGCAACACACTTTTAGGTACAAAACACGGACAATTTTGAGATGAATTGAAACACATGACGTGATTGTTGAATAAATCTCCAAGCCACATGTTGTACAAGTGATCACGCAACAAGTTGTGTGTCCCGTTGGAATGCATGTGAATGTTTGTGAGCTATTGCGTATATGTGAAGGAGTGCTTTGGCAAAGCTCCCAGAGTAGCTTCTAAGGCCTGTTTGATAGAGCTCAATTCTCTCAATTCTGTGATTCTCTGATGGAGTGATTTTGGTATAGGAGCGGGGTGGAGAGCAGATTTGAATTGATCTAGCTAGAGTGATTCTGGTGAGGATTAAACAGAGAACACAGTGGGGAGCGGTTTCTTAGCTCCCAGCTCCTAATATAAATGGAGAAGTGATTCTTGTCTAATCCCTACCAGAATATTATACTATTTAGTAAAGCAAGAGTGATTCTTATAGAGAATCTGCTCCATGGAGCGCTGCCAAATAGAGCTAAAAAGAGACTTTTGATAGGCGGGTAACTGAAAGAAAAAAATAAAAAGCTGACAGAGAAAATAGATATTTCCCTTTGCATGGAACTTACCAATATGGCTGCATCTACCACCGCTGCTAGCCAGTACGATGACCACCATGTTGTTATTCAGTGATCAGTGATTTATTCAGTTTTGAATTGATTTAGTCGAAAAAGTCATTGAACCAAAATTGTGGTGGTCTGTTCTGTGAAGACTTTGGTGTTGTTCAGTGATCGGTGATTTATTCAGTTTTGAAGTGTTGTAAACCAAATTAACTAATTTAACCAAATTTCTTTATGCTTATTACATCAAACAGTAAAATTATGCTCATTTGTATATTTAAATATATGTCCAAGTGACTTTATTTGTTAGAAGCATTTTTTGTTGCTTTTTCTTTTGTTTTATTCCAATGCATTGATGTTGTTTGTATTATCTCCTGTAGAGGTATATAATATATATTACAGTAACAGTAACCGATTAACCAAAGCCAAATTTGCTTAGTTTTTTAGTGTTTTGGCAACAAATTTGATTAACATTTAGCAAAGACCCCCCAAAATCTTTATAACCTTTGATGAAAGAAGATCTTCACCTATGGTCGTATCTCTAGTTTGAAGTATACCTTTTGTTTTCCAAAAGATATTATGCGCCGCACTCAAAACAGATGTATGCAAATAAACACTTGGAGTCCAAAATATAGGTGAAGTGCCATTGTCTCCATTTTTATATCATCATTTCTTATATTGGGGTTCACATTCCGCACTCAAAACAAATTAATGAAATATGTGATTCTTGAATGTACACATGTCTCCCTTGCGTTACATTTATTTTTCATTTATGTCTTACTTCTGTTTTCACCCGAACAACTTTTCTACATGTCATCATTGACCTTTAACACTTGTGAATATAGAAGCCCTAGTTGTTTACACTTGTCTATACAGTAGCAGTAGTTTTGACACTTGTCTGACATGCAGCTCTAGATTGACACATGTATTATATAGCATATAATGTCAAAAATGACACCTGCCTCACATGCAACACTAATTTTGACACTTGTATAACATGCAACATAAATATTAACATTTGTCCATATAGCTCGACTCCATGCCATATCAATATATCGAGCGTGCAGCATAAAGTTGACACAAAGTTGGGTGACCCTCCCTGACCACATCTATAAAATCACAGGTGCTCTAAAATCATTCACATCACAACACAGTTCTTTTAGTAACCTTCAACAGGCACCCCCAAGAACTAGTAAACATGGCAAAACTTCCAAGCTTGTTCTTAGTCCTCTCTTTTGTAGTAGCCATGTCCGTCGTAGGCTCCCAGGCTGATGGAGGCTGTGATAAAGACCTCCAAAGCCTGATAAGTGAATGCAATCAGTACGTGATGTTTCCAGCGAATCCAAAGATCCCTCCTTCAGATGTCTGTTGTGGTGTCATCAAGAAGGCAAATGTTCCTTGCTTGTGCACCAAGGTCACCAAGGAGATTGAGAAGGTCGTGTGCATGGAGAAGGTTGTGTATGTTGCTGAGCAATGTAAGAGGCCATTTGAGCATGGCGTCCAGTGCGGAAGTAAGTGTTTTATGTGTTTATTTATATGATGAGTATAGTGTAAATTGTGAACTTTAAATGTGACTATCCATGGTATTTCTTTTAATTTGAATTATTTTGCAGGCTACACGGTTCCTAGAAAATGAACAGATCACAAGAGGGAAGTGCTGGACGTAGTCCTTAGATCTCAACAGCCATAGCTGATCTACCTTCCGATGGTTGTACAATATGCGGTCATGTTGAGACTAATGTAAGGTGTAAGAGCTCCATTGATGTATCGAAAATATTCTGAGCTAATAATAAAGCCTTCTCCACAAATTTCGTGATTCCTCGGGAACTGATTTGTGACCCATATTTTTCACGAATAGGAACAGAAAGATAAATTAGGAGGCATAAGTGGTACGCTGACATGCTGTGCATGATCACTCGGCTGTCGGCTGCAAAACAGCGTGGAGTACTTGTCACGTCGTCAGCGTACACCGCTCTCTCGGCGCGCTCCGTTCGAAGGCATCTCCTCGCACGCCACGCGCCTAGCGCACGCCGCGCCACCGTGATCCTGCCCGACCACGTGTGCTCCACCCGCGCGCGCACACCGCCCCGCGCCCCGCACACCCTTCTCCCGTTGCAACCCGTTCCTTCCCCGCATGGCCGCATCCCTTGCCGTACTCCGGCGTCCGTACGCTCTCGGCCTCACGCTGAACGCTGATATAATAAACGCAGTGACCGCGAGAACACCGAGCTACTTACGAATACGAGCTCAGCCAGCCACCCAATCTGGGATGCACGACGAGGGCGAGGCGAGAGCAATGCCGGCGCGGCCCGCGCCGCCGTCGCCACCCCCGTGGGAGGCGCTCCCCCTCGTCGCGCCCTTCCTCGACGCGGCGTCCCTCGCGGCGGCCTCCTGCGTGTCCACCTCGTGGCACGCCGCCTTCGCCGCGGACTACCTCTGGGCGCGGCTGTGCGTGCAGCACTTCCCCTCCGCGCTGAGCCTCCTCCCCGACACCGACAGCAGCGCCGCCGGCAGCGACGACGACCGGCGGTGCTCGTCCTCTCCGCACCGGCGCCTGTTCAAGCTGTTCCGCTCCGCGTCCGTCCGCTGCCGCGCGCTCCCGGCCCCGCCCCTCGCCCTCGCGGACGTCTCCTTCGCCGTCGACATCGTCACGGCCGGCGGCGACAGCACGCTGTCGTTCCTGGTCGCCGCGGACAGGGCCGCCCCCGCCCATGTCAAGAACTCCGCGGGGCTGTTCCTGTTCGGGGTCGACCTGAGCGACCGGAACGCGGCGATCGGGCCGGGGGAGTGGCGCGTCAGGTGGACGGCGGTGCGGACGACGGCGCGCCGCGGGGAGGAAGAGGAACCCGCGGCGGCGGTCCTGATGATGGACGCCAAGGTGCCGGCTGCAAGGGCGGCGGGCGCCGTCGCCTTCGGCGGCAGAGGCGAGGCGGGGGTCGCCGCGAGGCTGCCCGCGCCTGGCTGCGGCGGCGCGAAGCTGGACGCGGAGGTGGTCGTGGAGCTGGCTGGGGAGGAGATGGTGGTGGAGAAGGTGAGGCTCGGAGTGATGCGCGAGTGTCGGTACGTGTGCGCCGACGAGGGGCTCCGATATCTGCAGCATTTCCTCCTGTAAAATGCACGTGCTTCTCCATGATCTCGTGCACGGTCGAATGGGAATTCCGGTTCAGAGAAGCAGAGTATAGAGTAGAGTGTTTTTTTTTCGACATTAGAGTAGAGTAGGCAGTGCAATGAACTGAACCGAACTCTCATTTGTTGTTTCCCGTTTAATAATGGTTTCGTCTTGTGTTTATTAGTGTGGTGATTGTCGAATTAGGCTGGCCTTTGCACCATCTTACCCTTTCCGCTTTGTTCGTCGGCTCCGTTTTGTTCGTCGGGCACTCGGGCTTAGTGGCGTCGGGAAAAAAAAAGCCACGGAGGCCGTGAGACCTATCGCAGATTCACGTGTTCCATACACATCGACTCCACTGTCTGTTTGTGCCTCTACTTTGCCTATGACATTTTCTCCCTTTATAGAAGGAAATCAAGAAAAAGGAGTTGGCAGATGGCTCATGGTTGAGCTTATCGGCGGCGTATTCCATATTGACGTGAAGTTGTGAACGGATCGACTGAAACAGAGTTTCATGCAAAGTTTTAAAGGCCTCATTCGGCTGGCTGAAACTTGGCTAAAATTGACGTGAAGTCGTGAACGGATCGACTGAAACAGAGTTTCAGACAAAGTTTTAAAGAGGGAAGTATTTTGAGTTCTTGATGAATGTCGGGAGGGAAGATAGACTTGTTTGGTTCTGAACCAAGCTGTTTGGATTAGATCATGAGAAAACTGTCTGGCCCACGCATGGTCCAGTCAACAATCTCATGCGTCTAATTTTTAGTGATCTAGAGTTGAATAATGTTGCACAGCTTAGGTAAGTTTTTATTTAGGGGAACAGCTTAGGTGGTAAGGCTACCAACCAAACAGGCCTACAGTGCTGGGCTTGCCAGGCCGGCCGGGATAGGAGTGCAGCCCATCACCATCAGAGCGGTACTACCACGCCAAAACGCGCCGCAGAGTCGCCCTCGCCGGCTCTCGCCCGCACGGCCACCGGGTGCCCACAGGCCACAGCCCACTTCGGACTTCCTCACGCCGAGCCGAGCGCAGCGCACTCCTTTTAGCGCTCCACGTCCCGGCGTCTTCGCGCACTCGCTCGCCGACCGATGCCGCTGCTGCTGCGCGGCGCCTCCCTCCTCCGCCTCTGCCAGTACGGTACTCATCTTCCCCCCACCCTCTCTTGCTCTCTTCTCTCCTATGGCGCATTTTCTGCCTTCTAGTCGGTTCATCCCATCTGGTCTGCGTTACTGCGTCGATTCGGTTCTTCGCCATCCAAGGGGCACCCTCAATAGGGGGACGAGCCCATCGAGGGTTTGGCCACGAATGGAAATACCCGTTTCTTTTATTGTGCGCTTTCAATTGTCAAGTGTCAACAGCGTCATTGATGTGGATTATGTAATTTAGTCAAAGAAAATATGGTCAGGGTCTCAGGGAACATATGTCACAAGCGCGGGTGCGCTTAAGGCTTTTTCTTTAATAATGAAGAACTTATTACTTCAGCTCAAACTCATTTGCACATAATGTGAAACCCAAACCCTATGTCAACCTTGAAGTATCCATCAGTGCAAGAGGATGTTTGTCCACAGTTATCTCATACCTGGATTCATTGTCACAAGAATCGTTTAGCTTGGAATGGCGCAATTCTACATCAGTAGATGTTAAACATTGGCTTTTCTTCTCTAATAGGTGTACCTGTGGGCTCCGAAGTGCGAATTTCAGTTCAAGAGTACCTGCACTAGTGAATCTCATCACCACGAGGGACAGAATGAGGGCTACATATTCGCGTAGAGCTGCCTCTAAGAACAGTGAGGTCAAGAAAGATGAGCAGACAGTCATAGAGAAGGTTGGTCTGTTTCCCTTGTGCTCATACTCTCTGACCATTGTATTGTAGTTTTGTTTCATACCTTTCTGTTTGGATCCTAGGAAGATGCTGCTGAAAGTGACTTGGAGATAGAGCGAGTGAGGAGCAACCCTAGCCAGCTCCAATCAATGACTGTCAAGGAGCTTAGGGAGCTCACGAGGTTTAAACTTTGTCACTCTTCCCTTCTTGTCCATTGGTGATAATTGATGTGTTCTTTTAACTCTTTGTGCACTAAAATCTTGAAGGAGGATGGGTGTTTCTGTGAAAGGTACCAAGAAAGATTTAGTATCAGCCCTGATGGATTCTCTGGGCGTGGAAGCAAATGGTATGTGTTAGTTCAGACTTGTAGTAGTAGCTTTGAACTAAATCCTTGTTTTTTGTGTTAGAACTCTTTAGTTTCATTCATTATGCCCTTTGCAGCAGTAAGATAAGACTTTGGTCAGATTTGCCCCAAACTTACAATGTCGTTAGCTAGTGAAATAGTGAACCAAATATGTCAATTCTGAAAATTTTGCTTGCATGAGATCTTCAAGCTCTTATGGCTTCTCTATCGACGTAGCAAGGTTTTATGGTGCAGGAACAGGAAATACAGGGGCATGGATGGATCCTTTATAGACCATAGTCACGCATATATGTCCTTGTTTAAATAGTGTTTGAATGAAGCTTATTAATAGCCAGAAACTTGTTTTCTTTCCACAGGTGAAGAGGGAAAGTCATCCATTGAGCTGGTTAGCCCCTCGGAGGTACCTTTAAAAAGAAAAGGTGGTGCTTCTGTTGTGATGGAACAAAAACTAGAAAGTTCTGAAATTATTTCTGAAACACCTAGCAAGAAAAGAAGTAGAACAAAACAAAAGTCAAGCAAGTGCACCACTTTTGAGGAGAATTCTGTGACTAATGTCAAGCTAAGTAAGACTATTGTCCAGAAGGAAACATTTGTCGGTATGCACATTTGTTGACTTATCTTTACTCCTGTTGAAAGATCACTTTCCCCTTGGCTAACTGTTTGTTACTCTACCACACAGTCCAAGGTGCTGTTCCTAATGATGATTCAGAGCCTTGGACTGTACTCGTGCATAAGAAACCACAAGCCGGCTGGATTCCATACAACCCTAAGACTATGAGGCCTCCACCTCTTAGCAAGGATACACGGGCTCTGAAGATTATGTCATGGAATGTCAATGGATTGAAAGCATTGCTCAAATCAAGAGGCTTCTCTGTGCAGCAGTTAGCACAGAGGGAGGACTTTGATGTGCTATGCTTACAAGAGACAAAAATGCAGGCAAAATCTTAGTTATTTTTGCTAAGTTCATTTGGAGTTATCCTAAAAAATGTTAATGACAATATAATTTTTCTAACATTGCACATTCTATCCTTTCTAAATTATTTGCTGACAGTAAATTCACTATATTTGCTTTGTTCTGGGCAGGAGAAGGATGTTGAAGTTATTAAGGACACTTTGCTTGATGGCTACACAAATAGTTTCTTTACTTGCAGTGTGTCAAAGCTTGGATATTCTGGCACTGCAATAATTTCAAGAGTACGCATCACCTACCCAATGCTTCATACATGTAACTAGTAGAAACAGAACATCTATGAACACCTATTGGTTTGTTCTGTTTTAGTTCTTTAGAAGCAACTGCACAGAAACCTGAAAGAAATGGAAAGAAGGAGCAAAGTGCCATGATGCGCTCCCTCACCTAGGAACCATCACACCTATGTCTCTTCAATTTTGAGATTTCAGGGTTTTCCATGAAACCATCTATGAAACCATGATGCGCTCCCTCACCTAGGAACCATCACACCTATGTCTCTTCAATTTTGAGATTTCAGGGTTTTCCATTTCTGAAATCTAAAGCAAGCTTCACTGTTTTTTTTTCTCGAACAATGCAGGAGAGCTGCGTGTCATTTTATTAAGAAAAAGGAGTCGCACAACCGGGAGTGCCCAGAATAAACCTTCCCAACACACCCCACTCACTAAGCCATGGCTAGAAAGAAATTTGTGCCACTCACACTAAAGCAAGCTTCACTGAGATATACTTTAATAAAAAAGGAAAGAATCATTTAAAATATATGATTAATCACTATTACTTTCCTCTTCCCTTGGGCTATATTGCAACCTGGTTAACCACTGTTCGATTTCTTCTGATATTTAGTCCAATACTACACAAATATATTTATTGTATTGTGATCCTGGGTCCTGGGCTCCTGGCTTGATCATTGTTAACCTTTCTTCTGCTCCAATTTGTTAAATGGTAGCCTTAAGCATAAACTTCTTGATCAACAGGATATGCTAGCATCCTGCAAGATTTTTGTGAACATTTTTGTGTTTTATATTTTCTTTCTATTCATCATGTGTCATGCGTTGCCTGTAGGTCAAACCACTCTCGATCAAGTATGGGCTTGGTATACCAGACCATGATACAGAAGGGAGGGTTGTGACTGTAGAGTTTGATGACTTCTACCTGTTAACTGCTTATGTACCAAACTCTGGTGATGGTCTAAAAAGATTGGTAAACAATTAGTATTTTTCTTTCTAGTATAAATCATCTGAGGTTACAATCTGAAGTCCATGAGCATGTATTTCTGTGCAGACATACAGGGTCACGGAGTGGGATCCATCCCTTGGTAACTACATGAAAGTATGTCTCTTATTTTACTCCTATTATTATTTTGAAGTAGCTTGCTCATGCTACTTATCGTCTATTCCTCTTCTTCTGTCAAAGCGTTAAGTATGTTTTTACTGAAACAGAAGTACAGAACTAATTTTGCGTGCATTTTGTTCATGTCATTTTTTCGTTGCATTGATTCTATTTGATATGGGGATTTGGATCCAAAATTTCAAATACATAGGATTTAGCACCGGTTGGACAATTTCTAGAGCAATCACTTCATCCAAACACTCTTTTGAATGATGGGTCTCCCTTGTATAAATTTGCACATAACAAAGCCTTAGTAAGAACTAAGATTGAAAGAAATATTCTAATTAGGGGCAGACCCATAAAATATGTATCAAGATGTCCAAATTTAGTTAGAGTGGCAGTTTTAAATATTTTAATACATTAAGCTCTCTGCACTGGGTACACCCTTTAATTTTGGGTCTATTTTAGGGCACATCCTATTTTCTTTATTGTCTATCATCAATATCCTTTTATTTTTCTTTGCCCTTTACCAATCAAGCTAGCATATTGAAAGATTCCCTTTCAAATCAAGGGGATTTTCGAAAACCCCTAGTGTACTTTTTCATAGTAATGGCCATCTAATTCTTGTGTTTTCCTAGTTACCAAAGTAATGACCATCTAAAGTTCTAAACCCTAGTATTCTTCACGGCTGTTGTCCTGTGCAAAAAGACACAACATGCTACTCAGATATGCATGATTTTTCAGACACAATCACCTCCTTCATTTACAGGCTTCAGTAGTGATCGTTGCACCGCTAACAACAAATTATTTTTTAGATCTCGTGCTGCTAAGTTCTGGTATGACCATACACATCTCTTATGATTGTGCAGGAATTAGAGAAATCGAAGCCTGTCATACTAACCGGTGACCTTAATTGTGCGCACCAGGAGATTGATATACATGACCCTGCTGTGAGTAACCATTTGTTTGAATTCTTTTATGCTGAATGTATTGTAAATTTGTAGTCTTACACTTAATCTTCTCTAATACGATTTACGCACCAAAAGCGAGCCAGTGAGTGTGGCCACATCGATCGCCGTTCCCGACCGTCGGATCGGGCACGTGGACGGCCCAGATCGAGCCCCGATAACGCGGGCGGGTGGCCAGCGGCCCCAGCGTGAGCGGGGTGCGGGCGCCGCCTGTGCCGTTGCTGTGGCATTCCCGGCCATCCCTGGCGGCCGTGCCATGGTCGCAACCGAGCTGCGCCGCTGCAAACACGCCTGTGCACGTGGCCAGCGGGCCACGGCCCCGCCCGGCATCCGCACCCTGTGTGCGTGCTGTGCTCTGCTGAGCGCTCGTGGATGAGGAAAGGAGAATAGAAGCTTTTTCAGGGTTCCCAATGCTAAACTCCTGACTCATTAAAACAATTATTGACACATCAGAGCATGTTGAGAATAAGGAAAAGTACAGGGGCCTAGGTGCAAAACGTTTGTCCTATTAGGTTTTCCTTTTTCTTTCAGGTTTTAATCAGCTAAAAGTAAAAAAAACTATATAAAATCAAACAAAATTCATAAAATAAAATAAAAACAAGTTCTATTTTGTTTCTCATAAATAGAACTATGCAATAGATATATACGTAGTAATATCGTACACATTAGTGCAGCTTCAAATATTCAACACTAACAATTCAGTTTCTCCATCTATATCCATTTCACATATTGAAGTATTTTTATCATTTACCTTCAGATACTCATGCTCCAAATTTCAATTGGCATCTGTATAATAATATTTGAGAAACCAAATCAACCAAAGGTTTATTACCACCGGTTAAAATCCATGCATGTGTTCGTACACTTAAATAACCACGTCTATGAACGTTGTTGAGCATTTACAAAATTCGGAAAAAAAACTGCAAATTCTATACTTCATATAAAAATTGCTTATATGACTAACACAATATATATCAATAACATCCATTGTTGTAGGGCTACACAGGTAATTTAAATACATACAATAACATTTGTATATATTCACGTGTACACATAATTTCCACCGATAATCTTTTCACGTACGTTTTGTTGCAAACCATGACACCTAAGCGAAAATAACGAAGCCAAGTAGCTTAAAAAAAGCGTACTTCTACCTGCATACAATTATTATTACTCCGTACATGAAATAAATTCTGTATCAGCTATAATACTTCGACATAATACAGGCACTGCGCGGCAAGGCTGCGCGCCTTTCTAGTTGTGTCCTAGATTTGGCTATTTGTTTTATGCTACAAACATCATGATCCTTGTAATAAAGTAGAATTACAGAGAAATTTAGCCTTGGTTTTAGACCCTTGTTGTTAGATCTGAGAGTTCTTATCCGGTTTAATTAGAAAGCTTGAAGAGTAAAGCAAATTATTGCCCAAGTTGTGAGAAACAGATACCTTAAATTGCATTGCCATGGTGCTGTTTTTTGAGCAACCTGTACTCCCTGTTGCTCATATATATATTTATGTATATGCTTGGTGCCCTCTATCGGATTGGAATATGTGACAAATGTTACCACTTACCAGTTTTGCTTTTGCTGCTTCACCTATCTTTTCTACATGGTCTTAACCCATTTTTAATACCTTTTTCCAGGGAAATCGTAAAAGTGCAGGCTTCACAAACGAGGAAAGAGAATCATTTGAGACCAATTTTTTGTCCAAAGGGTTTGTTGATACGTTTCGGAAACAGCATCCTAGTGTTGTTGCCTATAGTTACTGGGGGTACAGGCATAATGCGCGGAAGACAAACAAAGGTATGTACTATGACTGGTGATATGGGTTTTGCCACCTGTTATTGTGTGTTTATGACTTTATGTGCTGTTTCAGACACATCCTTGAGATTATGTGCCACTTACAAACATACCTATGATTTTAGCAATTTGTGCCACAATACATGGAAGCTTCTGTAATTTAGCATGGTTTCTGAGCAATCTTACATCCATCATGCACAAGCACTATGTCAAAATTGGTATATTCATTTGTTGTTCCAACATAACTGACGATCATGCTCATCATTTCACCTCTGTTTTGATTTGTGCATTGGATCCAAGGTTGGCGCCTGGATTACTTTCTTGTGTCGGAGTCAATCGCTGAAAAAGTCCACGATTCATATATTCTTCCGGACATCTCTGCCAGTGATCACAGTCCCCTTGGCCTCGTACTGAAGCTGTAGGCTGTATCACATCACTGGCTATGCCAAACATTCAATCTGAAGCCTGTGCCCTAATTCTCAGACAGCGATGCTTATTCCAGAGGTTTTTTTTTTTGGTTCGTGCAGATCCATGGCAGGATCAGCGATTTTTGTATCAGACTATTAGTGAAACAATGAGGCTTTGTAATGCACTGAGCAGATTTGAATATCCATCAAAATGACTAGTGGACGACTACTGTTAGTGATGCTGCACCTTTGTAGTGTAGATATGCGGCCCGATCAATGGATCATATCTTGTGCTGCAGTTGTGCAGCTTAGCATGAGCAGCAGGGAAAGCTCGTTATCTGGTTATGAAATTATGATACTGACCTTAACCTGTTGAGCTCATTAAGCTATCCTGTCATGTGTTGTGCCGCTGATGGCGTCAGAAAAACTGTGCCATGCAGTTTCACGCATAGCCGAAACTGTTCTTCGACGTAACCTAGGACTTGAATGAAGTGTTACTATGTGCTTGGTAAAACTAGCTCAGCGTCACAATTAATCAATTTTTTTAGTGGAACACAATTAATCAATTATGTTGTGTATATGAGCTCACGGACACTGCAAAATGGTGAACGTTTATCTGAACATCAAAATGCAGGTCTTTTTTTTTTTTTGGTTATACAAGAATTATTAAGCAGCACTTTTTTTTAACACGGGTCCAAACAGAGACAAATCAGAGGATGCCGCTAACCGACATGGCATTGAGGCGTACTCTTGTTGAACAGATCTCAAAGAGTAAGCAGCAAGGCAGGGCCGCAGGGGCCCCTCTCGGCTCTTAACAGATTTTCTGGGAAAAAACAAACAAACTTGAGTCGGTTCCGGGCCTCCGGCGAAAGAGACGCGCCGAGACCGAGAGCCTACAAATATCCGCGAGCCACTTTCGCCAAGATCCCCCATAGGTTAAGAAGGCGTTAAGCACTGCGGGTTTTACAAAACCAGAAAGAAATCACCTGCTCGACGGCATCATCGGCAAGACGGGTACCAATCTCCTCCTGTGCGTCTCTCTCTCTCTCTCTCTCTATGCGATTGCTTGCTTGCTTCCCAAGTTCTGTGAATTCTAGATGGGAAACGATGGCGATGGATTTTCTTTGTAGCCTGCTACCTATATAGAGCCCGATCGGCTGTGCCACTTGCCTCGCCCGTCCCCGGTCACCCTGCCTCCCTCAGGCCCAGGACCGCCACCGCCTGCTTCGCCGCCCGCCACTCCCGCCGCTCGCGACCCTGCGCGCGCGAACACCCTCCGCCGGAACCTCTCGCGCAGACGCCCGCCGTAGGACTCGCACCTGTGCCCGCAAGGCCTGCGCATGTTCCGTGGCAGCCATCTCGCCGCGCTGCCCTGTCTGCAACGTCTGGGCCGCGCCGCCGCCTTTGCCCGCGGCCTCACCACTGGCGCCTATGGACGGTTGGGATTCTATCTATGGGGCTGTATTTGGTCAATGGGATTGGGGAACTGGGTAGCAGATGCACACCTTTGTTCTGTATATGAAGTTTGCCTTGTGCTTCGGGATTCTTCTGCTTAGATTGAATCACTTGATGTCAGATTTACAATGTTTCCTGATCAGCTGTCACCTACATTCTTGTTTTTATCTGTGTGCCTTGTTAATTCCAAGGTCCTGAACTCCTGTTTCTGCAGTCCTGGAATCAAGCGCATCGCGGCGAACATGAGCTCCACATCTTCTCAGCGTGGTTACCCTGCCCGGAAGTCTGAGCCCTGGACTCGCCTTACCCACCAAGAGAGACGACCACAATGGGTTGCTTATAATCCAAGGACAATGAGGCCTCCGCCACTTAGCACTGATACCAATTCTATGAAGATTCTGTCCTGGAACGTTAATGGACTGCAAACTATGGTACAGTCAGGGTTTTCTGCAGATGAATTGGTTGGCAGAGAGAACTTTGACGTCTTATGCCTTCAAGAGACACACTTGGAGGTAAGTTGTTTTCGTGTTTCCATTACTACTCCCTTTTTATGTACAGCTTCATCCTGGGCAGTGGGTTGGTTTGATTTAAATACATGGGGTTTCCAATATATCATGATATGTTGATCTTTCATTATGATGCACATATCTGTGTCATGACCAGGTTTTCATTCTCTTTTCAGGAGCGCAATGTTGACCTTTTTAAGAACCTGGTACCTGAATATGATTACACCTATTGGTCATGCAGTGTTGCAAGGCTTGGTTATTCAGGAACTGCTGTGATATCACGGGTATGTTCTCTTCTTGCTGTGGCTAATGCCCAGCACCTCCCTTTTGTACTGACTAAAAAGTCAGTGGGAAGCAGCATTGCAATAAATCTTTTGATCCGAATACCATCAGTTGATACATAGTATATCTAACGGTCTAACCACACTTTCCATGTTCTTCCGTATGCATTAACAGGTACAACCAATCTCAGTCCAATACGGGCTTGGCATACCAGAGCATGATCAGGAAGGCAGGCTTATTACCTTGGAGTTTGATGATTTTTACTTGGTCAATGCTTATATCCCAAATTCTGGCCGTGGTTTACGTAGACTGGTAAAATCTATTATTCCTTTATATTGTTAGTGTTCATTTATGTTGTGCTGCAATTGCTTAGCATATCTAATTTTGTTTTGTTGCCTCTTGGTCTTCAGAATTACAGGGTCAATGATTGGGATCCATGCTTTAGCGATTTCATAAAGGTGCATCCACTTAGCTTTCCAATGTCCTTATTTAGTATGACCCATTGTTATTTTTTATGTCAATTGAGGAGCTGTACTGTGCTTTTTATTATTATTCTGTGTTTTTCTACACCATTGCTTGTACTCCAACTTCTCAATTTGTCCCTCGAAATATTACTTTGCAAAGTGCAACTGAGATGAGCTTTTGGTCTGCAGAAACTGGAATGTTCCAAACCAGTAATTGTTGCTGGGGATCTAAACTGTGCTCGCGAAAGTATTGACATTCACAATCCTCAAGTAAGTGTATTTGCTCACCCTTTCCTTAGAAACATTGTCCAAACGTTTGAACATGCTACTGTTCTCTTTTCATGGTTCTCAATGACAGGATACCATAAAAGACTAGTGGAACTTTTTTGGGGATCTATATAATATATGTACATTGTTATAGGTGCCAATTTTTTTAAGGGGAAATCACAAAAAAAAATAAAGGGGAATTGCAGATTTTTTTTTCTCCCTTTCTGAGGAGATATGCCTCCTGTTTTTTAGTACATACTTTCACTTAAGAGCTGTTATATCCTCTAGAGAACATGATAGGCAGGTATACCATGCTGTAGTTAGAAGCAAGTTTTTGTTTAGGATGTTCTTGTGTGTCGTGTCTAAATATTGTTATCTACTAAAAGAACAATTAGATATGAAACATAATTGCCTTTCAAGTCCTTGTGACTTGTGAGCATTGTTCTCTTAATTTTTTTTGTCCTCTGACATGTATGGTTCCTCATTCTGAGAAAATTTCAGAGAAACTAAAAGGTGTTTATTGGCATCTTCCCTTGTTAGGGTTACAGTATACCTTTTCTAATGTGCTAGGAAATACCTTTTTTTATATCAGTGCTAGGAAATACTTTTTTTATATCGGTGCTAGGAAATACTTTGAGATCTGTCCATGAGCATGCCAGTACTTCATAGAATCATAGGCACACAAAGCTTATAATCTTTTTCAGCAAAGACAAAAGAATAAACACATAACAGAAAACTCTGAAAGATATACTACAAAACAGGAATATCCAGAACCTGACATCAAAACATATGAACTTGTCAGTTCTCCGTAGCTTGATATTGAATATGCACTGTTGCTAAAAGTTAAACAAGGAAGTCTCCTGTTTGCTCTAGGATAATATCTGTGCATAAAACAGTCTATTTGAGTCCCATTTACTTCCCAGTTTTCTTTCTTGTTGTACCAGTCCCTTGCTCTAGCCTTTAGGTGGATAACTCATTTCAAATCTGTTTTTTCAGGCAAAAACCGAGGCTGCAGGTTTCACAATTGAAGAGAGGGAGTCATTTGAGGAGAACTTCACTAGCAAAGGCCTTATTGATACATTCCGCAAACAACACCCGAATGCTGTGGCCTACACTTTCTGGGGTGAAAACCAGCGCATTACCAACAAAGGTATCGTGTAGTGTGTTGGGGTGATTATCCAGCAACTTAATTTCTCAGATTTGGTTGTCTTTGCATTTCATACCCTTTGTTTTTTAGACTAAATTACAACGACGGAGCAGTCCCCTGGCCTCATTATTTTGGGGTGACACTATCAATCGTAATTATTATAGCAGCTAGTGTTGGCCCACGGGATCACCGTCTGATGATAGTGAACTAGTCTCCAGACCACTAGTCTCCCAGACCAGACCACTAGTCTCCCAGACCACTAGTCTTCTCAGACCACTGGTCTCCCAGACCAGACCACACTAGTCTCCCAGACCAGACCACTAGTCTCTATACCACTAGTCTCCCAAACCACTATACCGGTTGTGTCTGTACCCACACACTACGGATCGAGCTAGAAGAAGAAGGGAGAACAGAGCAAGCACGCACAATACAAGACAACAACGTTGACCGAGGTCCTGTCTGTGTGATGGCAAATCTAAGCTCTCTTTACTGAGTTGCCTTGGTGCCCTATTTATATAACTCTATCTATCTAACTAAAGTACAGCGTTTACATCTTTATATGATAACTAGATAAGCATCTGAGGGCTGACTCTGCGCCGGCCACTACATGTGCCTCTGAGTCTTGCGGAGTGAGCCATGCGCGGCGCTGCACTGCGGCGACTCATGTATTATGCGAGGGGCAAAGTCGGCGCCGCCTTCCTCTCATTGTGTTTCACACAAGGTGGCGAGAGATTAGCTAACAATCTTCCCTAATCCTCGCTAACCCTTGCACCCCTCCATGCCAATCATCTCCTTGACTCGCGTGAGTCGAAAGTCGTCCAAAGCGGCTTGGTGAGGACGTCCGCGAGTTGCCGATCGGTTTCGACAAACTCGATGACGATCGCCCTCCATCAACACGATCCACGAGGAAGTGGAACTTCACGTCAATGTGTTTACTCGGTCGTGCGAACCGGATTCTTCGCGAGGGCGATGGCGGGCTGGTTGTCCATCATCGTCTTTGGTGGGTGAGCTTCCACGTCGGTTAGCTTCGCCCGGCAATGGCAGCGTATTTCACACAACTTGGCACGCCTTGTTGTGGCGCCGCCACGTACTCGCCTCGCACGTAGATAGCGCCACCACCTTCTGTTCGGCTGACATGACCATGAAATTGGAGCCGACCGAGGAAGACGAGATACGCCGGAGGTGCTCGTCGTCGTCGTCCGTCGATGTCCCCGCGCCATCTCGCATCGCTGAATACCGTGAGCTGCGAGCCTACTTCCCACGGTCTTTGGGAAGATGATTCCATGATTCACCGTCCCCTTGACGTGGCGTAGAAGCCGCTTCTTTGTAGCCCGATGATCCTCTCTACGGGATCCTCCATGAAGCGGCCCGACATAGCCCACGGCGAACGCAATGTCCGGCCTTGTGTGGACTAGATAGCACATGACCGCCGACGATGCTTCGGTAGAGTGTTGCATCTACTTTTCGCCGTGGTGCTATCCTTCGTCAGCTTCGGCCGCTCCTCCAATGGAATCACGCATGGCTTGCACTCCACCATGCCGCTCCTCTCCAACAGCTTGGAGGCATACGCGCTTTGCCCGGCGTGAGTTCCTCCTTCCTGTCTCACCTCGATCTCGAAGTAGTAGGAGAGAGCGCCTAGATCGCTCATTCGAAGCAGCTGCCATCTCTCGCTTGAAGCTGTTGATATCCTCCGCGCGTGCGGTGGCGATTAAGTCATCCACATACACGTCGACCACGAGTTCTTCCTTCCCCGTCGTCGGCGTGTAGAGCGCGTGCTCGATTGCGCACCTCTCGAAACCCAAGCTCGCCCGGCGTGGTGGTGTCAAGCTTGGCGTTCCATGCTCGAGGGCTTGCCGCGCGACCCGTAAGTAAGCGCTTTGCGTGATCGGAGCACCACAATGCTCTCCTCTCCCTTAACGGCGAACCACGGAGGTTGCCTAACGAAGGCCGTTTCGTGGCTCGCCATTGAGGAAGGCCGATTTAACGTCCAAGTGATGGGACGCGGATCCCTTTTTGCCGCCAAAGCAAGTAGCAAGCGGACCGACTCTATCTTGTATTTGTTGGTGCAAAGACCTCCTCGAAGTCGATGCCTCGCTATGGTTGGACAAAGCCTCAGACGACGACGAGACGCGCCTTGTACTTGACAATGGCGCCGAGCTCATCCCTTTTGACTTTGTACACCCACTTCAGGCTGATCGGATGGCATCCTGGGGGTGGATCGACGAGCTGCCAAGTCTCGTTTTCCTCGATCGCCTTCATCTCCTCCAGCATTGCCCGTCGCCGATTTCTATCGCGCTCGGCTAGTGCGAGACGTGGGTGGTTCCTCTACAGCGGCGAGTAGCAGCTACTGCATCGTTGAGCAGACCTACCCGTCGACACGAGGACCTCTATGCCGCCGACGATGTCGTCCAGCCTGCGGAACCTCAACTCCTCACCTTCGTGGTAGGCGTCCACGAACTCAGTGATGTCACTTGGAGGTGAGGCGAACTCGATCGGGGGTGATGAAGTTCCTTCTTCCGCCGGAGTGCCCTGCGATAGCTTTTGAAGTGCTTCTAAGATCGCTACGGATCGCTCGTCATAACTCTGCTGCGGTGTTCGGCCACACCGTAGGAGTGCCCGACTCTCGATCTTGGAGTGGTCGGAACCACGATGAAGACGTCTTGGCTCCGTCCGCGGGGAGTGCTCGGCTTTTGTCACGAAGTGGTCGCCACCTTTGTAGAACCTCTGGCTCTACTCTGGCGTGCTTGGCATCCCTCCGAAGTGCTCGGCGCTTTCGTCCCGGAGTGCTCGGCATCCCTCACGAAGTGCTTGTGCTTTGCCCGAAGTGCTCGACTCTACTGCCGGAGTGCTCGGCGCTCCTCCCGAGTGCGTGGCACCAGTTCAGTAAGCGTCTCCACCGCCGTGGATGACCAAGTGCTCGATGCGAAGGTGTTGGTGAAGCCTCCCGCTTCCCCGTGCTCTCGACCGTGCAGTCCCAAGCTGCCTCCTCGTTGAACCTGGCGTCGCGCGAGACGATCAAGGGTCTCGCATGGGTCATAGAGCGATGAGACGCCTTGGTACCCTCCGCGTAGCCGGGGAACACCATGGGTGTGCTCCTGTCCTCCGGCTTGGTGAGGTTCAACCGTCTTCGACGCGTGGCGATGCAACCGAATGTCCGGAGGAATGACACGTTCGGCTTGCTCCCGTACCAAGCTTCGAGCGGCGTCTTGCCCGTTAGGGCTTTGGTTGGCGCGCGGTTGAGGATGAACACCGCCGTGGTCACCGCCTCTCCCTAGAACTTTGCCGGCATCCCTTTGGCCTTCATCATGGATCGGGCCATGCCGACCACTGTCTGGTTCCGTCGCTCCACCACGCCATTCTATTGTGGCAAGTACGGCGCGGTGTGATGTTGGCCCACACCTTGATCCACGCAGTACATAGCAAACTCCACCGAAGTGAATTCGCCACCCCGATCAGTCCTCAGTACACGGAGCTTCTTGCCGCTCTCGGCCTTCGCGCGCGTCTTGAACTTCTTGATCGCCACCGCCGCTTTGTCCTTGCTCGTCAGGAGTTGCAGCCACATGTAGCGACTGCAATCGTCCATGAGCAGGAGGAAGTACCGCCGACCACCGCATGTAGCAGGTGTAATCGGCCCACAGAGGTCGCCGTGAACTAGCTCGAGAGCTTCCTTCGCGCGATACTTGACCGCCTTTGGGAAAGGTAGCCTTCTCTGCTTCCCAGCCAGGCAGCTGTCACACAGCTCGCCTCCATGTTTGATGTGGGGTAGCCCTCGGACCATCTTCCCCAGCCGACCAAGCGCGTCGAAATTGAGATGTCCGAACCGGGCATGCCACATCCACGGTTCCTCGGAGTGCCTTGCCGCTAGGCAAACCGGTGCTACGCCTCGGTCGGCAGGTACAACCGGTTCGAGGACCTCTTCACCTTGGCGAAGTCGCTGCTCCCGGTCTCTGATCCTTAGAACACCGTCCTTGATCAGAACCTCGCTACTGCGCGCTCATCCGGTGACCAATGCGATGATCTTTGGAACACAGCTGCGGGATGTAGTATACATCCGTTAGTGCGCGGTGCTCCCCATTCTGGCATCTGAAGATGATGGTGCCGCGCCCTTGGATAGCCACCCTTGAGCCGTCACCAAACTTCACCATACCGGTAACATCACCGTCGAGCTCGGAGAAGGAGTCCTTGGAGCCCGTCATGTGGTTACTGGCACCAGAGTCCAGATACCACCGCTGCTCCTGGTCGACGCCCACATGCCCAAGATGGACTTGGGCGCGTGGTTCGTCGAGGTTTACGGTCTTCAGGGCCTTGCTAGATCCTTCCACCATCGTCGCCTCTTCCCTCTCCATGGCCTCAACGTCGTGCAGTGCACAGAACGTCGCCATAAGGATAGTGGCCTCATCCTCATCATCGGCTTTCGCCAGGTGAGCCTGAGCCTTCTTTTCCTTCTTGCGATTTGGGCACTCCCGTGCCCAATGGCCCATCTTCCCGCAACACCGACAGGCGTTGGAGTCGATTTGCTTCTTCTCGAAGAAGCCCGCCGTGATGTTTGCCGTTGCCACCGTGGTGGAGGAGGCTGCCGTCACGGAGTTTCGCCGAGTAGCCCACTCCTCTTCCGTCGGCGAGGAGTTTCGCTGTCGCCGTTGCTATCGCTTTGCCCAGCGCCGTCGTCCACCGCCGCCCGCAGACGGCACCGCCACATCCTCGATGGTGAGGGTGGACAAGTCCGGCATCGTCTCTATGGAGAGAGCGATCTGGATGTACTTTCTTAAGACGGAGTGGAGGAATTTGGAGACCGCCTCCTCTTCGTTGATGGTGATGCCATGGCTCTTGACTTGGCGATGGCGTCTATGCGCGGAGGAAAAGTCCTCCACCGTTTCACCATCCTTGAACTTGAGGTTTGCGTACTCCTGCTTCAGAAGCTGGACCGTCGCCTTCTTTGCGTTGTCGAAACGGACGCGCATTGCCGCAATGGCCTCCCGCCTCCTTAGCTGAGCTTTTTCGTCCCCAACGGTTCCACTGTACTCCGCAATGCAATGGCGAGGATAGCCTCCAACGGCGACGACATGTCGTCTTCTTCCGCGTCGGTGCCCTTGTCAGCAGCATTCCGAGAGCGTCGGGCTCACGAGCATGACCTTCATGGTCACCGACCACTCTCCATAGTTAGTGCGAGTCGGCGTCGGCCAAGTGGTGCGGTGACCTCCCGCATGCCGTCGCGGACAACTACCTCCGGTAGTGGCTAGGCAGCTATGCGATTGCCACTGCCGCCATCGCCCAACTCAAACGCTTTGTCATTGCCATCGGTTAGAATGACGACGGCGCTTGCACGGCTCTGATACCACTTGTTGGCCCACGGGATCACCGTCTGACGATAGTGAACTAGTCTCCAGACCACTAGTCTCAGACCACTAGTCTCCCAGACCACTAGTCTCCCAGACCAGACCACTAGTCTCCCAGACCACTAGTCTTCCTAGACCACTAGTCTCCCAGACCAGACCACACTAGTCTCCTAGACCAGACCACTAGTCTCCAGACCACTAGTCTCCAGACCACTAGTCTCCTAGACCACTATACTGGTTGTGTCCGTACCCACACACTACGGATCGAGCTAGAAAAAGAATGGAGAACAGAGCAAGCACGCACAATACAAGACAACAACGTTGGCCGAGGCCCTATCTATGTGATGGCAAATCTGAGCTCTCTTTACTGAGTTGTCTTGGTGCCCTATTTATACAACTCTATCTATCTAACTAAAGTACAACGCACATGTCTTTATGCTTGATAACTAGATAAGCATCTGGTGCTGACTCTGCGCCGGCCTTTGCATGTGCCTATAGTCTTCAGCAGGTGAGCCATCTGGCAGACTGCAGCTGCTCTTGTATTCATGACGAGGGGCAAAGTTGGCGCCGCCTTCCTCTGCTGTGTTTCACACAAGGTGGCAGTAGATTAGCTAACAGCTAGCACCACCAGCCTCACCGCCGCCGCCATCTGGGCCTCGCCCACGCCGCCGCCCAACAGTCATCGGAGGGCGCCGCTGGATCTGGTCACGATCGGGGCCATCCTTCGTCATCCCACTCGGCAGCAGCAGCATCTCTGCTCGTGAGCCCGGCACCGCATCTCTGCTTGCGAGCGGCCCTGCCATCCCCGTCCGCACGCTCGGCAGCAGCACCACCACCAGCGAGTTGGGAGCAACGCACCCCGATGCGTTTGCCGCCGCCTCACGTCGCGCCCGTCGCCGCCCCGACCGCCCACGGTAGCCCGGATCTAGGGTCTTGCCCTCTTGGACGAGATGTAGAGCCCGCTGGTGGAGGCACACGAGGTGGACCGTTGAGATCAGTCACGGAGAAGGCCGCGACGTACTCCGTCGCCACGGAACCCCATCGACGACCGCCGCCGTCCCGACCGCCAGACACTGCCCTCATCTGCATCTCTTGCACGAGAGCTGCCGCTGCCCGTGGGGGGCTCCCTACGCTCGCTCGTCAGCTGAGGGGATCTCTGACGACCGCGACGCCAGCAGACGATGCACCGAAGGGATCTCCGACGTCCATGCCGCTGCCATCACGAGGGGTACCTGCTGTGGCTGAAGCCGAATCCTGCTGCACAAGCTACAGTTGGGGAACGCGGCCTGCTGCAGGATCCGGCGCCGCCTCCTTGGCGGAGGGTCTCGTGAGGCTCTCCACCGCCCGCTGCGCCTCCAGGTCCTCTGCCGGCTGCCACCTCCAGGAGTTTGCTGCTGGCATGTGAGGAGCCATGTCGTCGCCACCATCGGCCTCTGGGTGTTTGGCGCCCAGTGAGTCCCCCTTTGCACAACTCATCCTCAGGCTGCAATGTGCGGCCGTCGTCACCGTCGTCCAAGTCAAGAAAGGATGGTTCACAGAGTCACCCTTCGCACAGCTCATCGTCGGGCTACAGTGTGCAGCAGTTGCCACCATCGTCCAAGTCAAGTAAGCACCCTAGCCTTGCCTTCAAATCATGGGCTCGTGGAAGATGCTACCGTTGTCTTGCCCGTGATCACAAGGTCAGCTCGTGTCGGGACTCCTTCCGCTGCATTCGATGTCGTTGTCCTAGGCATAAAGAGCGACATTGCCACCTCCAGTCCCCCTCGACTTCACCACGTTTCGGCTCTCCTTCCCACCATAGCCATCTTCAAAATGCTCGGAGATGGGCAGATGTTGTGGCTACATCTCCCCCAAATGGTTGTCGTGATCCGCTGTCGGTTTCGACTAATCGCCATCCTCGATGTGCTGCATGTGGTTGCCATTGTCACGCTGGACATGGTTTGTCCACCTCTGACCTTCAATCTTTGTTTGGGCCTTCGATGGAGTCGCTTCATTCAGATCTTCAGGAGTTCTTCGTATCTCGCCTTGAGGAGGTGGTGCGTCCTTTCAGGGATGAGATATCAACCATCAAGTTGTGGCTTGCACGGATGGCCAACCATCTGGAACGAGGAGGGCCACCTAGCGAGGATCATTTCATTGCAGATTTGGTGGGTCTTTTTGGTCCTTGTTCCCTGGTTCGGTAGTCTTCAAATCCATTATTTTCCACAACAAACCCTGTCGTCGATGAGTTGGAGTTTCACACAGTGTTGAACCCTGACAGTAAGGAGGTGGCCACAAGGACAATTGACGCAGAGATTCGCCAAAAGATGCCCTTGGAGCAAGCCACCGAGGGGCCTTCAGTGATGTCATCGATCCTTGCTTCTCCTATGGAGGTTTGCACGCCTGCTGACTCCTTAGTGTGTGAGGACACATGTGTGATCAGTGCAGCTTCCATCAATGGTGAGATGACCATAGAGAAGGTTGTTGCTATGCCCTCGACGGCCTCGTTGCTACAGACCATCACCCTTGTTGAGGATTTTGTTCTGGTGGAGGATGCATCCGATGATGAGGAAGCTATCTCAAAAGTGACAGTTGAGGACCCCGTCTTTCTCGTCACTATTGAAAACAACCCTACGCATTCTATGACGGACGTCAAGGAAGAAGTCTTCACCATCAAAGACAACCCATTGCATTCTACGACTGAGATCAATGAAGAAGTGCCTAGATCGATAGAGGATCCATCAATTAATGCAAAATCTTCTTCAATGGCCACAGCTATGGAGGAGAACGAATTGACATGTCCCCCTATACACCCAACTTCACCATCGGCTACACCTGCAAGACGCCGACGCAAGTCCTATGATAGAGCTTCGCTTCGTCGAAGTGGCTGCATTGCACAACGCAATGTGTTAAAGGATTTGGGTGTTGTTGGGAAGGATGGGAAGTTCAATGAGGGTGCAATGCAATACATTGTAGTTTGCCTGAAGGAATTGTTACCACCAGACCTCCTCAAGCCACTAATGAGTTTAAAGGGTCGTGCCTTTTGGGACTTTGTGGCGGAGGCCTCTCTTTCTCTTCGTTAGGGGTCATGAATGATGACGCAAGTGCGATTTTCGTGTTCTAACGACGACTATTGTCCATGTGATGGGTGTCACTTGGCTGGCTATTGCGGAGGAGTTTGTGGAGGTTTGAATCTTTGGTGTCCAACAATGTTTGTTTTAGTTGTTTCAGTCGCTTTAGTTTATGTTGTTAGGCTTACCTTAAATCCGGCTTGTTCGCCTTCTTTTTCAGCCGGAACAGTATTTTTCTCTCACAACATTTCAGCCGGAACAGTGTTTTTCAGCCAATTTCAGCCAAGTTTCAGCAAGCTGAACGAGGCCGTTGTCGTTTTTTGTTGTGTTGTTGTACTACCTAGTCTGGGTTTTCTTCTTTTTAATATAATCGACAATTTTGCCTGATTCGTTTAAAAATAATCGTAATTATTATTATTTTGAACAGCCTACTAGTAGTAGTAATAGAACTATCTCCTCTTTACTAGGCTTTTTTGTTCTTTGCTTGAATATATATATATATATATATATATATATATATATATATATATATATATATATATATATATCTGATTTCACCTTTTAATCTAAATTTTAACAGGCTGGAGACTAGATTACTTTCTTGCCTCAGAATCTATTGCCGACAAGGTTCATGATTCCTACACTCTGCCAGATGTATCGCTCAGCGATCACAGTCCAATTGGCCTTGTGCTGAAGTTGTAGGCTCCGATGCATCTCTCAGCTACTTGACAACTGAAGCATGAAGTTTAAGCATCGTCCTAAATAAAAGGACTTGTAGAAAGATTTTGCTTATGTAGGCTGAAAACTATTCAAACTCAGGTGGTGGTACTTCGCGTGGTCTCCTATGGTCTGTGGAGGTAGTGGATCGCCTATTCACGTTGTGTTCGTGAAGTTAAAAGATAGCCTAGAGCAATTAGCTGATGTTCTTATACGTCGTGAATACATCCCACCGAATAACCCATCGTTTTACATTCACAATTTGACATCTTGAATTTAGAGTGTTTTGCGAAGGAACTATCTTTGTTCTACTATATTTGTTCTCCTATGCATATATGTCTACTTGCATTTACCAGTATATATGACCACCACACAAAGGGTCAGCTTAGTCCACATAACTGATAACTCCGCATTTTGCTCCACATGGCGTTGCTCTTAGTCCACATTTTTTTAGATAATGGATTCATTAATATGGCCTCTATAACCACGAAGGGTATACATAGCTAAAAGGATACAAGAGCACTTAGCTCACACTTCAATAAAGAAGAGAACACACGACCAAAAAAGGAAAAAACTATGACATCGACATATCCCTGCTGCCCGACATCCTCTGCTGCATTATGCTCCACATGGAGTTGCTATTAAAATTATTGTGTAACAGTTGGGCACACAGATTACACCGCTTTCCTGTCATGTTTGTGCAGTTTCACAAGGGTTTTGCCCGTGTTCATATTTAACTCTTTTTTTTGCGAAGGGCGGGCCTGGTGCAAGCGGTAGAGTCTTACTGCCTGTGACCGGAAGGTCCCGGGTTCGAGTCGCGGTCTCCTCGCATTGCACAGCCAAGGGTAAGGCTTGCCACTAACATCCTGTCCCAGACCCCGCACAGAGCAGGAGCTCTCTGCACTTGGTACGCTCTTATATTTAATGTTTTTTTGCCTGCTATATAAGATAATAACATCGTAAAGACAAACGAGTGCATAGCTTTGGCATTGCAAACAAATCGTATCTTAGTTCCATGCACTGAACGTTTAACCCAAAACTTTAAGCTAGTAGTAAAAATTGGCATAATTCGCCGTGCCATAACAACGCACAATTTTTTACCGACAGCCTGTTTGTATAATGAAGTCATTATTATTAACATGTGATAACCCCTCAATTTTTGAAGCCAGATAAGTAAATCTTGAAATCAACACAAATGGAAAACTGTTGAATTAGTCATCAACTCTGCCTTTCAAGAGATAGAGCAAGGAAAACCCTAGGATTCTTGGTAAGTTCATTTTGTAAGAGAGCTTGACTGTTGAACTTCTCTGCTGTGTTGACAAATTCATCCATAAGATCTCCCGACGAGCCAAAATGGTCCAGTATTATTGGCTCAATGCCAGCCCTAAGCGCATATGCCATCATCTTGGGGCTGATCACTGCTTTGTTCACACCAGCTATACTGTCATGAACTTGAATTTCATTAATGGAGAAAGATCCCTGCTTTTCTATTATCTCCTTTACTTCTTTCTCAGACGGCGAATATAATGGTATGTAGAAAGCCTTCAATTTTTGCTTATCAAGCACACCCTGCAGCAAGAAACTCAGGAATAATGAAACATTGAATTGAATTTTCCTGTAGCGAGGTCCAAACATCCTTTAGGATATATAAACCAGCAAATTCATACCCTTGATGCCATGTCGTCTAAGATACGGGCTATGAACTCCCATATTTGTTGAGCTGATCCATCGCTGGCTGAAGCCGGAGATTGTGTTCCAGTCAAGGAAACAATCAACCTTCCTCCAGGAACCATCTCCTGCGCCCTGCACTCCAAGAACAAAAGGAGGTCCTTTCTAAATTGCCGGGCATAAGCATCAAGCACAACGGGCCGTGTTTTCCTCCATAGTTGCTCGTCGCTATGGTACATCTGAATGCCATTCTTCAGTAGGTCTTCAGGTACCTACCAGTTACCGCATCTTAAACATTAAGCTTAAATAAAAGTAGTTGATACTACCGTAACGGAACAGAGAATATGTGTGATTAAGTTTGTAGGAACAAAAATGTGGATACTACCTTTGAAAGCCAGTGCAAGCTATTTGATGAGAGGACAAGATGCACCGATCCAGTAGTGAACAGTCTTCCATAGAAGGACCCAGGCACAATACTAGTCATGACAAATGGTGAGAAACCGTGCTCACCCTTGTCAATGTTTTTCCTTTCTTGGAAGTGTTGAAATCATTGCTGGGAAGATCGTTGAGGAGCAGGCTCAGCTCAGGCGGTGGCTGTTGGAGTTCAAGACACTGGCGATGAATGGCATCGACAGCAGCAGAGACCAAGGTGAGTGCGCTGGGGCCACGAGAGCAGCCAAGGTCCGCGATCACCATGCTTCTGGGAAGGGGTGTGGAGTTGCCACACAGTTTCATGATGGCCTCTTCTATCTGTGGCTTCAATCTCATCTGCTCTGCACTCTGTGTGCACACGAGTTGTTACCTTGGTCAAGTTTTTCTGTTCCATCTTTTGCTTATCAAAATCAGCAAGTTAATGGCTTGTTCTGTCTAAATCAGTTTACGAACAGGTCGAAGTTAAACTGTTTGTTATCAACCAGGGAATTCGAAATAACACTGATTTTGAAAAGGGAGAACCTAGATGAGCTAATTAACCTCTAACCTTAAGAAATCGATCAAGTTGAAGAATATCTTACCCAGTTCTACTTACTGATGCCATATTAATTGACCTCTAACCTTAAAAAACTCGGGCTGCGGGGGTAGACACCTCGAGCTATTTAGCTTAAGGTAGAAGACTTCTCACTCAGCCCGAGAAAATCTCCGAACCCCATGCCCCACCCGCACATAGAGGGCCCGCTAACCGGTGAGAGAGCCAATCCATTTTACATGATTTTGTATTAACCTCTAACCTTAAGATTTGGTATTAACAAACAAGTTCAGTCGACTAAGACGCACACCTAGAGCAATACCAGTTGGCAACAAGCGTTCATGTTGGATCCCAACAAGAGTAGTAGTAGTAGCTCTTGGAGTCGTGCTTGGTCGCTGACCGGCGGGTCTAGTTATTTTCATGTTTTTCTTCAGTTTCAGTGTGGGGGGCTAGTCTGTAGTTTGTTGCCCAGGTGGGCGTTTAGTTGGGAAGTCGGCCGGGGTACAGTGGTGACGGTGAGATTGTTCCCCCGTTGTTGTTTGTAATCTTTTTTTCTTGTTTTTTTTCCTCGTCTAATAAAAATCCGGCAAAACTCTTGCCGCCTTTCTAAAAAGTCTCGCAGCTGCCAAGAACTTTGTGCTGAAGAACCAATGTGTCGGAGTCTAGTTTATACGCACTCTTGCCAACTACTACTCTACTATATGTATTAGTTAGTGATGCCATATTAGTTTATCTGACCCTGTGGATGAATTTAATTTCATTATCACAATTGTAGTGGACCGAAGCTGCAGATTCATGCATTGAGTTAACAACCTGCAGAGCATTCAACTAGAGAACCTGGACCACGTCCCTCTAAGAGCCATTAGTCAACGGCCGGCTGCAAGCAATTATATAGAGCTAATCAAGTTGCAAGGGCAACACGTTATTAGCAATCAAATAACACGGTTAACAACAAAGCCTGTCGTACATACAAACCAGTGCTAATTAACCATCCTCTGTATGTTAATCATAGATGTGAGCCAAGCTAGCATCTGTTTTTAATTTGGCACCTGAAGGATAGCAATTCCATAGATTGTCACGAATTCCAAATAACAAATTTGTTAGTTACAAAGTTGTAAATCTCATCAATCTCTACAAACATGACATAAAACATGTCTTCGTCCAACTTGTGTGTAGCAATTATTCACAGAGACACCATTACACGTGCCTCTCGAAACAATGCTCTCCCGATACCTTGCAAACGACTAATTCAACTCAAACCGATCGGTGTTCGAGAAAAAAAACTCAAACCGATAGGAAAACGTTGGTAGTTGGCATTATAAGCAAGCATAGCATGTGCCAAACCAAGGGACACAGCATCTTATATACTTAAATACGACTAGCAGCTTCTCAATTGAACTACACAATCTGCAGGCGTTGAACATGGCCGTTTCTTCAGAACACAGAGCCACAGGAAATTGGTACAAAGAGAAAATCACAATACCATGTAGAGGATATAAGCTTCTACTCGTGCCATTCGACACCAACATACAAATCAGTCAAAACATTTGTTCTTGTAACCACAGAAGATGTAAATTAAAGTAGCACCATCCTTATTCTCACTGCTGCAACACTGAAGCTGCAAAGTAGCCAATAAACCAAAACTAAGCGTAGTGGGCGGTCATCTGCAAACTACAGATATCGAGACAGATATATACACAAACAACGGCCGCTAATGGCTAAACAAAACAATCATTAGGCTGATAATTAGTACTATCTACAGCAGCTTAAGGGGACTAGGGGTAGGGGGAACATAACCTACAGATGATCTACTAACTCTACTCTACCTCATCTGAAGATGTCCACCATTACTATTGTTGGGGTAAAACTGCTGAGACCTCCAAAGCGTAGTGGGCGGCAGAGAGGGGCACTTGTCGTCTTCTCTCAATGCCGTAAGCCCCTTAGATTCTTACTCACATAGCCCCCTAGCTTCTTACTCACATAGCTAGTGAATGCTTGGTATAATCAGCTTGCTCATAGGAGTAATAATGCATATCATTCCTTACTCGGCAGTTCCTCCAACCATTGTTTGCACCATTGTGTTCATCCGTTTGGTACTTTGATTTCATTGGCTTTGAGCTGATGGGGCCGCCTCTATTCCTGGTGTTTCTTCTACCCAAGTCATTGTTTCGCCTTCTCCAGTGAGTCCAGTGTCCATATGACACACCCTGGCTGTCAGGCACCTCATAGCTACCTTGATGGTTGTCCCATGGATCAGTCTGAATAGCTGCAGGAGCCCAGCTGTAATCATGCTTCCAAGCATCCTGGGAGCCATCCCTCATGATCCAGTTGGTAATGCAAGGATTCGTCTGCTCCCCCCAGCTGCTGGTTTGATCCTGCTGTTCCTCATACACTTCCCAGTTCCCTGAGTTTTGCTGATCAATTGTTTGAGCAGGTTGCTTGACAGAATAATCCCAATTTGCCGACATCTGCTTATTTGCTTCAACTGTGTGTTTTAACTGATTGTCCCAGTTTGCAGAGAGCTGCTGGCCATGAGTGAAGCTGGTCTCCGTGTCACCCCATCCTGTAACTGGAACTGGCTTGTCAGAGAAAATAAAAGAGTCCCAGACATCAGGAACACCATTATCTTTTCTGGGAACACGACGACGTGATTTCTCCAGATCAGCCACCAATTCAGGATCAACATATTCATCTGGGTTGACTATATCGATAAACATGTTTGGGTCAGGCAAAGGGATATCATAATGTTGACCATGATATACAGCACAGAAGCGCGCCTTTGCATCATTGAAGGCTTCTAATGCAGCTGAGTCATCCCAATCAACCACACTTTTGTACAGAGACATCAATCTCTTGGTCTCACACAGTTTAGCCCAGGGGATAGCACAAGCATCAGTGCAAAATTTCTTTTCCCACAACGGAACTGAAAATTTTCCACTGCCTGAAATAACACATAAACTGTATTTAGTGAGTAAATAAAACTAATCTATGCGGAGAAAAAGAACCTGTGTTTGCTCCTAGACTTATATCACCACAATACTGGTGGTTTTCTCTGTATGAATACCAATAAGAATTCAGAGGAAACACTACAACAAGAAGACTGATAAGAAGAAACACTACAATAGGAATGGGGCAACAGCAGATAACAGAACAAAATAAGTAGCTGTCAGAGAAAGGGCTAGCAGTAATTAGTCTGCGTAATAGGAAAAATCAAGGGATACTTCGTTTAAATGCTAGCAAAATATTGAAAAACACAAATTTACGATGAAAAAAACACACACAACAATTATGTAGTTCTTATTTGTAAAGCATCAAGTAGGGATTATGGGTTATATGGAAAACTGAGTACAGGTTCAGCTTAGTCAGTCATAGATATCAAAGTAAGCTAAGAAACTTTTACCAATTAATTTGGCTCAGAAGTGTAACTTCCATGAATTTAAGCATGAATAATAACTAACATGGTCCGATATCTCCATAGATGTGTACAAAAATCATAACACATCAAACTTAGCACCTTTCCTGAATTTCAATGTCAGGCAAGAAAAATATTGTTTAATATTTAAAAGTATTTCCTAAAGCTTTGGCAGGGGGTGTAGGTGTACAGATGACCGTTCACCATTGTCCGGTTTAAATACTCACCAAGCCCTTTCAATGCCATTCACCAAATGGTCTCCAAAATCGCTAGTAAAGTGTGCTATTATGTCATAAGCATTCTTGCTAAAATGGAATAGGTTGTCCTTTACATACAGAACATGTAATGATCAAGCGCATAAACTGATCAAGATTACTACCATGGAATTAGGAAAATATTTCATTCCCACGCGAAAAAACATACAGGTTAGTTTTTTCTGGATTGAAGGCGGTGCAGGTGGCACACGTAAATGGAATGACTAGGTTCTTTCGAGTTTCGATGTGAGTTCCCTGAAGACGGTTGGTACCCTCGCATGTCATTTTCAAGAGAGAGAGAGGGTAGCAAGCCGCAGGTGCCACCCACACGAACGCATCACCAGAAACGGCATCAAATACTGACACCGTCACACGAGAGCGAATTGTACGCGGACTGTCGCTGCTCGCCAGCATTGGCATTTCGGCAGGGACACTCGGACCAGAAGGAAGAGGAGGATTTCGGATTCGCTACCCAACCCCGGACACAATTTACATGTGAACCGTGAAAATCCAGAAGAAAACACTCGACAAAATCAGGAGCCGAGGAAGGGCGCAACCAATCTAACCCAGTCCAAACCAGAACGCATGCTAAGACTGTAAACAGGACGGGCAGCGATCGAGGAACGTACCCTGAGAGCGCGGCGGCCGCCGGGGCTTGCCGGGCTCCCTGTAGATCAGCCGCCTCTCCGTCATGGACGGCCGCTGCAGACCTCTCCTCTCCTCCCTCAGCCCAACCCTCGACGGAACACGCGAGAAGGCGCCCGGACCCTCCCCTCCAGCCTCCAACCCCAGCGCACGCGGACGCGACCCGCGGAGCAACCCGAAAGGCGCAGGCTGCCGCCCACCGGATACGGCGCGCCCGGTTAAGTCGGCGTGGAGTGGGCACGCGAACGAGTCAGGCGAGCGGCGAAAGGCCCGTGGGACGGGAGGGAGGGGAGGAGGCGGTTTGCCGGTTTGGGTGGCGTCGTTGGTTTCGCTCGCGGCCGCGCCGCCGCCGAGGGGCGGGGGGAGATTATTAAAAGAGCAGGAAAAGCTGGGATTTTTATTGTGCGTCCGCACGTTTTTGCCGGAACAGGCGGCGCGTGTACCGCCGCCGATAGCTCTGGCGCTGGGATTTTCTCCATGTGCTGCTACCGTCCGCCTCCGTTTGACGGTTCTGTTTTGACATCTTCTTTAGATCATGTTTCAACCATTAACCGCTAATAGTTAGCTCATACTGCTTCCAATCCCAATTATAAAATAATTTTGGCTTTACCTACATTGTTTTTCTCTGTATTTAGACACAATTGTAAATAAATGTATAGCAAAAAATACGTACTAAAAAATCAAAATGTTATAATTTAGAATGAAACGAGTAGCTAATATTAGGCATCATTTGGCATGGTTCTATTTCACTGGTGAAGCCATTTTTTTAGTTTCAACTTCACAAACAGCTTTATTGGTGGAGTTAAAGTTGTTTTGCTGAACCGTTTGGCAAAAGAAATAGATGTTATGTGGCCCACGCACGTAAGTGTTTGTCGGTATCAAAGCAGGCAGAGGTGCCACATATGTACAATTGCTATGTAGGTGACCAATAGATACTCCCTCCGTCCAAAAAAAAAAAGTGTACAATTCTAGCACAATATCATGTTTTATTATCTTAATTTGACTAGTTATGAATAAAAATATATAAATATTTATGATATCAATAAATATCATTAGATTAATAATAAAATGTATTTTCATAATAAATTAATTTAGAGCCATAAAATGAATATCAGTTACTAGAAATTTAATGAAACGGGAACCATTTTAACTGACATGCAACTTGACGGAGGGAGTAATAAACAACATGGGTCCATGTGTTTTGTACAACTAAAGGCAGTCCCAATGGAAGAAACTAATGCGGTTTCTATAGCACAAGAAATCATCTATAGAAACTACCTTCCATAGTGGAGGTGTCTTTGTGTAATAATTATTTTCTCTTTCTCTCTCCCAACTCTATCTTCTTCCTCCAATGGGAGTGTGGCACGAGCCTCCTGAAACTGGTGGTTTCTCCCCAATAGCGATTTCATGGTTTCTTGGTGCATTTGGTCAAGAGAAGACCTGATTTCTTCATAAGGAAACCATTTCTAGGATTTTACTCTCTTTCTTCATTAATTACATTGCAATGTCAACATTTTACCTACGTGGCAAGTCATTTAATGAGGATAGAAACCATCATCCATCATCAATACCCTAATATTTCTACCGGATAACATTGGAGGTCCAGCTATGTGACGAGGTTTGGCCGTTGCCATACCTAAAATGTGTAGATAATTCCAAATTCCAAAATATGTATAGTATATATACATGATATACGTTAAAGATACATGCTGGCGGCTAGCTGTTGCCTGTTTTGGGTCTGGATGTCCGACAGCTAGGCTGGTGGGCTTCATGGTCCACGTAGCAATTAGCAAACGACGGAGGGAAGCTAATCTGTCCGGTAGTCTTCAGCATGATATACGTCTCGCAGTTCTTTCCTTCCTGCTCAATTGACTGCGTCTGTTCGTATCAGTCTATCTTTTCATATTGATTAATTTACCTAGGGCTGTATATTGATATGCGTCACAAATGGATGTAGGTTGAATAATGAATACTTCAATAGTTCAATGCTTTACTTTTAGATTTCTATTAGCCCCGTTTAGATCCTCGATTGAAATTGACAGAACAGTCATATTGGTCCCTCAACTATTACTCGAGGCTCAGTTTCGTTCCTAAACTTTTAAAATGACCGTTTTAGTCCTCAAACTCTACTTTTAGGCTTAATTTCATCCTAAAACTATTAAGATGATTGTTTTAGTCCTCAAACTTTGTATTTTGGGCTCAATTTCATTTATAAATTATCAAAGTGTATTTTGTCAAGTAAACTTTTATTTTCAACTCAACTTTATCTACGTTGTACGTGGAACGCTGCACTGTTGCACATGGTTAGCTCCAACACCACCAGTAATAGTTAATGGACCAAAATGACTATTGTGCCATTGAAATTTATATTTGATAATCATAATTTAGACACATATTAATTAAGTTGTCTTTGGAATATATTTTTATACTACATTGTAGGGGAGCGAGCTGAAGAACGTGCTATAAGTTACAGAGTAGAAATATAACATGGTGATCTATAGAATCAACTTGTATCCCCCTCTACGAATTTGAGATAGTCTTTGTATGTGAACTTTGAAAAAGTTGTGGAATATCAAATTCCTAATCAAATAGCCTGATCCATCAAGTAGATTTTAATTCCTCCTAAATGAAAGGATCCAAATGACTCCTTATATTTATTGATCACAAATAATATATATTTATACAAATATTTTCTCCTTAGAATTTCATCTTAATGTAAACCCGCCACACTTGAAAAATATTTCTGCCTCCGCCGCTGTCTGCATCATGTGCTCTCTGCTTCTACCGGTAGTACTTCCTCCGTCTAAATTGCTATGAGATTTGTTTCGATCAAATTTTTTAAAACTTAACTAAGATTTGCAATAACAACATTAGTATCTCAAATAATTTTATTATAAAAATATATTCAACGATTTATCCAATGATATTAATTATACAGCACAAATATTAATATTTTCTTATATATGTAATTGGTTAAAGTTGGAAATAAACCCTCAAAATTTTAAGTTTTTTCACTCTTTCTCGATCACATCATTTTTTAGCCGTCTGTATGGAGCATTAAATGTAGGTAAAAAAAATAACTAATTGCACAGTTTAATGCAGGGACTTTTTCTTTGTCCACGCAATAGTCGAAGAGAATTAATGCAGGACAGTGTGATGAACTAACCTCTTTTATTAAAAGAAATAAAACAAGACGCAGTCCCCTGAAAGTCAAAAATCTTGAGAGGAGGAAAGGCAGAAGCCATGGTACAGTAGGAGTACTCGCGTGCGCGCCACCCGATAAAGCAGGCGATGTCTGACTGGGGCCTTGTTTAGATACACTTAAAATTCCAAGTTTTTTCGCTCTCTCTATCACATTATTTTTTAGCTGTTTGTATGGAGCATTAAATGTAGGTAAAAAAAATAACTAATTGCACAGTTTAGTTGGAAATCACGAGATGAATCTTTTGAGCTTAGTTGGTCTACGATTAGACAATATTTACCAAATAAAACGAAAGTGCTACTATTCATCGGTTTGAAATTTTTTTCCGATCTAAACAAGGCCTGGGCGACAGCGATGGTACTTGCCCTGCTCTGCTCTGCTGTAGTACTATAGTACATGCCTCGAAGAGAGGGGAGCGGCAGCGTGCCCGTTTGGCATTCGTTCGCGGAAAAAGTATCCGGCGGACAGACGTAGAGAGGCAGAGAGCCTGCGCTTCCTAGGCTAGTCCCAGCATTTGGTTCCTTCTCAGCTGTTGGCCTCCCATTCGTTGCCGATCCTCTCGCCGTAGACCGAAAACGGCCTGTCCATGGCGCTGGAATTGTACGCGCCCGTTAATTCGCCGTGGACGTCAGTTGGCAGCGTTCAGTGCGACTGTACAAGACGAAGAACTGGTAAAAGCAAGGCAAAACCCTGTGTGGCTTTATTTATTGAAGGATTGATGGATCGACGAAGCTTGAGAGACTAGTACAGCCGTGCAAAGCCTATGCTCGCTCAATCGTGCAACTGCGGCTCTAGGGGTGTAGGAAGTTCGGTGGCGTTTGATCCGGCGATTAAAATTTAGGAGACGTGTCGGGAAGATGTTGTATGGGGTGTTCGAATAATAAATTACATAATCCGTCAGTACTCAACGAGACAAAATTTTTAAGCCTAATTAATCCATCATTAGCGCGTGTTAACTGTAGCACCACATTGTCAAATCATGAACTAATTAGGCTTAAAAGATTCGTCTCGTAAATTAGTCGCAAACTATATAATTAGTCTATATTTAATACTCGATGCATGTATCCAAACATTCAATTAGACAACGACTAAAATTTAGAAAGAACAACCAAACACCGTCTTACTATCACTACGATGGATGAATAGTCCTTTCTCAAAAAGGAGCAGTAGTCCTACTAGGATAGCAGGGTTTTTCTCTTTTTGATTTGGAAGGGCGTAGTAGACCTGGACAGACGTGACTACGCTGGCACGAGTTTGCCCACACGGCTACAGGGGTTGTGTGTGTGGGTGGGTGGGCGTGCGTTTTGAGAGCGGCTGCACACACTTCACCAAATGTGTGAGGCCGTGGCCCATATTTACGCCCAACTCGTGGGATAACGAGGCCAGTAAATGTAGGGCCCAGTTACAAGGGTAAGAGGCCCAGTTACACGGGTAAGAGCGAAATGGTGTCGCCCGTGTATCATAGACAGCACAAATACACACGTTGATCTGTTTCAGCATTTCAGGTGCGAAGTCGTCAACTGTCGGCTGTCACGGAATTTCTGTAACGGGCACTATATATATGCAGTTATACAAACAAACAAAATCCAGAAAATTTCTCCAATCAGCGCATAAAAAACTATCGTAACAATATATGCAGTATCCAGTGGCGGATCTAGAATTTTATCGTAGGGTATGCCGTACAAAAAAAAAAATTATACAATTCGATAATACCATTTACGAAATCTATAAACAATTGCAAATCCGCAAAATAATTATACATACATCTACTAAACAATATGACAAGTCTTAAATTCAAAGATTAAATCAGAATTCAGAAACTATTTCACAAATTGTGATGACATAAATAGTTCAAACGCGATAAAGATATAGTTAAAATTATAGGCATAAAAGAGAGTAAAATACTTACAATGCTAGTTATTTGACTTTTTTAGGTGATTTACAATTATTTGAAGCGGTAGCAGTAGCCGTCGCTGCCTTCTTGGCTATGTTTTTTTTGGAAAAGAGATAATATCTCTGTTTCTTTTCTTGAACAATTCTAAAAAAATAATGTAACTAATTATGAATGTTTAGAGATTATAAATTATAAAATAATTAAATCTGGCAAACCTTTGCGTCTGTTGAATTCTCGAAGTCTTTGCGAGTCTGCGTGTAACCCCTTTGTGTTACATTGTATTATTCCCGCTAAACATTTCTTAAGCATCATGATTAGGTGCATATGTGCATGACATGAATTATAAATCGATGTTCGGCACTTGAAACATTCATACGAAACATGAGACAAAGGTTACGTTTCATATAATACTGTTTAGTATTCTGATCGAATTGTTGTCGAAATAAAAATGCTATAGAACGTTTGGCTAACGGCGATGAAATATGTGCGGTCGCGGACCAGGATAGCGGGTTAGAACATCGAGTAGGCCGGATTTGGGGTTCGACGTGAAACCGTTCGGAACGATGCCCATTCGCGTAGGCATGAAAGAAGGTTGACGAAGCTAACTTTGGCCAGTTTTGTAGAACGATCGGCTTAGGAAATAGCGCAATGTCACTGCTGCGATTGATAGCTTGATGTACCCTCTTGCGCATCGAACAAGTAGTTTGGCGTTCGGAGCTTTGCAAACAAGTTTTCTACTTGCTTTAAAAAGCGTGCACATCACTTGAGTTGGCACTGGGCGCGGTCACCGCCCGGCACGCGCGCGGCTGCTTGCCGGCGCCTTTTGCCGCCGCGACGCTTCCACCACCGCTTGCTGCAGCGCGCTCAACGCTGCTGGCGCGCTAAGGCCGCTCGGCCGCCCGGCCATGCACTGTTGTTGTTCGACCACCCCATCGCCGCCACGCCGCGCCATTGCTGCCGCCTATCGCCACGGCTGGCTCGCATTGCGTGTCGGTCGAGGCGCATCCTAAATCCTCATGCCACCGCCGTGACGGCGGCGCGGCGCTGACCTGCGTTTTGCCTTGGTGTTTCTTTGCGCCTCGCATTGGCGCTGGTCACCTCACCGGTTTTCATTGCAAGCTTTTGCGCCCAGCCGCCGACCAAACTCTCCGAGCCTTGCCTTTGCCTCGCTTTGGCCGTAGAGGTGCACGGGTCCCACGTTCACGTCGCGGTGGCACGCGCGGTCGATCGGCTGGCTTCCGTGGGCGCTTTCGAAGGATGTCCGCCTGCCCCGCCTTTCCCTCCGCGTCGCATCGCACTGCGTCCTTTGTCTGGCGCTGCCCGCCGCGGTGGTGCCATACCGCGCCTCGTCGTCTTGCCGCAGTGGCCGTGCGGACAGCCGTCTAGGGCACGTCCCGCCTGTCCCGCTGTCACCCGTAGTGGTGTGTTGGCTCGTTGCGTTGACGCCGCAGACGGACCAAGCCAAGCCATGACAGGACCCCCCTTGCCTCCGCTGTCTCCATGGCCGCCGAGACGCTTCTTTCAAATTCACCGAGGTAGCAGCGTCTTGATTCAAATTGACCGCGTGTTCGACTCCGCCAGATAGCCTACAGCCCTACCGACCCCACATCGCCGCCTGTAGCTCAGTCATGTGCTCCAATTTTGAATCGTCCGGGTCCATAAGACCATGGTGTCCTATGCCGTTGGATAGCCACGCAACCGAAGCATCCCATCCCAATTCCTTGCTCGCCTAGCCCCTCCTCTAGCTGGTCATCACCGTGCTCGCCATAGCCTAGGCTCTACCGCCGTAGAGCAGCCCCTGGCACAGCCGTGCCATTGCCGTGCGCGCCGCACCACATCGCATGCACGTGGCCGGCTCGGCCTGAGCCATCTCCGGTCGAGTCATCGCAGTCTTTCGGTTCCATGGTGAGTCTCTGGTGCCCATTTGCTACTCGTTTTGCCCCGGCCATGCTGACGTTCACCGGAACGGCGTCGCCGTGTGTGCAGGGTGCCCGTCGTCGTGGTCCGAGCCCGCTGCTCTGCGTCCCGGTGCACGTTTCCTCCGCCTTTCACTTCGCGTTCGCGTCTAGGTATGATTCGGCTCGTTGGTTTGGGAGGGGGAGGCCTGAAGTGGCCGGCGGGGTCGCCGGTGCCAGTCCCGCCACGCGCCGGTGCGCGCGGGTGACCGCGGGGGTATCGTCGGGGGGAAAGACAAGTAGTTCGGAGGGCGTATCTGTAAAACTATAGACTAGTGAAATAGTACCGTAGAGCTTGTAGCAAATACCGAATAGTTCGGGGACGTCCGTGCACTTTGACATCGCGCGCGGGCCTCTCCCGTCGCGGGTTGCTGGCCGGCTGGGCCGCGTTGCGTTGGCGCGCGCATCGCGCTAGGGCGGGCCAGACTGCGCGAGTTGGGCCAAAGTGGAGATTCGGTTTCCTCAATTCCAGTAAATTAGAATTGTTTATTTATTTTGGTTATGAACTGAACTTCGATAATTCGTAGTAAATTGCGTAGTTGTCCAGAAATAGTGAAACTAATTTTGTTAGGTTCGCAAAAATACCATCTATCTGTTAGTGTAGTTAGTTCATAGTTAGTTGTTATGATCATGGGTTCATAAATTCTAATTAGACAGTTTAGTATTTGTTAGATTGGTATTTGTAGGAATTCTTGTGGCAAATCAGTAATAGTGTTAGCTTTAAAATTTTTACAGTAGGTTCCCGAGGATGTTACGTGCTCGCTGTAATTTTTAGCATTAGAGGTGTTGTTGAAATAAAGTAGCTATTACCCTTGTTCATTGGAATATAGCGTAAATCGGCGTTAGGAGTAAAAATACCGATAGTTGCTGGAATAACGATGAATGCTTTACTTGCTACTTGTTGTCGATAGCAATAGATGATTTAGCACCGTGGTCGATAGCCCTAGCTTAGTAGTAAATCGATGTACTCCTATTTTAAGAGCTGCTGTTGTTATATTATTAAACATTGCATCATCATTTCATGTAGATCACGAACTGGTAGACTTCGTGCCCGTCGGCGAGCCAGAGTACGACGAGGTGCTCGAGGAATACGAGGAGGAGATCTTCGCACAAGAGGAAGCCCAGGAGCCTGTTGGTACTGACCTTGCTGACCCGGCACCTGCCCAAGGCAAGCCCCGGTGCATAACCCATATTTTATGATCACTGAATATATATATGTGATGTGCATTTAAGTTACAGGTATTTTATGGAAACTACATGCATAAATATATCTACCCATGAGTCCTACTAGTACAGGTCGAGTAGCTGCTATGCTCAGGATATCGGTAGCATGAGTAACCTGTCATTACTCGCAAATAGGTGATAAAATATGAACACTCATGATAAAATGATGGAAAGGTAAATGGTGACCGGGCAGGGATATGGTTTGGGTATTGGTGGGTGTAAAGGGTTGTGTCCTGCGCCCTGTGGCATAGCATAGCTTTATATTTTTCCCTATGCGTGTCGATTAAGGACCGGTCGTTGCATAAGGCATCATGGGCAAGTCACAGATTTATTGTCCCGAGCACATACTTGGGTATGGACGCAGGGAAGACTTGTTGCTCTCTTGTCGCGGATCCGGCTCTTTTCGGACCGACTGATGGGAAGAGGAGGTGGTGGAGGTCCTTGCACCACACTAAGTCCAAGACTCAGGATGTGGGGGCTTGGAGTCCAAGTTTGGACGGGGACCTGGACACCCAGGACAGGAGGGTGATGGGTTAGTCCTGCTTGTGCCTGGGGTACAAGCGGGGCGTGTGTTTTCGGGGCACCCAGCTGGGCATATTGATTCGCGAATCGCCGAGAAATTCGGTACGACTTGTCTCGTGTTTAGCACCATAGTAAGAACTGAAAAGTTGAAAGGAGAAGAAATGGAACTGATTGCTCAACTTTTGCTTGAAAGTAGAACAGATGCTTATATAGACTGGCTAGATGACAACTTAATACGGCTGATAATAATAATACATAAATAAGGACTCACTGTTAGTATTGCTTTCTGCCAAAAGAAACCAGCAAGCCATAAAGCTTATCATATTTCCTGGAGTCGGGAAAATTATTCCCACTAGTCGGATAAGTCTTGTGAGTACATTGTGTACTCAGGGTTTATTTACCCCTGTTGCAGGTGATGCTTAAAGAGTACCTTGTGTGGAGGATCCTTCTGGTGGGCTCAGACGGATTCCTCGCCCCCTTACCGCTAGATGTTATTTATAAATTTCGTTGTTTATCATTCCGCACTCTGATATTTGGTATTGTAATAATGTACTTTTTGAGAAACTCATATGTATGAAATGGACTTGTATTGTAACTCGTTCTCATTATTGGATCCTTAGGAAAAATGTGGATATTTCGCGTTCTCTCTCGGGGTGTGCCCGACGGACACCGCTCGTTGTAGCTTGCTTTCGGGGTGCTTAGTCTCTGGTGGAAGACGGATGCCTCCGTAAGTATGCTATTTCGGACGGTTCTGCCACACTGCGTACTTTACAAATTACAAGTATGGTGGCGGCGATGAGTCCGTGTAGGTCTTGAATGCTTTCACGGCGAAGCCTAGAACGCCGGCGATAGTGAGTAGTGGGCCGGCCGTAATCGCGAAACGTAGGCACCGCTGTCCGTGCTGGCTTCTTTTCCAGGAACGAAATGGGCAGAATCACAGCCAGGACGAGATCGCCAGATCGCGCCTCGCGAGTTCATGAGGTAGACCATAGATGAAGCGAGAGCGGCGCGGCGGCTGCTGTTGGGGATTGGGATCGTGACTTCGCAACGCACCCAGCGGACTTAGCGGGAGGCAGGCAAAGCATTGTGTGTTTTTTCTTTTTCTTTTTACATTATATACACAGATGTATTATCCGTGTTGGCTGGACCGCAGAGTATGCCGGTGCATACCCGGCATACCCTGTAGATCCGCCACTGGCAGTATTCCTAGGGATGAAAACGGTACGGAAATATTCCGAACCGAACGACATCGTTTTGAACCGATCGATTTCGTATTTTCGGACAAATTCGAATTCGGTTCGAAATTCGGACTATCAAATTCGAAAACAGAACGAAAACGGTTTAACTTTTTTCCGACCGTTTTCTACTTTTCTACGTTTAATTCGGAGTGTACTGTTTTCTAAATTCGGTTTAAACCAAATTTGGTCCACTACATAAAGACGCAAGACAAAGACCATAAAGCCCACTCTACCAGCAAAGCCCAATGACAACCCTAATCTCTCAAGAAGACTACACTCCTCCGACTCCTCCTTGGACCCTATCCCTTCCTGGCTCCCTGCCGGCGCCCCTAATCCCTCCGTATCCCCTGTCCACGCCGCGCGGCGCGAGTGGCGACGGGCGACACGACCGCGAGTCCGCGACGGCCGCGCCTCCACCCGACCCCGCCGGCCGCCCGCGTCCCCAGCCCACTCCCTAGTCCCCAACCCGCCAGCGCCACCGGCCGCCACCTAGCCACGAGGCAGCGCCGCCACCCCGGCCATCGATGGCACCCACTGGAGCTAGAGAAGGGGGTTCTGCTCCTGGAATGAAGATCAAGGGCAAGTCCAAGACCAAGAGCGAGCGCCGCCTTCTAGCGCCGTCGGCAGCATCGGCAACGGCATCGGCACCGGCAGCAACGGCTTCTCCAGCAGCAGGTACTAATTTGGGACCAATTCCTTGATTATTGCTTTTGCTATTGATGAAGCTTGTGTGCGGATCATGCACTTGGTAATTGTTATATGCGCTTGAACTTGATCATGCACTTGGTAATTGTTATGTGCTTGGATCATGCACTTGTTAATTGTTATGGACTCTACGGGTCGGTATTCCGTATTGAATTTTCGTATACCGACTGTTTTCGATATAATTCTGCTCGAATTGGTTCGTTTTCGATATTCCGTAAGTTCGTGTTCGTTTTCGTGTCCGGCTTTACCGTTTTCGTTTTCGTTTTCATATTCAAATGTAAATGTAGAAAATGGTTGAGGGGTTTTTCGACCGTTTTCATCCCTAAGTATTGCAGAGTTACTGACGTTGATTCATGCTTTAAGACGCACTCATCATATAGTCATATGTGCAAATGCCACCAATCATCGCCGATCCAACCATTCGATGAATCCTACTGCTACTAGCTGCGACTAATCATCTCTCCTAATCCTAATAATAATAATAAAGCAGATCATGTCGATGCGA